>JAZDUH010000198.1:12920000-13287500 GCA_036419115.1 Scarus forsteni
TGCCTGGCTGTTGTCAAAACACTTCCTCAACATATGTTTTAAAAGTGTTATGTCAATCTATCCATTAAACCACTGTAGCCCTTTAGGGGGCTTGAGCATTCCAGCTGACATTAGGCGAGAGACGAGGTACCCTTAAACCAACACTATGTAGCTTTTCAAACATAATATAATCCTTTGATATTCATTGTGATGGTCCACCACTTTACAATGAGTTCAATGAAACCTCTGTCGTGGTCTGGAGTGGTCTGTATCCCTTTCACTGGCGCTATGTAACTTCAAGGTGGATGGTAGGAACCCTGCCACACTAAAAAACTACACGTTTGGACTGCTTTACGGCATACGTCACTTCCCCCGATTCCCGATTCGTTTAAAATACGAAAGTCTCAGCGAAAGCCAGTCGCGGAGCTTTAGAAAAGTTTTGTCGGAGGATACAAAACAAAGAAAGCGAGAGAAAAACAAGCTGAATGCTCGGACCAGAATAAACACAGGTTCGGTGTTCACTCACTGGTGTGAAATAAAAGACTAGGAGGGATGTCCGACTACTATCAGGTATGTTGGGGGACTTTATGACGAAGTTCCTCAAAAAACTTGACAGGAAAAAAGTACAGCACAACAAATCCAGAACGTACCAGTGTGTAGTTTTGTTAAAACCAACTTCAAGTGTGTGACATCACCAGCTCGTCGTTGTCTTTACTCTTATTTACTTTATCGCTTCAACTGGACGGGGGCGACTTCACGGTAATAAAACCAAGTTGAACTTAGCGATTTTTAACATCGTCATTTAGTCAAAAATAAATACATTACCTCGTCGCTACCCATCCTGCAAACAGCCGCCGAAGACAGAATACTTTTTAGCAAAGTCCTGGCTTCTGTGATTCGCATACAAAATAAATGCACGCGACCGGCAGATCTGTATCCTCATGACAGTATGCGCGTGCTAGAGCTCATGGGTAGTTGAGTTCTCGCTCCGGTCGAGCGGAGATCTTCCGTAGTGCTGCTTTAAAGCTTGGGTAAGTAATTTTGGAAAACTAGCATGGATTTGGATGTAGCATCTCCTAAGGGCTCTGATAGGCCTCCCACCACTCCCTGGAGCTCCACCAAAATGACATCCCCCACTCACATGCACTCAGCACTGCTGATACACAACCAGAAGATTCAACTCCAAACCCTCAGTGCAACATATTTGTTTCACACTATTATCAGGTCATGTTTCAGTCAGCGGTAAGAAAACACCAAAACATTATCATAGTTGTGGTATTTTACGTATTTTACCCCTCTTTCCTGCATTGGTCCTCCTGCATTAGTATTCTCCCGTAAATCTCCTGTGACATAATAATGAAAACATTTCTCTGCCTCTCTAAACTGAACTCTGTCACTAGCCTGAATGGGGTGGTAATGCTCCAAAAGGATGGATGCCAACCGGCATAAAACTGAAGAAGAAGAAAAAGCCTCACTAAAACTTCCACCTGCAGTAGCCTGGGTGGCAGCTATCGCGAGATTAGAGCCGACAGAACAAACCAAGAAAAACAAAGTGTTTATTTTAGATTTCTTCTACACCTGTCTTAAAATATGAGGGATACTGGAGCTTGGTTAGGTTGTGGGACGACGGGCTTTCCTTATTTTCAAAAGCCTGACAGGTGAGCATTCTTTGACATACTTGGATCCCGCTCAGCTCAGCTGTGCACACTGAATCAGAGCAGAAGGTGGGCAGAACAGCAGTACAGGATTTGATTGATTTAATAAATTTGCTATGATTGGTTGGTTTTTTCCCTGTTTTACTCCTGCTGTGGACAGCGGCTGTTTTCGCCCTCTTTTAAGAACACATCATACACTGATTGCCATCAGGACATAACGATCAATTTAACCAGTGTAAAAAAAAGTGTATTTAAATCAATTTACCAACCCCAGCTTTAGCTTGTCTCCAGCCCATTGCAGGGCTTCATAGAGAGACAGATAACCATTTACTCTCACACTCATACCTAAGGGCAACCTACTGAGCATTAAGGAAGAGTGCTGGAGAGAACTCATGCACGCACAGGGAGAAAACAGAATGGCTCTGATAGACACAGGGATCAAACCAGCAACGTTTTTGCTGTGAGGCTCATGTACTACCCGCTGCACCACTGTGCCACCTCCAAAAGTGCAAGGTTTTTTCTATTATTACTATTATTAGTAGTAGTGTCATTATTAGGGCTGGGTATCAATTCGGATTGTCTGGATCGATTTGATTCGATTCGATATAACAAGGTCTCAAATCGATTTGTTTCACGATTCAATACGATATTTATTCAGTCTGGGATATCTCAATTAAAATAATGCTGTCAATTTAAAAAGTGACCTTTTGACCTGGTTCATTATAAAAAAAATGTTTTTACATTAAAATCTGAACCCAAAGCAATTACATTAATCATATTTTAATGATAAGCATTGATGCATACTCTGCATAGTACTTGTTTTTTGTCCAACTTATCTTTGCTTTTGTACTTGTTAAATCTGAAATACAGTACATCCATGAGCTGTTGAACTCGCCAATGCTGCCCATATAAGGCTACTCGCTTCCGCCATGTTTGTTTGACTGCTTGCAGTTACATCTCATGAGATCTTGTTCAGTGGAAAGCAGGGCTAAAAGCTGATCACACGGGACTAGCAGGGTTGATACCACAGGCTGTTTCTCTGCACATCCAATGTAGAAAAACTACCCAAGTTAAAAGATCGATCTTTGGATTTTATGGATCAATTATGAACCATTTAAAGTGAAGTCAATTACAATAGATTTAACAGATATTTAAAACCCAGCCCGAGTCATTATTATCATTACACTGCATATGTTAGAGCACATGAGGTAGATTGAGTTTAAGACTGACAAAAATAATCAGCCACACCATCCACCTTTTCCAGTGGCCTGCCTCTACACCTTGGTGTAATTGAACCTTCTAAACATTCATTAGATCTCTCCAGAGACAAATGCTCAGACCTCCTTGGTGGAGGTAATGAATGAAACGCTTCGGTGATGGATGGATGGGTGGGTCAGTCATGGCCGAAGAATGCCAGGGCCAAATCTCGTCCCCCCGTCTGCTGTTATTAGTGGCTGCAGGCTGTTATTGGACTCTTTCTTAACGCCACACAGTTTCTGGCTCTCGCTGTCTCGTTCCCCTCTGCTTCACTGTGTGTGTGTGAGGGGCTCTCACTCCCCATTTGGCAGTGCTGTAAATTGTTTCTGTCAGCTTAGATAAACGGACCCCTGGGTTTGTCCATCTTCCTCTGTACACACACAAACACACACACACACACACCTTTATACACAAATGGAAGCACAAACATGCACACACAGCGATCCTCTGCCACACAAACACGTATAGATTATTCTGTAATCAACCTGTGAGGGTTTATTCTTCCCTCTTTTGTTTTGAAGGCTTGTTTACTTGTTTACCACTCTAATATTATTCCGCCTCTCTGCCAGAAACAAAAGGTTCACCTTCCTGTTACAGATTAATATGAATTGTATTTTTGCAAGACTATAATGTGTGACTTAATGCTTCAAAGACTCTTAAAGCCCTGTGAACACCTAATAAGAGTCATGAAATGAGATTAAAACTAACAAGTAGACAGTCGCTGAGTGTCTTAAATTTACTCTCCACAGGAAAAAGTACAGCGATTTTGATGTTGAACTCAGGGGTACATTTAAAAATCAAATATCAAAATTTTACTATCACCAACAAATCTGTTAGCTGGCCAAGTCCCTAACCATATTTATATTCTTCATTATTGTATCAACCAATCAATCTATCCTTGGTTGCATTGATGTAACGTCCACGATAACTATCTTCAATCATAACATCATGCATTGACAATAATGACAGAAAACAGTGTTGCGTTCCTGCTGAAGAAGCTTCTGAGCTTGTTTTGACTAGTGTTTGGTACGGTGTATATTTTAGGACATCTTTAGTCTCAGGAAAACCTGCCATTTTTCAGACCAAACGGCCTCAGATAATACGGCCTCAGGCTTCAAAGTAAAAGTCATCAGACAAAACGGCGTCAAATTAAACTGCCTCAACCAAAACAACGTCAGATAAAATGGCTACAAAATGAAAGCCATCAGACTAAACACTGGAAAAACAGACTCAAATAAAACAGCGTCAGGTCGTAACATCCAACTGAACCTTATTTTTAAGAGACTGGAAGTGCGCGTGACGTCATCAAAAGTCGGTGACATAGACATTATTATATTATATATGTCCCAAATGGCATACTAACACACTACATACTCATGTGCAGGCCTATATACTGTATACTACATACAATAAGTATGGTTAGAATGCCAGCTGCTCACACTGTAGTATACTACAAAGTTTCCCATGATGCATTTCAAACCCCCGACAACAAAAATCAGAAGCACACCAGGCTATCAAATATCTCTGTTGATTCGCCACATTTGAAAGTTAAAAGAGCATTTCAGGCAAGAAAGTCACCACATAGAATACCGAAATGTGGTCATTTGAGCCATAAAACACACGGATACAAATTTCCATTTCGGACATTCCGTTCCGCCATAAAAGAAACTTCCGGTTGGCTCCAAAACAAGAGCCCAATTTACAAAAGCGTCAAAGAACTAAAAGGAGATAATAAAAGATGCTTTTATTTTGAAAACGGAAAGTTTGCTAGTGGCTGATTTTTAGCTGAACGCCGTCTCAAGACGATTTAACATCTATGATATTACGATGATTATGATATTGTTACGACCTGACGCTGTTTTTATTTGAATCCGTTTTTCCAGTGTTTTTTTTTTTTTTATGGCCTTCATTTTGAGGGTGTTTTATTTGCTACCGTTTTGTCAGATGACTTTTATTTTGAAGCCTGAGGCCGTTTGGTCGGAGGGAGGTATTCTGAGGCCGTATTATCTGAGGCCGTTTGGTCTGAGAAATGATAGAGGTTTTCCTGAGACTGAGGTTGTCCTAAAATGTACACCGTAGTTGGGGAAGTTACTTTCAAAAAGTAGTGTTTGGTCGTTACTTCTTAACTAAGTAACTTGTTACTTTACTTAGTTACCTCTATGAAAAGCAACTTTTCATGTTACGCATTACTTTTATGTTACTTTTACATTGCTTGGATGGAACCCCATATCTGTTCCTAAATGTGAAGGCCTACAAAAAGTTCTGCTACAGAGAACATAACAGTTTTCTTTTGTGCTCTTCACTGAACAAACTAATGTGGAATGAGAGCTCCTGCCCAGTGTTTCCACATTTTGCTTCTGAAATAAGCAACCTGGTTGATAAAAACAAGCCCAAAATAAGCAAACTCCAGCTATTTCCTTTCCTAATGTGATATACTACTTTTTAAAAAGAGAAATCTACATAAAGTGTGTTTAGTTTTGTCTACATTACATTTCAATATCACAGTGCCAAGCATCCATTCAAAATAAGAACGTTGCTTATAATAAGCAGACCTGGAAACTTTGGCTCTGGCGCATGCACCATGTGCGTGAGTGTGTTCGGGGGCGTGCGCGATAACCAGGAAACGAGGAAGTGGACAAACTGCCTACCACAGTCGTGTTTTGCTTTATTGTTAAGAGCTGAGAGATAATCAGGGGATTCACACAGACAGAAGAGCCCCAAGAAGAAACTTCATGTTAAGCCCAAAAAAACAGCCTTTAGAAGCTCTTAACCAGCAGATTTGGCAACACTGCTCGTGTCTAATGCGGGCAGCTGAGAAGGCAGCTTCGATGTCAGATCTGTCTGTGGGAAAAGTAACGATGCGCTGCATTAAAAAAGGAACTACGTTTCATGACCAAATTTTCATTTGTGTTGTGTTACTTTACTTTTTGCCTGATGAAGTAGTTACGTTACTGTAACACATTACTTTGTAACAACACCGGTTTTGATTTTTACAGCGAATATTCTGCTCTTCTAAAACACCGTGAGCAACAAAGAACAGCAGATGCCATGTTTGTTGACATTTCTCATGATGTATGGGTATATTCCATGTCTTCTTCGGTTACGGTGCACAATCTTTTTACAGAAATCATTTTAAAAATGAAAAAGTTTTAGTTTCTTTGTGAACAGGGTCTCAGTTTCATTTTCTTAGCTTACAGGAGTAGCACCTGATGTGGTCTCCTGCTGCTATAGCCCATCTGCATCGGGATACATCCTACTGTGAACTCATTTTGTTCGGTGCCTTTATTTTAACAAATGATTTTTTGAGTTACTGTTGCTTTCCTATCATCTGTTACCACTCTGGTCAACCTCTGGAATAAATCCTTTCCCTCAGGCAACTGCAGCTCACTGGACGTTTTCTCTTTTTCTGGTGATTTTCTCTAAACTCTTAAAATGGTTGTGTGTGGATCCCAGCAGATCAGCAGTCTCTGAAAATCAAACATGCTACGTTTAAAGTCACTGAAACCATCATCGCTCTCCACTCTGATGCTCAGGATGAACTTAAGGAATCTGTCTAAACCATGCCTACACCAAAATGTATTGGGCTGCTGCCATGTGATTGGTTGAGCATTTTGCAACCCAGATAAGTCGAATGGTTGATTGTACACACCAATGAGTAACTGTGATGTTAAAAAAACCAAGATTCTGGACAGACTATTAGGTTTAGGATTTTTGACCTATGAGGACCACAAATAAAGGACAACATTTAATTTTTTTAGATCCTCAGGATGCCTAAATATACATCCAAAATCACTAAACAGTGTGTTTCCTGTGATATATCTCCATTAAAACAACAACAGAGCACCTCTGAGTTTGCTGCTGGCAGAGAGACAATGAAACAAAAAGGATGGAGGGATGGAAAATCTCCAAACTGAAAGGCTCCTCCACTTCCATCATTTTCAGCTGAAATTGATTTTCTTTGTTCGAGGACATCATCTCTCTTCATGGTTTGTTGCAGTAAAGCGTTGTGCAAACTGATTCACTCCTCCTCTGATATAGTGTGATAGCAGTGATGATTGTCTTTTTTTTTCTCTTTGTATTTGTTATGGACGTTTTGAAACCATCTCTCCTGAAATGCAATTAAGTCAAACGTTTTTGCTCCTTTTAGATTTGACACAATGAAACAAGACGGTGTTCCCCTTGTTTGTTAAGGAAATTTGCCTCATCCCAGGTGTCCAGCCAGATGAAGCAAGAAACAGAGGCAATATATTTCATCATGCATGAGTTAAGCACTGACAATCAAGCATTATTTGTGCCTAACTGACCATAAATTGTGTTTTTCTCCTTATTCATGAGAAAGAAATGTTAAAATTACAACTTCTTATATGTCTTGAAATAAATGTTAAATGGAGTTATGGGGATCTACCTGACAGCAGATGTATATCGACAGGTGGCTTTCATTAAAATGTATGATGCCAGCATTTTCTAAAAGATGCTATGAGGACTTTTTAAGTAATTACAAAAAAGTCTCCCTTTTAGATATATGCCTGCTCAAAATACACACTTTAAGATGAGTTTTATAGCATCAAAATAGGTTATCAATAAATGCTATTCCTTAGCTTCGTGGTCAGGTTGGACAGGGCTGGACTGGCCTGGATACTCAACTTTGGGAACAAGACAATCAAAAGCAAATTTATATTATTCGAACACGTCTTAGAGCACCGGGCTGTAAGTAGGGATATATAGCGGCTACAAAACTACAATACTAAGTTTTCTAAAAATTGCTTGTTGTCACACATCAAAAACTATCACTATGTAACGAGAAAGAGATACATTACCTCGTCGCTTTGCATCCTGCAAGTTGTTGAAAAAAAGAAGTTGTAAAGCAATGCAGAGTTCTGAGGAAGGTCCGAGCTGCCTTCATTAGCATCACAACAAACACACTTTGGCTTGGGTCACATCTTTACGACAGTCGCCGCGTGTGCTCATGGGTAGTAGAGTCTTTATGTGGCTGGAAATAGATTCTCCTCACAGCACCTTTAAGCTCAGAGGCAGAAAGTGCAAAGCTAAATTTGATAACTAAGCTGAAAATGAAATCAAATTAAAGATTTCTCAGTGCAATGAAGTGCTGGTCATAAAAGTTATTTTGTTCTACTAGTGTTAAAAATGTCTGTTTTAATGCTTCATATCCGACTTCTACCAAAACCACTACAGCACATCATATCTACTCATTTTTTTGTAAAACAAAATCTGTACCAGTTATTAAAAATGATAATTAAAATATAGATATTTGTTGTAATGTCACAGGCCACTGTAAAAGTTATTTTAGAGGCATGTTGGACTAAAGTACATGTCAGACTGTCATCTTCATGTTCATAACTACAGGACATCTGAAATTAACACTTTAAGGCCCAGGACCATAGATTATAGCCAGAAAATTCTAATTTTTTGGAGCTGAAATGTTTGTTTGACTTTCTGCTAAAATCCATAAAAATCAAAATGTCCATAAAATTAAACATATAGATTTTTCATATCTCATTTGATAGGTGTTTGTGGCAACTGATAATCCATTTGAGGACATTTTTATCATTTATCTGATTGTATTCAGATGCTTTTTTTGTAATTTGTTTATCATATTGAGTAGAAAGAGGTATTATAAAAGTATGTATCAAATATGATACAATTTGCTTTAAAGGGTTAAATGACTTTCGTGAGGAGATTCTAGTCAGCTGTGATAAATTGCTATTTCATTTTCACTTTTTAGTTCTCATTACTGCAAAAGTCAAGTGATTTAAAGCAGTATCTTTTGCCAGTGCACTCTCTGGACATATTTTCAACCCAAAGGGATTAAGTATTTGAAAAAAAAAAAACTGTATGCCCTGTTTGCAAAGACCTTCACTGCAGCAACAAGATGGGGACCTACCCCTTATGTTGATACCAAAGTCTTTTTCTAAGTCATCAAAAAACAAAACTTTTCTTCTTTTATTTGAATTATTCAACACATTTTTAAACCTCATCATTAAAACTGTTTTCTCTTTGCACAGTCTGTGTTGCTTGGTGAAGAACGATACACATTGCACATATTTTAACAATAAAATCAGTGATGCGGACAAAATGATAAGTGGAAAAGTGAAACAGCACCTTCGGAGCACTGCCATGCCATTGAGCATATTTAAAAAAGCTTAGGGTCATAAATATTTAAAGCGGTTTTATTAATATATTATCATGTGCTCTTGCTTCACAGAAAAGACCTTTCCCATTCTGCTGTTGACATTTTCAGCTGAATATCATTTCTGCAGTATTTCTGCATGGATTTCAGGTGGAGGAGTGAATGAATAGATTGATGTGGGTGAAATGGATGAATTATTACATTTTGGTTAAAGTTTTATGATATGTGTTTTTGGCAACTAGATGAAGCCTGAATTTAGGTGCACAGTAGGGCTGTATAATAAATGAAACACAGGTGAGCATCAATGTACTTATTTTCACTATACAAGTGAAATATTGACACATTTTTCTTTTAATATCCTGGCTGGTTTCTTGAGTCTCTAGTTGCTTTCTTTGCTCATCAAGTTCAGTGATCTTATCTGAACTTCGTCAGGGCCATCTCGATCTGCCTCACCAAGTAATAAATATTTATCAGTCTAGTAAATCTTGGTGAGCAGCTGCATTCATAAAACAAGGGAGAAACTCCACACATGAAATAGGAATCTATAAACTGCTATAATTATATACAAGTTAAAGGATAAGTTCGGTTTCTACAGCTTTCACATTATTTATAGAATGAAGTAGAACAATATACTCACCCAGAAGGCCTTCCTCATCCAAAAAGTGCTCCGTGAGATATTTAGATCCAAAATCAAGCGGCAGACATCGGTATAATGGTAGCACACAGGGCATGTATAGCGCTGCTCCTAAAACTGCATTAATCGTCCAAAAACTCATTAGTTTCACCAATATTTCATCATGGTCCGCTCACGCTACTCCTCCACGACAGTCCGTGTCGCTCCAGACATGTCTTTGTGACTGTGCTGACCTCTGAGCTGACGAAGAAGAATGTTTGCCTCCGCGCATGCACAGTACGGCTCATTGTTTCAGGGGAAGACCGCCGGCTACACAACGACTTTCTTCTTCCAGTTTTGTGCAAAATGGACGAATATCTATCGGATGAAGATGTTGTGGACGAGAACTTTGAATATGATGGGTGTCCTTACAGTTTCGAGTCAGAGTTTACAGATGAGGAGCTCATCGAAACTACTGCTCATGCGCGGAGGCAAACATAAACAAAGTCTTCAGTTCAGAGGTCAGCACAGTCACAAAAACATGTCTGGAGCAACACGGACTGTTGTGGAGGAGTAGCGTGAGCGGACCATCATGAAATATTGGTGAAACTAATTAATTTTTGGATGATTAATGCAGTTTTAGGAGCAGCGCGATACATGCCCTGTGTGCTACCATTATACAGATGTCCGCCACTCAATTTTGGATCTAAATATCTCCCGAAGCACTGTTTGCATCAGGAAAGCCTTCTGGGTGAGTATATTGTTCTACTTCATTCTATAAACAATGTGAAAGCTGTAGAAACTGAACTTATCCTTTTAAGCTAACATTTATCCAAAGATGTCATATTATGCTAACAGTTATTCAAACATATGTTGGGGCAGATCAGTTCAAACATGTTTGTTCAACAGGTCAAATGAGTCATAAATCGTAACGGGGCACTCTCTTTTAGACAGGACAGTGATTTCAGTAGGAAAGAGCTGGGGGGCCACTTTCTCCATTTCACATCCTGTAGTTGGTCCTGTGGTTTTGCAGAACTGCGAGAACTTTTGTTGAACTCCTGATTGAACTTCTGCCTTAAATCTGACCTTAACCTAGCCATTATGTTTATCTTTCCTGGCAGACATAGCATATGAAACCAGACATGATCTTATCTCTGATATTCTAGCCCTCACGCCACAGCAGTAGAGCCCACCTACTGCATTATCTGATTGGCCCATAATGAATGTGATGGACAAATAAGCATCCAATTGCCTGCTGAATATGCCATTGAAAGGTTCGTCTGATTCCCAAACACTTTCTATGGGCTCTTTCCCAGATGGACAAGTGAAATATGGTTAACATTCCATCTAATGTGTCAGGTTTGAAGTAATGTTCAGCCAGACTCAAGCCAAAATTTGCTGATTGGTCCCCATATGATTGGATTTCCTACCCACCAAAAACTGGAGTCTGTTGGATTTGAAGCTAACTAAGGGCGTTTTCACATTAGGCCCGCTTGTTTCGAACCGTACTGCGGCGCGGTTCGCCCCCGCCCACCTCCCCTGCTGGCTTGCATTCACACTGGCAATATCGAACCATGCCCGGGCCGGGTACACTTGTGTATTTACTCAGTTTGAAACAGCAGGGGGCGATATGCACGTAACTGGTTACCAAACCTGCTACGGAGGAGAACGAAGAAGAGGCTACCATGGTAACCATTTCCAACACCAGACAACCAATGTTTACGTTTCGCTCTCTTCCACATTTTCCTTCAAGTGTGTTTTTTGTATCCTGTTTGAGACAGCATCAGTGACCTTCTGGACCCTCGTAAATTATCGTGATCCTCAACCAGAATAAACAAATCAACAAATTGAGTAAGCAAAAGATTCAACTGCGGGATTAACAGGAAGTAATGCATCAAAAGTAGATCGGTTCGGACCACTTTGTTTCACACCAGTGAAACCGCACCAAATGTAGGGAGATGGAGCGGATCGAGACCACCCCTTCATGGAGGTCTCGGACCGGCTGATTTGGTGCGCACCAAAGTGCGGTGGTTGCATTCACATTGACACTAACGTACCAAATCCTGGGCCAAAACTTATTTGGTGCACACTAAATGTGGTTGGTGTGAAAACGCCCTAAGACCACCTGTTGTCAGGTGGACCTGAAGTCCACACCAGAGTTCATGTGAGCTTTGTTTGGCCAAATGTGTGAGGTGGAAAAGCAACTCTACCAAAGAACTGTACCTCATTCTTTCAATGCACAGCTGACAAAGTTTCAGCTGATTGTTTCACAAATTGCTCAGCCCATTACTTAATGACTGCATATTTTGTTCCTTTATTTCCCCTCTGTGTCTTTGCTTTCACAGAATAAATGCAGCTTGCAGCTCATTAATTAACGCAGAGCTTGAAAACATAGCTCCAAGAAGAAAGAGGTCAGATCCGTAACATCGTGATCGCCAAAGGCCAGGAGAATTCTTAATTATCAGGCCCCTTGTCATCATCATCACCATCATCATCCTCAGCACTGGTCGGAGGAAGTAAATCCTTCATTAATCCTCACTTTCTAGCAGAGGTAGCATATTAACACTTGTTTACGGTGAGCCTCAAAGCTCTCTGCAGCAGAGGTCTTGTGCAAACAGGAAATGCTGCTGGGGTGTAGCAGGGGACTCGGTATCTAAGGGGACTGAATTTGAAGGGATCAAAGTGTTGTTGTAGCTTTTGATGCTATCTGGCTCGGTCTCTGTGGTTCACTGTCTCTCCCCTGTCTTTGTGTCAGTGCCTTTGTGTTTCCTACATACATACTTAGCTGCATAAACACCAGGATTTGCTATAGCATACACACATATGGACTCTTTTCACACAGCCTGTGGGTGCACAGAGGATGAGAGCAAGGGAGTGGTTTCTCCTGCAGAGCTTAAAGGAGCTGAGTGTAATTGCATAGGTGGATAGCATCCTAATAACACTCTTATGGAAGCAAATTATTACAGTGTTGCCCGCAGAGATTCTCCAATGCCTTCCCCTCTTCCTCGTGTAGTTGTTAGTTTCTGTCTTAAGGGGTACAACTCAACATTTTCTGTCTCCATCCGCATGTTTGCAGCTTTTTTTTTCCTATGTGACCTCCTCCTTTGAAGCACACGTGCACACACATAGTCTGTTAGAGGAAAGATGAGGTAGGAATTGGAGAAGGTGTGAATATTACATCCCACGGCGAGGGACCATTACAGGGAGCATTTCAAGGTTTTGTGCCTCCTCTTCTTTCTGTGATTACATGACCGCTGCGGTAACAAAAACATGACCTTCTTTGTTTTCAGTGTTTGCGTGCCGCCGTCTACACCTGCACTGGAGCTCAACAATATTTGGAAAATATTATATAGCAGTACTTTTTTCTCTTGCATCATATATTGTGATTTTTAAAGAACCACATGTTGGAAAATGCTTTTTTTAAATTAAAATGTGTTAATTGGACCTTTGCAGCTCTTTCCAAAGCTTTTTATTGTTGATCACACACAGCAGTTGTGTGATAGCAGCTCTGACTGACACCCCTGTATGTTGAGACTTCATGCGGTGGGAGAGGTTGCAGTAAACTGAATTTAAAACATTATGGCTTGATTTTTTTTTACAGTTTCAATCAACCATAAAGGGGGATTAAGTTCACCACCACCTGGCCAGTGCCTTGACTTCCAACCCACCTCAGAATAGAAATACACTAACTCTTGGTCCTTGTGTTCATGGTTTCACCCATAAGCATTTTTGTTTTTATACTTGCCAGTATGGGACACGTGTTACTAGAGGACACCACTAGAGGGTGCAAAAGATCTCAGGCTGTATGTAACTATCTGTTGTGGAAGTAAACTGCAGACATGGCAGAACTTCTCTGTGGGAAAATGTAATCATCAGAATAGTCAGATCTCTCTGTGCTTCCACATGAGAGGATTACTGCAGAGCTAAAAGGCAATGAACAGTTATTCTTGATCACTTTGCAACCACTCATGGGCTACCCTTCCTGCGGAGAGTTTTTATTTATTGTCAAAAGGATTTTCTTATTTGAGATGGAAGCCCTATGGACCAAATACGACCACTTGACATACCCATTCAGATTGAGGCTGGATTTAAATCTTATGGACTTTGGTAGTGGACATAGAATAATAAGTTGAAATGAACATGATATGGAAATGGGGTACTTAATGTCCTATTTTATTTTATTTTATTGTAAATCTTTGTTGCTTTTATTGTATTGTCTGTTTTTATTAGTTTTTTTCTCTCTCTTTATGATTGTGTCCATGTATATGTCCTTTACTGTTTTATTGAATTTTTAGAACAATATAATTGTTATTGAAAAAAAAAGAATAATCAGATCTCACCAGCAGCATCATCTTTAAGTCGTTTATACAGTGTTGGAGACAACAAATAAATAGTCAGTACATTTACAAAGATATTATTTATATTATTTTTTTTATTTCTACGCCACTGTCCTCCTCGGAGACATAATTACTGGTCACATCAACCCGAAAGTCCAACGAGAGGTCCCAGAAAGAGTTTTTTCCTTCATGGACCATGAGCTATTTATCTGGAAAAAACACAAGATTCTGTATGACGCATTGTTACCCTGCTAAATTCCAAGATGAAAGAAAAAAAAGGGATAAAAAAGACCATTTTTTGGAGAGTCTTCTATATGTTGTAGGCCATTTTCATGTTTTTTATTGCATCTCTGGGGTGAATTTGCAAGTCTCCCATGATCTAGCAAAAGCTTGGGAAGAGCTCTGTGGCACGGTGCTCTGAAACCCTGCAGGTAGGTTTTGCTGCAAGCTCTCAAGCAGCTGCTGTGACGTGGCACTCCTGGTGAAAATTCAGGGTAAGTGATGATGTGTAAAGCCATGCTGTTCCTTTCAGGGGCCAGGCCATTTCTATAGTCAGGCCTCGCTGTGACAAGCCCGGGTGTGCTTTGGGAATTTGCACTTAACTGCTTTAAATGCTTTAATTTGGGTATGAAAATGCAAATTCAGCAACTTTATAAAATCCCTTTAAGACCATAAAGACTGACAGTTAACATTATAAAGCAGGTGAGAATGGAGATTAAAACAGGCCCTGTTTGGGTTTTATTCCAGACCTGAAAATTGAAACATATCTGAGTTTAGCAATATTCAACTAGAAGAGCTTAGAGAGCACAAACCATCACCGAGGCAATTCTGACATACTTGACTGAGTCATCATCCAAAATGTAAAAAACTGCCCTCATGCAATGATAACAGATCTGTTAAATAAATAACTGGATCCATATCTGGGTTTGAATCACTGCCAAAATGACCAAGATTCTCTGAAAACTTCATCCAAATCAATTGATCACTATTTGAGTTATTAGCAACAGTGTGGGAAAACTGCCTTATCACCCCATTTTTGCAAAACATATCACACAAGCTTCTTTTGCCATGACAACATCCCTGAAGATGTTATTAAAATCTTTATAGAACTTCCAGGTTATCTTGTTAAAACAAACAGATGGAGCAAAGGACAACAGCAAAGCTAATGAGATATTAACCTCCTGACAAACCAGGCCACACTGACATGCTTTGTTTGTCAAAACAGCCTCCAAATTCTGATTTCAGAACATAGCCATGGCTTACATGATGTGCAAAGATTCAAGGTCTCACCATGTTGTGGAAAACAAGAGCTTTTGTTAGATGCTGGTTGGAGCCCAGGTATGTGCCCCTTTTTCTGCATTATTTAACTGACACAGCAGCACTGATGCTCTTCAGAGCAGTAAAGCTAAAGTTGAAGAGAAGCTGAGCACTGCAGAGTGAGCTGAAATTACTGGATACAAATGGACAACCATCTGTGAGTTTTACTCCTGTTTTTAATCAAACTGAAGAGACATGATAGAAATAAGGGAAAATGTTTTTGTTAAAGTTTATGGGATTCTGTCATTTTTGTCTTTTTGGATGTAAATGCAGAAATGTCATAACTTGCAATACATCAAAATGCTATGTAACACAACACTCAACATATTGTAAATATTAAGAGTCACAATAAAATCAAATCAAGATGCAAGAATTGTGATAATTTCCTGGGGCAGCTGGTGATTCCCATCCCTCAAAACCAGATGTCTGCAGCCTGTAATACACTGCTGTAAGGGAAACTTCATAAACCCTGATTCATTTAAAAGCTGCTAGTGTAATAACTAGTCAATTAACCAATCTTTGGTTATGTAGCCTGATACTGCTTGGGAAATTTTAATCAAGAAATTATTCTATCAGTACATTTTGATGACCAAAATATAAGTGTCTGTCTAATGCAGACAAACTTTAGCTTGTCTGCTCATTGATTTCCTGTTCTTAAAAAACAGCACACCAATTTGTCTGCAGCAAGCTACTTTAAAATATCAATGTTAGATGAAATACAAAGAATTAAACCAACACAAAGACTGGGACAGAGCTGTCAGAAATTCTTCCACAGATTGTTGTTCATCACTTTAATAACAATACCCTCTGTCAATAAAGGGATAAGTATATGGGGTATGTTTTTCCATCGTTACTTTGTTCCTAACACGCCTCTGAAAGGATAAAAATAAAACCTTAAATGATGCATTATTAAACACTTGCTGTCACTGCTGTGAGCTAACATCGCATGCAAGACAAGATTCAACACATCCAGAGGGATCAGACTTAAAAAAAGGAGAAGAAATCAGCCTGAATTCTGCCTGGTTTCAAACAGGGGAGGCACTCGTGCTTTTTCAGGGGGAGTGGATAGAGATGGAGGTATCGACTGGTAACTGGAGGAGTGGAGGGGACCTATGGGGCCACTTCTAATCCGCGCTGACCCGCTCTTATCACGCACAGCCAAGGTCAAGAGTCTAATGAGGATGGGACGCCATTAGAGCAATTAGACGCAACTACCTTGTTTCTGGGGCATGCAGAGCCACGGGAGAGGCGGGGAGAGGGCGAGAGAGAGAGGAGCAAGACGACTACAGTAAGAGACAGAGCGATGATCTGCCCAGCAGCTGCCTCCCTCACTCTCTCTGTCTGTCGATCTCTCTTCTCTTCCTCCCCCCACCTCAGACAGGCTCAGGGTAAGCACAGAGAGAGAGAGACGGGGGAGCACAATGCTGCAACAGTGACACTCTGTGGTCAACAGGGGAAGATGGCTGCAGGCGTTTAAATGGGAGAAACAGTGCTGAGAGATGTTCAGAGAGGTAAATTTCAGGCCCAATTTTTTTTTAAATATGTGCCATTTAAAAAACAAGAGCCAGAATGGTGAGAATGTAACCTTACAATACAAGGAATAAATGGGTGCAAACGTCCATGTGCACATGCAGTACAGTAAGTGGTTTCATTTTTCACAATTTGTACTTGAAGTATTTTACAGACACATTACGGCCATGACATCACAGTGGATTGCAGAGGCACTGCTGTCATCATAGAGGACTCTCCATTTTAGCAGGTAACTACTAAATAGCGTATTTCAGAGCCGAAAATGTAACCAAAATACAATTAAGTTATGTAGAGAGTCAATATGAAATGTCACAAATATCTGTCCCTGTTAAATGTGTTAGGTCATGCTGACAGCTTTCAAAAATAGAAAAATGGCCAAAGACCAGATTGAAAAGGGAGTGGCATTATGCACAATGTGATCTTAAATGACCCATACTATACCAAAATTATGATATGTATTTTCTGTTGTTTTTTGTTTGTTTCTTAGTTTTTTTGAACAAAAATGCTACTCTTTAAACAATTTTAAAAAATCTTTAAAACTTTTTAAAAAATGAAAGAAAATTCACTCTTCCCAATGTTGCTTGCCACACATCCCGAGAGATTTGTGATCATACTGTCCATTTGGAAACTTGTCACCCTTAAGGTGCGTACACACGGGACGCTCTTGTACTACCTCGGCAATCACTCTCCATGCAAAGTCAATGTACAGCCGCGATGGGGCGGGGCTAACCCTCCCGCGATGCGACAGCCGCTTTTCACACTACCACATAGCTTGTCGCGCAATGTGAAAGTAAAACAAAGTTGATCAATCAGCGGTGTGTGCACGTGTGACAGTACCCTGGACAGTTATTTATCTGGACTACAGAGGAACAATCCATGTCTGTGTGGGAAACATTAGTCAGTGAGGACATTAGTTCCACCTAGACGGACCACGGGAAACTCACAGATAATGCTGCTGCAGGGCATCAGCTGCAGTGTTTTGTGTTTTTTAAGTGTGTGATAAGGATACAGCTGGATAATGTCCACTTATACATCCTATTATATGATATATGATATGATCGCGGTCAAACTCGAGCGGACGTGACGTCCCAGAGCGATGGCCGACGGGAACGGTGACCAAAATGAGGTATTTATGGACGTGCAACGCTACGTCAGTGGGCGATGCGATTTTGGTAGCTGGGTCGCTTGCGGTGTGAACGCAGCATTAGAAGCAAAGTCCCTTATCTGTGGCAGTTTTCAAAACTGACAACTACATCCTACTAACAAACACAATCTGCAGTGTACCAAATTTGTTATTGGTAGTATGACTGCTAAACAGCCGTAACTTTGCAGTGTGCTAGATCAGGTTGTGCTGATTCTTCTTTATGTTGATGAGGGGCAATAATCGTATGAGGCAGTGGTTTCCAAAATGGAGCTCATGGCCTGTGAAAAGCAAAAGCAAAACCTAGAATATGGAGTAAGTCTCATCTTCACAGGCTGGACTGGGCTGGTACTGGGAACATCACACCTGGGTCAACGCGTTAATTTACAGATGAAGTTGGTGTACATGCCTATAGGGTTTAACATTGCACCCATCCCCTCTGTGTGATTTATGTGACTCTTTGCTCTCTCAGCAAAAAATTCCATCCATCTTCGTATCATCAGCGCTCGAATGTTGCTAAGTCTGCACTGAGTCTGTACGTTGTTAAAGAGGGACAAATGTACAAAGTACAGAAAAAGTTGACCAACATGTCGACGGCTTCCTTGCTCCTTTCTATTATTACAAGGTCCTGTTTGGTTACGCTGATGATGTCATCAACATGATGACATTAGCCTGACGCACCAGAGGAAAAAAAATAGCCAAGCAGCTCATCCACTGCCGATTAGACCTGGGCCTGCTGGCAGTATGAAAGGAGTCACTTGTCAATTGTTAGCGAGTTAACCAGCGTTGAAAAAAACCTGTTGACCTGCTAATTTCAGTGGTAAAGCAGTATTAGTCAGTGGATGTTGAATAATTCGTTTTGTTTACTCTCAAAACACTAGTATCCCCACCTGACTGTTATATATTTCTACAGTGCTTCCAACAGCCAAGACAAGAAGACCTAAAATGGTAGAAATGTAGAGATATACTTTCTTTAGTGCTTTAGGTGCATGTTTTTTTTATCTTGATTTGCAGTTCTGTAACCTCGACATATGACCTTCAAAATGCAGTCAGGTTATCAAATGTCAGAGTAGATATTCATGCAAAGTCTGAAGAAAATCACTCAAAGCAAACTTAAGATGTTGAGCTTTTAAGGCATAAACATGAGGACAGAAGATCTTCACCTCTGACCAATGACCTTAAAAATATGAATCACCGGGAGTACTTCAGAGACTTGGCTCAGACAGACAGAAAACCAGGCAGAATGGTGCCTCTGGCCCTGGCTCTTCAAAGAGACAATGGAAATTTGCTTTGCTTAGTAAAAATGTGTTCTGTGTGAGCACATTTTGGAGCTTATTACCACAAGTGTGGATGTGGGGGACTCATTGTGCTCTTTTTGTCAGAACAAAGTACAAGCTGTTGCGACAAGGGAAAATTGATGCTGCTACAAGTAACACTTGAACAAAAGGAATGTGACGCTTTGGACAAGACCAGGTGTTGCTTTACAAGTGATCGTGTTGACTGGTTACTGATGGATGCTTGTGTTTGTGGTGAAACCAACAAGAGCTAACCAGACATACCAAATAGACAATTCAATATACAACAGGATATATCTCACATCAGGCCAAAAACCCATGGAGAATGATTTGGGAAGGCTGAACCTTAAAAGCATATTCAGAAGGTGCTTGACAATCATCATGTCCATCATACTAATGCTACTGCCACAGTGTAAGGTACAACACCTACAACCCTTGCAAAAACATGTCAAAGTGGAGCAAAAGTCTTTTCTGTGGAAAACATCTTTAGTGTTGTTTTTTAACTCTTAATCCTTCTTTGGTTTTGTTTATTTTCCATCATTTTATTCCTATTCTCTTTTATCTTTTGGTAGTTTTAGCCTTTTAACTTCCTTGCTCCTTCTTATCTTTGGTAATATTAACCATTTATTTATGTTGTTTCCTTTTTTGTCATTTCTGTCTTTTAAATGGTTTACCACTGCTCTGTTCTTACTCTTACACCTTTGGTCATTGTAGTCCTCACATTTCTCTTTTATTTCTCCTTAATTCTCTTGTTTATCTTTTAATTTAGTCTGTAAAGTACTTTGTAACCCAGTTTTGAAGTGTTATATCAATAAAGTTTATTATTGTTTTTTGTTTTCATTTAATGAAGAAATGCTGTCCATATCTGACAAAACTAGTACTAAAGTTGTTAGCATCTATGCTAATTTCTGTATGACCAGTCACTTCCTGCCATTGTCACGCTTGTAGCTCTCTCCTCTTCCTGCCTGAAAGAATCA
The DNA here is from genome assembly GCA_036419115.1 of Scarus forsteni. Taxonomy (NCBI): domain Eukaryota; kingdom Metazoa; phylum Chordata; class Actinopteri; order Labriformes; family Labridae; genus Scarus; species Scarus forsteni. Next base: position 12,940,250 of record JAZDUH010000198.1, read on the forward strand.
ATCTTTCTGTAGCGGAACTTTACATGATATGTCTGATTACAGAAGATTTATCAAGTGGATCCAGCTGCATTGCAGGTTTGGACTACCATACTTTGAATGGTTTTTAATGACAGAATCTAATCAAGCTCATCAAGAATGAATAAATGATGAATAAATATTAGCAAGAACCACTGTTAATATCAAGTTACAGGTTTACATAGAAATTGCTTTAAAGTGTACATACCTCAAACATTGCTGTATGCTAACAAACAGTATTGACCAATATGCAAAAGCAAGAAGGGGGAGTGCGAAAAAAAAGCTCTTTGAAAAAGTGATTTATTGAAAACAACAAGTAAACTGAAATAGGCTGTTTATCAGCTGATCAAAAGTTTAAGACCACAGGCTATTAAAGCCAAAATCTGTTCAAAATTTTCATTTTCTGTCAGGCATTCACACGGTCATGCCCTCCTGATGGCTAAAGCTAAGAAGCTTTCTCTTCTTGAACGTGGTCGGGATCATCGAGCTGCATAAGCAAGGCCTCTGGCAGCGTGCCATTGCTGCTGAGGTTGGACAGCCATTTTAAAGTTTTTGAAGATCTTGAGCATTAGGCAACAAAAAAGTCAAGTGGTAGACCCAAAAAAATTACACCTGCGATTGGCTGTCCGTCAAGACACAGGGCGGTTCTCGACCCAAATTAAGGCCCTTACTGGTGCCGACTGCAGCGCAATAACAATCATAACATTTGGGGATGGACGGCAAGGGAAGTTTATAAAAATGGCCACCAGTTCCAGATAGTTGATGCCCTTCTTGAAGCCATCTTCAACACTTGGAGCAATGTTTCCAAAAGCTTCCTGGAAACACTCACATCAAGCATGCCCAAACGAATTTTTAAAGTGATTAACAAGAACGGTGGAGCTACTCATTACTGAGTCCTACTGAGAAACATTTTGTTCTGGTTTAGAGATTTTTTTGTAATTTTTTGAGCGATGGTCTTAAACTTTTGATCAGCTGATAAACAGCCTATTTCAGTTTACTTGTTGTTTTAAAGAAGTTACTTTTTCAAAATGCTTTTTTTCACACTCCCCCTTCTTGCTTTTGCATATTGTAGCTCTATTTAAAACCTCATCAAGGTCCAAATTAGCATAATGCATATTCTAGCAATGTTTCAACTGGTCTTAAGATTTTGATCACATCTTTATATAAAAGACTTCAAATTTATACTATCACAGAGTTGATGTTTAGACTGTCTGTATGGGTCCACACCACAAAGTGATGCTTTCACTCTTTCTGGAGAGCTTGTGCTTTGGCTCTCATATCGCGAAATCGTTTCCTTTTCTGAATAAAATCAATTTTTTTTTAACTTTGTAAGACACTGAACAGAGGGCTTTCAATCAACACTTCAGTGTAGTGTTAGTAATTTGTTCCCTCAGAGTATAATTTTGAACTGTTTAAGGTTAATTCCATATCAACACTTATTAAGTGTTTACAAGACCGTATTTATTTATTGTGTTTTAGGGAAGCAGCAAACAACCATCATGTCTTCAACACAACATCCCTGGTTGAGGCCTTTAACTGTGACATCTGAGGCTGTGCCTGCCACTGCAGAATCAGAGCCATAAAAGATGCTGCCCTGACTCCTTGGCATAAGAATTCTACGGTCTTAGAAGACTGTGATGCAGATGATGATTAACAGGAAAAAATAGTTGATAAAGAAAACATTGTCGGTTAGAACATACTATATTTAATAAAATACATTTAAAAAGTATGGTTAAAAATTCCTGACTCCAAAATTTTAACTTGTCTGAGTTTGATGTGTTTTTTCAATGCCCTTAATACCCATTTGTTGTAGTTAAACCAGCAGCATGAAGATTTTTGACTCTAATTATGTATTTCAGTCTTTGTAAGAAAAAAAAGTCGAGTTTTCACTCTGGCAAGTTTGAGTTTGTGCTGTCTGGTTTGTGTTATATAATCATAAACTGGGTATTTAACTGTTTATCAGATATAATTAGCAATTTGAAGATTTAACTATGTGCCCTGGGAACTGAAACACTTCTCCTTTTTTATGTTTCATAAATTAAACCATAATGCAGTAATGGAGATACGATCAGCACTTTAATCTCTGAAGAAATATTAATTGTTTTATGTCTGAAATATCCAGTAACCTTAAATAATGACAAGAAGAAATCATAATCCATAGAAGCTTTTGTATTCATGGCATATTTGTTTTAGTGTGGGCTCATGATGAATTATTGATCGTTAAATTTGACATATTTGTCCGACATTGTTGTTGCTGTTGTGTTGCTGTTCCTGAAATAACCCAGCAGTCACAGCAGAACCATTACCCAGCTCTGAACCGTCTGAGACAGAAGCTGCTTAGTGATGCAGACAAAAGTATCCTGCAGGCATAAGAATACATTTGCAATCTCAAACCAGCCTTTTTCACTTTTGGTGGTGGATTTCTGGTGGAACAAGCAGCCTCTGATTCCAAGCTGCACGTGGAGGAAGTCCAATCCTCGAGCACTTTAGAGCCACTCTGATAGGAAACTGGATTAGTGGCACTTAAAGCACACAGTGACAGAGCAGAGTTTACTTCTGGAGGTGACTCAGGCTTCATGGCGGCTGAGCTGTTCTTCAAGTGCTAAATTTGGTTGAGTTAAACTTCAATGTGCTGTGCCAAATACTCTGTTTTTGGATTAATATTTAATTAGACTGAGGCTCTCTGAAAATGGCAACTTCTGTAAAGCTGTTAAAATTATTTATACATCCATAGCCTCTTTCTTATAAAGTACAGTTCAGTAAACAGTCTCTGCCTCCTATTTTTAAATTAGTCATACTGAAGCCTCCGATGCCTGTGTTAGAAGATGAGAAATTTCTGTTTATGGATTCCACATTTAGAAAAATAAAAATCTGTGAATCTCAGTGATTTTGATTTGATGCATTGGAAATGTTCTCATTTCCATTTCACTCTTTTAAAAACAACTTTACAGAAAGCAATCTTCTGTTGTGCCCTGCCCTCCCAAAACCACATTCACACTCACACAAAAACCTGAAATTATCCAGGGCATTACCCAGGTATGTGTGAATGCAAACTTTTTTTTACTCTTACTTTACCCAGGTGATTTCCTCACAACCCCACAGTATTTTATCCACCTAAAATCCACGCGAGCTGATGTCTGAATGCTGCTGCGAACTGTCAGGGAAATTCATGGAGGTGAATGGGGAGGGCTGTTGACATCATCCTGTGCGACCAACACCAACCAGGAAAAGGGCGATTTGACAGGATGGATAAAACCAGTCACTGCTGTGGTAGAAGTTTGTCTGATTGATAGGAGAGTAACACTAACTGAAGTGTGGGTCTGGACATCAGAAGGGTTGTTTCTCTGCACATCAAAGTCCTGCAGAACATCTGCTCTAAAACGATCACCACCAGGTCTCTTATGCATCCAAAGAGACCTCTTACACTGCTGTTACTGAGATGAAGCACAGCCGTTTTCTTTCTCCACTGTCATTAGCCCCGTTTACATGGGTAGTTTTCCTCAATTTGATTGAAATCGATCGGATTAAGTGAATCTGATTCGATCTGTATACATGAACTTTGAATAAAGAGATCCACGTTCAATCTGCATTTACATGGCCCCAGCTGAGTCCAATTGTATATATATATATATTTTTTTTACATGCACAGAAGGTCACTCTGCCACTACCTGCAAATGTTTAAAGGTGCAGTGTGTAGAACTTGGAATTTTAGCGACATCTAGTGTTCAGATTCTAGAATGAACCTAACCGTAGCCAAAACGTCACGTCCCTGAGCAACGGAAGCCTGTGAAGACCAAAAAGGATCCTGAATACAGCACACAATTTATGTTGTGTGTGTGTGTTTATACACACAGTTTGAATCCCTAGGACAGAGTAACAACTTTCAATGCATCCACTGCCATCCTCACCTCTTCTTCCCTGCATTCCAGGTAGATTTCAGAACCAGCAGACAGATTCCCGTTTCGTTCTTTTTGTCCCTAAAAACCACCCATGGACAACACGGCGGATCAATATGTCGGCCTACACGAAACAGTGGCCCGCAGTAATGTAATTTTTTTATAAAGATTTTTCTAACTAAACAAAAATAAAACAAGCGTTTTATAGGGATGATTGTACTACTTTGATGGACTTTACATACAAATAGAAAAATATATCTCCTATATTCACCGTTTCTGTTTGGCGAAATGCGTTGGATGTGTAAAATGCCACATTCTACACACTGCACCTTTAAGAGAAGAAGAGGTGCACTTCTTGCTTCCTGTTTACCTCTAGAAAGATGGATCTACGTCGTGTTTTGTTGGGGATGCTTATTGTGTTACGGTTACATTTGTTTGAGGCTCTTAAGTCATTTTTAACTCTCGCAGGGTTTCTATTAAAAAGTTAGTCTCCTCCACCGTCCAGTTCTTCTGTTTGTTTGCCATGTTTGTTTGGGCACACTCTGCGTACGTCACTACGTGCCTCTTACGTACTACGGAGCGCCTGCGCAGACCGAACAATCCTCTCTATCAACCCAATCCGCTCCACTCAGCCGTTTACATGAAGCATGGAGCGGATTATCAATCGGCGTAGACTACCTCTTACAATCCGATCCGAAATACAATCAGATTAGGGTGAATCTGATTGGCTAAGGTGTTTACATGAGACATTTCCAATCTGATTGACCTTTCAATCCGATTGTAAATAGGATTTTTTGACCCATGTAAACAGGGCCATTGTCATGCACACACTTTGGCATTTCTTGACCAAAAAAGTCAAACTGCTTACTTCTGTTAAAAAACTCATTCTTGTTCCCCTTTTTTACATTTTTGTGTGGTGTCTGTTTTACCTTTGGTTCAATTAACTTGTCTGGATTCATATTTCCACTATATTCTCTCTTGTTTTGTCCATCAGCCTGCAGAAATCAGCCTCTGGCTCTTAGACTGCTGTTCCTGAGGATGGTCTCGGGGCTGCTGGTGAGTTTCAGACTTTGTAGAATTTGCTGCCTGATAGATTTCTTAAAGGATGAATCATTTCATTTCCTTTATAAGTCGATTAACTCTCTATTGATCAGTTATTAGACCTGTGCTTCGGTGCTAATCCTGTGCCTGTCAGACTCCAGCTTTAAGCCTTCCTGACAGGATTGAGGCTGTTTTTTGGCCGCTGCAGTTTCATTTCAGGAGGACACACATTTCTGAGCACGGCAGTGAGAACTGAGAAAAGCCAGTCCTGCCTGCAGGGGGGGAGGCAGCCCAGACTCACTCAGTCTGAGTAGCGGTGGAGAAAACGATGTTTGCAGTCTGCTATTACGGACAATGTCCTCCCTCCCTCTCTATGACAAAATGTCAATGCAGTGGAGCTCTTTGAAACGGCGGCTCTTTCCACTGAGGCGTGCCAACAAGCACTTCAGGAGTCCGTCTGACTGCCCTCCACCACAAAGACCCCCCCTCCCTCAGATGGACCTTCCTTTGCTTTTATCTGCTCGCCTGCAGTCTGTCATTTACTTGTGTCTCCAGTGGGCTGCAATGTGATTTCATCCTCTAACACAGAAGCCTCCAACCTTTTTCACAGCACAGATCACTCCATGTGAGACCATCACTTCATAATATATCAGACATATCTGATAATCCTGATCGAATCTTGTCATTCAAAGTTTCTTTAGGCATTCCTGCTGGTTTTGACAACTGTTATAAGCATTTGTACTGTCTGTTTTTTAAAAGCAGCATCATAGTGAAGGAGCGACAGTGAAGTCTTTTAGCATGTAGTCCAGTTAGTACATGGAAACAACAGCGTGAATGATGTATAAACTAGCATCACCCCGTTGAAACACAAGATTCTTTAGCGCTAAAACACCTTTTTCTCTGTCCATATTAAAACACCCTCAATCTTCTCTTTGTCTGGGGCTTTCCAGATAACTTCAGTGACCGCAAATGGCATTTGCATGTGTGCAATGCAAAGAAAAGCTGATTATTTAAAAATACCCACCTACGTGTGGACGTCACTTCAGAGAAACAAACTGTCACATACAAGCACACACCTCCTGTTCATTATGAGGTCATTAATAATTCTATTGTTTCTAAAATAATGGAAGTGGGACGCAGGCAAAATAAGGTCTCGGCCCATAAGACCTATGATTGGACACTCAAGGTGCCAAACCAATATTCTGTGCTGTATTGGCTGTTTGCAATGTTTGCTTTGTCTGAAAGTGCAAAAATAAAACATGGTTAGTCACCACAAACAAGCACATGCATTTCCCAAAAACAAAAGACAACAAAGTAAATTACATCCTGCATGCACAGCAAGCCCACATGCTCGAAAAGGAGTAGGAAGAGGTACAAACTCATTTAATCCTTATTAGAATGTACTTATAATATACTGACATTGATATTTAGTGTGAAACTGATCTATAATTACAAACACATTATTTCAACTATATGTAATACTTAACTTCAGTGTTAGAGGTGCTAATTTTACATGTGAGGAAAAACATTGAGAACTCCGCTGATGATGTCAGAGCTGCTGCAGCAGGCAGGTAACAACACGGAGGGAGAGAGAACAAACACACAGTGAAAGCTTTTTCAAAAAAGTAGTGCATCAGTTACTTTACCTGGTAACTAATTACATGTATGAAGAAGTAATTCGATTAGTAATTCAATTACTTTTTTGGAAAGTAATTAGTAACTATAACTAATTACTGTTTTAAGTAAAGTGTCCAACACTGTTCGCCAGAGAGGAAACTCAAGGAGGTGTTAAATGAAATGTTGACTTAGCTTCTTGGCACATCCCGGCTACCGTAGAATTCAGTCGTCATGACGCATATTTGAAAAAGCGAGGCGCTAGAGAGCCCTAACATTAGAATGCAAAATACAGTTTAACCACGATATGAGAGAACAAACTGCACAGTGTGGTTTTAAACTGTGACTCTGAACTTAGATCTTTATGTTGTGTCTTCAAAGAAGTAAGAATACATGTCACCACCTTGCTGTTTTTCTCCTTTTTTAAGATAGCATGCACTTAGATACTAATACTTGATGGAGAAAATGGTGTTTGTATCCATGGAGGTGAAAAAAAAAATCTTACTTCAGCCTTTTAGTGATTTGGTTGATGGAGGTAAGGGGGTGCATGAAAGAAATATAAAACTGAAAGGGTTACGCAACAAAAATAATTGAGAACCTTTGATTTTTTTTGGATTATGGGAGGAAGAAAACCCACACATGCTCACGGAAAACATCCAAACTCCCCCCCCCAGCAGTGAAGCATTAGCATTAACCCGCTGCGCCACTGTGCTGTCCTGGAAGAATTCAGTCATTTTTCAATTATAACACCCTCCAGAATCTGTTCGTCAGACATTTAAATAGGATTATTCATAACTCTGAATAGTCTGGTGCCAAATGATTCACAGCCTGGTTGCTGGAGACCCCTACTCTAACACACTAGCACAAAGCTCCCTCCTGAACAAACACAAGCTCTCGCCCCATCTGCTGCACTTACTGATGCCTTTGTTCTTGTTTGTTCCCCCTTTATGATTATTTGTTTCTTTGATTGCAGAGAGTCTTGTGGACCCACACAGTAATTCACCCACATAATCATTCATTTATTCACTCCTTCACACACACCATCAGTCAATCTGCCCCCTAGTGCCCGTCAGACGTGTCTACGGTGAATCTACAGGCCGGCATCACTCACTGTGTGTGTGTCTCATCCCTGCCTCCGTGTCCTTGTTTTTGTCTGTGTGTATTGTCTGTGAGGCTCTTTGTCACAGATGTTTTTCCTGGAAATTGATTTAGAAATAAACTTGACTTGACTTGATCAGACCCACCATTTGTCTTATCCAGCTGGGAGGTTGTTTGGAGCTGGTTTGTCATGTCGCTCTGTCCCTCTCTCTCTCTCTCCCTCTCTTTCCTTCCCCTTCAGCCAATGCGGAGGCGCGCCATCTGCCTGCAACTCCAATCAGCTTTTTATCTTTACATATCTGTGAGAAATACGTCAATTAGTCACTCATTACCCAGTTACAAATTCGATTTCTTACAGCCTCTGACTCTGTATGTCTTTTTCATGTATTTTCCCGTCCGTCTGTGCTTACATCTTATTCTGTTTAATCTAGTTGATGCATCTTACGGGGCTTATTGTTAAGCTCCCTTTGAGATGCATTATCCCGTTTCAATAAGCAAAACAAGTCTCATGCTGACAAAGCTTAAGAAGGAAAAGACAAAGAAGATAAGAGGAGTGAAACAACAAAATAAAACAGATACAACAGCATAGAGCTATTTAAGGTTGTCAAATTATTCAATAATTCAGTTTTTGGTTACATATTTTTGTCATTAATTGTTTATGAGGATGCAGCAGGTGTTGCCTTATGCTGCGTTCACACCCCAAGCGACCCAGCTACCAAAATCGCGTTGCCCACTGACATACTGATCATATCATATATCATATAACAGGATGCATAAGCCGACATTATTCCAGCTGTATCCTTTTCATTCACTTATCAACCACAAAACACTGCAGCTGTGAGTTTACCGCGGTCCACCTAGGCATAACTAATGTCCTCTCTGACGTTAGTACCGCCTAGACGGAACTCATCCGCCCTGTAGTCCGGATGAATAACTGTCTGTCTCGGGTACCGTCACACCTACACACACCTCTGATTGGCTGTTGCCGCACAGCCACACATGACATCGCCTGAATAGATCAACTTTTTTTTAACTTTGACATCGAACGACGAGTGAAGTGATCGTCTTGTACGTGGCTGTCGCATTGCAGGAGGGTTAGCCCCGCCCCATTGCGGCTGTACATTGACTTTGCATGGAGAGTGATCGCCGAGGTAGTACAAGTAGCGTCCAGTGTGAACGCACCTTGACAGGCAGGAAGGTGCAAGATCAACTCTTCAGTCAGTTGGGCCTTTCTGTGTGAAGTTTTAATCAATCAATTAATCTTTATTTGTATAGTGCCAATTCATAACAAGTGTTATCTCAAGACACTTTACAATAGAGCACAAAACTCTTCATCATAGGGATACACACATATGCATAGATACGTATATACATATACAAGATACACATATACATACATCCAACACCCAACATGAATCCATATAGCCAATCATGAATCCCCCCATCATGGCAGCAAGAAAAAACCTTCTGTTAAGCAGCAGGAAATCTTGAATGTGGATCCCAGTCTGATGATGAACCGAAATCCACACCATGCTGTGTCGGGGGTGCGAGGGCGAGGAAGGGTGGTAAGTTTGCATGTTCCCTGTTCTCATGTGGGTTTCTTTGGGCACTCCTGTTCTCCTCCCATGGACCAAAATCCTGCTTGTTATGTGAGTTCGTCTTAATTCTCGGATCGATATACAAAAGGGAATGTCAGGATTTGCTACATAAACAAAAAACAAAAATAAAAAGACATACCAAAATGCAGATAAATAAGAGAGGCTTTAGTTATAGCTAAAAATGATCAAAAGACCAAAAACTAATCCTAACAAAAAGTCAAAATACATTCTCTTCCAAAGTTACAAAGCAATACAGACTATGGCCTGGACCACATGTACATGGATATTTTTTTGACTGGATATCTTTGTCCTCGATTAAATAAAAAATCTCTGTCCACACCACAGAATATCTCTGTCCATACGAAGAGGCAAAACTGAAAATGATCGCCTCTGAAGCCTGCAATGCCAGGCCTGGCCGATAAGTGGCAGGTTAGCAAAATGTGAAAACCATAGAAGAACGTTATGAGCATGCACAGTCAAAATCAGGAAGAAGAAGCAGTCAACGGGGTAAGAAGATGAAAATAATACTGCATGCAGCAGACGGCGACGTTGCACCGCAGTGGAGTGCCTTCGATGCAGAAACATTACATTCATTTGCAGAGCTGAATGAGGGCAAAACATGCAAACACAGAGATAACACGGTAAATGTCGACATCGTTCTTGTTGTTGGCAACCGTTGATACAGTTACTTGTTGCTAGGCGCTTGATGTCATCGCGTCAACACCAGCTCTGTTTAACACCGCTACATGGATCCACTCCATATATTTTTTTATTTCTTCACTTTTTTATCCGTTTTAAAAACTCTCTGTTTATGTGGGCGAAATCGCCGTGTTTGTGTGGTTGAGAGGCCCAATTGGACAGAAAAATGTGCGTTTAGGAATATGACCATATTCGTGTGGTCCAGGCCTATAACAGAGAAAGAAAACACTAGAACAGGGGGTGTCCAAACTATGCCCGGGGGCCAAATGCAGCCTGCTGCCCATTTGGAAATGGTCCCTGAAAATGTTGCTGAATAAAGACATTTTGATTACAGCAGCAAAAGCACCATCAATCATGCACATTTTCTGCCATATTTACTTCATCACAAGGTCTCATTTACAAAGTGTGTTGCAATATAATCTTCAAGGACCAACATTCTTGCAGTTTACTCTTGTTTTGTGTCTAACAATGCAGACAAGCGCCTTGACAGGTGATAACACAACCCTACACCCCTAAAACTTTAACCTAAATACTCTAAAAGTGGGGTGCAACAAGTAGCTCAGTCGTCCATGTATTGCTGTTTATGTGACCATGGATGTAAAAAGTTTAGACATTACTGCATTAGACACTAAACTCAAAAAGACAAAACAAAGTCACTACAAGAATTTCAACAAAAACAGACTAACTACAAACACAGAGTAACACTGGAGATGAACTTATGGAGTGTAATAAGGAAGACGAATCAGTCAACAAAGTCAAGGGGGAACACTGAGACTAATACAGAGGGTGATCATCAAACACAGGAAGGCAAGAAACACCACATGGAACAGAGGGATTTCAAAACAAAACAGAAAACACAAGAGACAAGAGGAACAAGAGGTCGAAACAAAAAACACAAGGAAAAAACTTGCTCAATAAAACAGACCAGCAGTACCATGACAGGAAAGACTGACATAAAAGCATGAACCACACTGCATGTTCGTCTCATAAACTCAATATACCCGGCACAAACAGGAATAATAACGTTAACTTTATTCTTTTATAATAAATAATGTTATGTAAACTCTTCTACATTCATCAGGGTGTATCAACAGATTTATCACTCCCCTTCATATTCATAAATGTGTTATTGAATATCAGAGAGCTGTTTTTATTCAGATTTAGCTGCCTGTTGCATCCAAAACAAAGTGCCAGAACATTGGTCCAAATGTCTGCCACAAATGGCAGAAGAGGGAGAGGATGGAGAGCTCATCATCTTTACACAGATGGATCACAGGCAGGGAAGCAGCCGACGTTCATCAGCAATTCGTGTTCCTGTGGAAGCAGAAGTGACGACCAAAGAGCTGTTAAATGTTTAGATTTTCATAACATTGATATGGATGGTGGTCTTGTATTTCTATCAAACAGCTTTATTAGGTACACTAGAAAGGTTGCTTGAAACATTCCTCGGAGATTTTGGTCCATGACAGCATCACAGAGTTGCTGTAGATTTTGTCAGTTGCACATCTATGAAAACCTGGCACACCACTGATGGTGTGGGCCTTTCAACATATATTCACTGGTCCAGACTCATAGGAAATGCTTGGGGTTGAACCATTAGAAGCATATACAGACGATGTTTGGACGGCTGTTTGGTCAGTCACATTCATTCCATGCAAATTTAGTAGGAGGGTACTACTGCACCACAGAACATGAGCCACTTCTGAAATAAACTTGTCAAACATGTGAGAAGTGAAGCAAAAATATCCTTACTGTAGAGAAGTTTGTACTGTTATCAGCTTTTCATTTAATAAAACAATGTGGGCCCTATCTGATTAATGCTGCCTAGCCTATCTGCTTCTGTAGCTGTTCACATCTATGCTAATCTTTGTATGAGCAGCTGCTTCCTGCTGTCATCTCACTGATTGCTCCCATCTTGGGGCTGCTCACAATCGTTGAAGATTGGAGCTTTGCAAGACGGATCTGCCTAAATACAGACACTTAATCAGGCTGGTGCCCAAGGTTATGTCCATGAAATACATTTTCCCCTTCCACCACATCCCAAATGTTTTGTGTTGGATTGAGATCCATTGAACCTATCGTCATGCTCAAGAAACCAGTTTGATATGATTAAAGTTTTGGGTAATGGGCATGCTCGACAACAATGCTCAGGTAGACTATGACTTTAAAATGATACTCAATCAGTACTGAAGAGTCCAAAGTGTGACTAGAAAATAAACCTCCCACCATCACAGCTCCATGACCAGCATGTTGACACAAGACAGGATGGATCCATGCCTTTATGCTGCTCATGGCAAATTCTGATCCAACTATGTAAATGCTGACAAAGAAATCTAGATTCGTCAGACCAGGCAGCATCTTTACACTTTTCTATTGTCCAATTTCAAATTTTGGTCTCAGTGTCCTGCTCCTAAGTAACAGCAGTGGCCAGTCTGGCCATTCCTCTTTGACCTCAGCCATCAAGGATGCAGTTTCTCACAGACAACTTAAGACATGATGTGCCACAGTACCATTAAATAAGGATTATTGCCAATAAATATGGCTGTCACTGGCTGAAGCTGTTGCTGTGAACCTCTCTTTACATTTTGTTAAAAAGAAATAAAAAAAAGAATATTTTGCTTTGATAATGTGTAAATTCTCTTATAGTTGCATAAAATGGGCAAATCCTGCTTGAATTCTGTATTGCTGTTGTGATTAAAGAGGCTATGAGGAGTTTCTAATAACAAAAAAGTCTCACTTTAAGATATAGGCCTGATCAAAATACACACTTTAAGATGAGTTTTATAGCATCAAAATATCTATAAATGCTATTCCTTAGCTAAGTGGTCGGGTCCGACAGCCAGCTACAAAACTACGACACTAAGTTTTCCAAAAATTGCTTGTTGTCACCATAGACTGTAAAAAACATGGACGCCGTGATGCTGGGCTCAAATTGAAGCCTCCACGAAAACTGCTCCCCCTGGTGACTGGCTGCAGTATAGGTCAAATTTCCGTCTCCCCCATTCATCTGGACGGGCCGAAGTGAAACTTCAAAAAATTAATACACCTCGTAGAAATATTTCTCCCATCCGTATGCTGTGGTGACATTAAAGTATTATTGGGCTGCGTGTTCTCCAAGTCCTCTTTTGTCTGAAAAGTTTCTTTTTTATTAGTTATTAGAGTTTAAAAATAACCGCGGTTTACGGCAGTTTCACAATGATTGTGTACGGCGTATGCTGAGGCGTGTTGCGACCGTTTACGACAGCTGCGTCCGGATTATGGCCCAAATTCTCTACTGGCTGCACAATGGCGGCGCCCTGACGAGGGATATTTTGGCTTCAAGTCCGTTACATGGCGGAAGGCGGAGCCACGCTATCCAGTTCTTATAATACATCCATGGTTGTCACACATCAAAAACTACCGCTACGTAACTAGAAAGAGATACATTACCTCGTCGCTTTGCATCCTGTGAGTTGTTGAAGAAAGAAGTTGTAAACTTCTGCAGAGTTCTGAGGAAGGTCCGAGCTGCATTTATTAGCATCACAACAAACACACGCTTTGGCTTGGGTCACATCTTTTGGTGTGTTCCAGTTGTAGTCAGAAATAGGAATTTCCGAGTTCCGAGTAGGAAACTGCAACTGGAACGTCCTCTGAAGTCTGAATTTCCTACTGGGAACTCGGTGAAACCTCGCCACCCCCGAGTTGACAATTGAAGATGGATGCCCCCAGTGTGAACAGTTATTTAGCTCCTGTAATAATCAATTTATTTGCACTTCTGACTGGGGTGTGTCGCTCTAGAGCAGCTGTATACATCGTATTGTTAGACTTATATTTACAAAAATGCTGCCATTGTGATAATCACATTCTTCATGTGATATTTGTGAACAACAACGCAGGGCGTGCAAACAACAGCTAACAATAGCCTGGTAGATCGGCATGTTTTTCCCGACTTCAACTGGAACGCCGATAAGTCGGAGATGATGTCACTCCCAGTTCCGAGGTTACTGGAACGCAGCATTACGACAGTCGCCGCATGGGCTCATGGGTAGCAGAGTCTTTATGTCACCGGAAAGAGATTCTCCTCATAGCACCTTTGAGTACTGCTGGTTGCTTTTGCATTTAAATACATATTAATTTTGATAAAGTTAATTCATATCACAGATTTATATATCTGTCTGTTTTGGTGCCATTCAATTGAAAAAGTATGCTTCCCGGGAAAGACAATAATTTTAATGCTGCTGTTTAAGAAATTAACCTTTTTTAATTCTTACCTAAACTGTCTGGATGAAGTATTACTGACTGATGACTGATTACTGACTATTACTGAAATATAAGCACAAATGGATATTTAGTCTGCATTATTAAACATTTTAACATTGTGAATGAGACAGGATCTTTGTACAGATACTTTTTTCAATCAATAATCATTTTATGTTTTTTCTTAAATATTTAATGCCCTATATGAGAGCAAACTTCATTGTAAATAAACCTTGAATCAGGCTTTCAGTGTTTTTGCAGGGTTCTATTTTTCCACATCACCTCCTGTATTCGGTGCACATAACTTCATTCAGATTCATGAATGCTCATCCATGAAATCTTCCTCCTCTGTGGACCTGCAATCAGCACTTTTATTTCCTCCTTATGAATTTAAAATCCTCTTCCTCTCACACATTAGCATGATTCCAGATCGTGGGTGGCTCCAGCTGTTGCCTCAGGCGAGCGGCGCTGCAGGGAGACGGCCACGAACATCTGTGGAGGTGTGCCGACTGAGAGGGAAAATGTAACCGCAGCTTCATGTTAGCTATTGTAACATCCTGTTAGCATGTGAGATGACATAGCCTGGAGTGAAATCACCACTGTGAGTGAAACAGGTAGGATGATGTGGGATTTACTGAAAGAGTGTGAGCAGCCTGGAGGAAGATTCAGGCACGTGTGAACAGAATCCAAAATGAACTCAGTTTAGATAGGGACAGAGCTGGGGAATATGCTGTGATTAAAATATATATTCATACATTTTCTAATTAATTTCAGGCAAGCAAATAAAATTGATATCAATGTTTTTGTTTTGTGTGGTTGATCATTTAAAATAAACAAGTGTGAAACAGAGAACTCACTGAAAAGGTTATTAAAACAGGTAAAGCCTACATTAATATGTTTGTGGATTACAAGATAATCTATTTGTAAGGGTGCTTTCTAAAGATGAGGTGTCAGTATTTTCTAATTTCTCTTATCCGGCTCTAATTAACATCGTTGTGATTCTACAGCCATATAAAGAGAAGTCTTATTCACCCCATATTGAGTGATTTAATCATTTTAAACTTGACTTGTACGGCTTTGTCTGTGAAGCTATGCAAAGACAGAGGCACATACCTGGGCTCCAACTAGCATCTAACAAACACACTTGTTCTCACAGCATGGTGAAACCTTGGGTTTTTATACATAATATAAGTCATGGATTGAGCTATTTTTGTAATGCTCAGAGCTGAGAGACAGCTTGGACAAGCTTAGCATGTCCAGTGTTGGCTGGTTTTTCAGCTAAGCTAGATTTAGCTTTGTCAAGCCAGGTGAGTCCCATTTCCACTGATTCATTTTTATGAATCATCATTACTTGCAAATTAATTAAATCAGTTTAAAAACTGGAGTTAGATACAAACGATTAATTTTTTTTGTCCCTCTTCTCAGCTGACATGTTTGTTTACTACCTCACTCCTGCACAACAAACACGCGCCCTGCTGACCTCACCTGCATTGGCTCAACCGCACCATCTTATTGACTAAAAATCAAATTGATTTGACTTCTATACAACCAAACTTTTGAATGCTGGAAGATAATACATTAAAAATATCCATGCTTTACATTCATGAATCAATATACTATGATAACCGAGTATTGGGATGCTAACTGTTCCACCTTGTCATGGGTTTTAACATTGATTTTGATGGTAATTGTCTTGTCTCGGTCTTGTCTTTTCTTGGTCTTGGTTTTCGGTTTTTGGTTTTTTGGTCTTGGGCAAGTCTTGGTCTCAGATAGTGTGGTCTTTAGTACAACACTAGTTGCTAGGTTGTAAAAGTTTTACTTATGTCATTAATATCTGTAATATTTTTAACAACTGTTTTAACAAGCTCTGTGCTCTAAAAAAATTTAACTCCTGCAAATACCACCCAGGAAATATGGAAAAGTTGTTTTGTAAAATTATTCTGAACAAGAAATGGTTGGCACAAAAGACTTTCTCTCCACTCATTACTGAAAATGTTAGGCTATATTGTTTTCTAACAAAATTTACCAACGCCAATAAAGATGGAAGGTTTGGACACAGGCCCAAACTGTCACTCCTCTGTTCATATAAAAGTTGATTTAACATTTTTGTCATATTTTTCACTGGCAAAATTATCACTGACTTATTGAGGAAGTACAAGTGCCTACTATCATAGTTTATAGTTATCTGGCCTGAAGTGGATTTCTGGTCCACATTTCCCAGTCCTAGTGTAGAGGTAGGAATTGGCTCCTGTCTGTCCGAGGGCCATGGAGACAAAAATTTATCAGTGACTAGAGCAGATTTAGCCAAGGCCAGCTGGCCACAGGCGGTTAAACTAGCTGTCTGTCTCTCCAGTTCATTGGTGCTGGCCTTTGCCTCCATCAGTCCCTCTGCCCTGCATGCTTTGGCAGAGATTCAGCCCTCGTCCCACAACACTACACTCCTCAAATTAACATTTTATATAATGGCAACACAGTGTGGGTGTGTGATAAAACCTGCCAGCACTGAAACGAAGCAAGCTGCCACTGAATGCACTGCTCGTCCTCTCCCCCTCTCTCTCTTTTCCACCCTCGATCTGTCCCACTGCAACAACCTTGAACCAGTTTGTTAGCATCCCAAATGAGCAGCAGCGTTGTTCAGATTTGACTAGCATAAATAAACGAATGAGCAAACAAACCGGCACAAGGCCGTTCACCGCTCTCCTGGCAATCTAGTGCTCGCACTCCCTGTGTAATGATCTGCAAATAGCTGGCTGTAGAGATAAAATTCAATTGAAAGTACAAACTGCCGCTGTCGGCCACATGGCAAATAGGCTGTTATAATTTCAACCAGGAGATTTGCCTCGCACCTGGTAAAATCCAAACACTTCAAGTCAATAGGGCTGCTGGGTAACATCATGACAGGTCCACATGTTGCCTCGTTTTTGATTCTCTGCTACAGTCTCATAAAAAATGAGTCTGTTTCTTTTCATGGAGAAAACAAAGCAGGATAAACAGCCCTGATACATCTATGCTACAAACAATACATCCGTTAGCATTGGCTGGTGTCATGGGAAGCTTATTGTAACCATCAGACAAGATTTAAGGAGGAAGTTTTCCCAAAATAAAGAGGTGAAAATAAAAGTCCCAGAGGGAAGGTTGGCAGAAAGTTTTGCTTTGTTAGAAATATCTTCTCAACTCCACTCACTTTGCCAAAGCACAACACAAGGTCTGCATCTGTAGTTTAAAAAGAGCCTTTAACTGAAATATTTAGTTTGCAGGGATTTTTCTGAGCATCAGCACTTATTGTTGACATTTCTATAATGTGTCTTAAAAAGTCAATATTTTGCTTGAAGTGCATTTAAAAGTTTTTTTTCAGTTTTCACTATGATAATATTCTTCCTAGATTCTTAGACCTGCAATAAATAGATGCATTGTGCAGCTTCTCAAATACAGGTCTGTAATCCTTGTACTGTCTGCAATTACATTTATTTGATCTTTCCTTACTTACCTCCGCCAAGGAGGTTATGTTTTCGGGAGAGTTTGTCCGTCCGTCTGTCCGTCTGTCTGTCCGTGAACAAAATAACTCAAAAAGTTATGGATGGATTTTGATGAAATTTGCAGGAAATGTTCAGCATGGGAAAAGGAAGAACTGATTCGATTTTGGTGTTGATCCGGATCAGCGTCTGGCCGCCATGGCGAAAAATGTGATTTCTGTGAATAACTACTGAACTACAATAGATATCATTATGAATCCAGTTGCTAATGGTACGTTTTCATGGTCAAGGAATCTAAATATTTAGATGAAATAAAGGTAGGAGTAATATTCATGGTCAAAATGACAATATGGCTGAGGACTGTGGCGCTGGCGGAGGTCAGAACTCTCCGAGTGCTTTCTCGTTTATTTATTTTATTTTGTCTTCCCATTTGCAGAGTTTGAAATGTTGTACATAAGCTTCCTGTTTCTTTGAGCACAAGTTTTTGAGTTTTATGTATTATTACCTCCGCCAAGGAGGTTATGTTTTCGGGAGAGTCTGTCTGTCTGTCTGTCCATCGCAATTGTCGTAATTGTTGTTGTGTTGTTGTAATTTTTGTCTGTTGGCTTTATGGTTGTATGATGTCCTGTAATTGTTTTTATGTTGTCTGTTTTGCATGAGAAATAATTTGTTTGGTCTGAAATAAAATATCTATCTTTATATCTATCTATCATTTATGTTTCTTTTACATGGTTAAATTTGCTCACTGTCTGTCAAAGATGTCCGGCCCAGCTCATGTTTGGAGTCTGAAAATCTGGCCCAACTGAATTTCTAATTGAATAGCCCTGCAATAAAGTCTTGTTCTATGTCAAGATTAAGCTAATATAATTTGCGTATGTATGTTTTATGTGACAAAATGCAGTTGCAGATAAGTCTTCATGGGGGTGGAGAGTTATTACACTGATAATCACACATTATGCAGACATAACAGGATAAGAGGGAGCCATAATTAAGATACTAAACTCCAGTAAAGAAGCATCCATGAGGACTCACTCTGGTTTTTTGAGTTCCTTAATAATGACATTTAGGAACACAGTCTGCAGTTGTCATGGTAACTAATTAAACTCTACACCTCCTAAGTGCCGTAGACAATGTTATAAAAACAGTGTGCATACAATGCCAACAAAATTAATAAGTGAAGGCAAACTAAAGTTAAAGCATCGCAAGCTGAAGAGACAAACATCTAAGAACTAAATTATTATTTGATAAGACTCATTTACACTTTGTTTTGAGCCGACACACATCACCTGTTCGATATTTACACACCAGGCTCTTTTATTTTGTTGTTGCTGCTGTTTTTTACTTTTGCATTAAACCTTCATTCTGTTTGACTTGTCTTGTTTGTAAATTGCTTTTCTTTTGCCATTACAGTAATTTATTTTGTCATCCTATTTATGTTCACCGAGCGACAGAGAAAATAAATCTAATTTCATTTTCTTCAAAGTGAAGAGCAGCCGGCATACAGTAGAGGATGGTAATGCATATTTGGCAGCATGACTCTTGGTATAAATATAAATGTATGAATTTCTGCCTCTCTTCCTCTGATGACAGATTTTGAAATTATCCCTCCCAAATGGGTTCGGTCATTATCTGCTGCTTGTGACTCATCACTTTCCAGATGATAAAGCGCCGAGGAAGGATTTCCCTTTTACAGCTGAGCGCTCACAGGATGACTTCTAGAGGAAGGAGAACCAGAGTTAAGACTGACATCCTTTCACTTTTAGGAGCCGTAATGGATTCTTTTGATGCGGGTCAGGATATCTCTTCAGAGAAGGGAACCAAACCCATCAGGAACCTTGATACTAAAAGGAGGAGTCATGACTCTTAATGATTTTATTCAGTATTATACAAACACTCACAGGCACATTATTTGGTCCACCTGCTCAACTGACTGGTATCACAAATGTCTATGCAGCCAATCATTTTCAACAGCAACTCACTTTCAACAGAGCATGATTAACTGTGCTTGTTTGACTGGTCTGAGTATTTCATCAGAATGGCCAGAGTGGTTCAAATAGATAGAAATACAATAGAAACTCAAAAGGCAACATGCTACAACCAAGGTACAAAAATGACCATATCTCAGTGCATGCCACCTCAAATCTTGAAGCAGACAGGCTAGCTACAGAAGGCCAAACCAGGTGCCAATACTATCAGCTAACAATGGGATACTTGAGGCTACATCTAACACAGGCTCACTAAAATTGAACAACAGAAAATTGAAAAATGTTTCTTGTCCGATAAATCTTGATTCCTGCTGTGACATTTGTGTGGTGGGTCAAACTTCTATGTCGATAACATAAACGCACAGATCTGTCTTACAGGCTGTTGCTGGTGGAGTAAAACCTTGCAGTGCAGCCATCTTGCAAAGCTCCATTCTACAGAGATTTTGGATGGTCCAATCAGCATCCTTTAGAGCAGGAACACGTGGGAGCTACTAGTGAGACAAAAAAAGGAACTAACTGCTCATACAGAGATTAGCATTAATGCTAACAGCTTCAGAAGCAGTTATATTAAAGGAATATTACACCCAAAGAATGATATGCCTTAATTTTCTACTCACCCTCATGCTGAGCAACACTCTGGAGCACTTTTTTGAAGTCTCAAATGCAGCTGGAGGTCCGGGGTGATTTTCGCTGTAAACAAACGTCCATCTAACAGGGGACAATGGAGCCTGAAAGAAAAAGGTCCATAAAAGTCCACAAAAACGTGCTTATTTTCGTTCATACTGCTCGTCGCTGTAATCCAAGTGTCCTGGCGGGTCCGTCCATAATTAATTAGCAAGTCATTTAGTACATTTTTGAGCCTAAACAGTGCTATAGCGTACTTCCGCAGTGCCGTCTCCGCTCCGTGCACTGAAATAAAAAACATATAGCAAAACTATAAACTTCTACATAATACAGATATTTTTGCTCTACTTACAGCATGTTTTAATAAGAGTTGGCTGTAATAAATGTCTTACCTTCTGTCCTTAGCACCTCTTTATAATAAATGTGACTGACAGAAAGATTGTCCAATCACCTGCCAGATATGCTTTTGAAAGGTTCTGCCCATCCCCAAACCCTTTCTATGGGCTGTTGCCCAGCTAGATTCGTGTAATATATTAAACAGTATATCTGGTGTGTCAAGTTAGGTGGTGTAATGGTTTGAAGGATCATTTCTTAACACATTTTGGGCCCTTGGTAACAACTGGGTATCGTGCAAAGCAACAGCCTTCGTGAATATCATTGCTGCCCTGTCCTTCCCTTTATGAACACAGCTCATCTTCTGATGGCCAACTCTTCACAGTCACTCGATCTCAGTCCAACAGAGCACTCTTGTAATGTGGTGGAACAGGAGATTTGCGTTGTGTATATGCATCTTACATTCAAATGATGCTATCATGTCAGTGTAAACCAACATCATGGGGGTATCAGCACCTTGATGAAATTGATTTATCATACATATGTTAATATTCAAATTCAAATCATATAAAATAATACTTGATCCAATGATTTAGAGAACAAAAACTACCACCTAAAAGTGAAAGTTGCTTTGTCCTTAATTAGTTGTCTCTGTGGGATTAGTGCATATGTGTGTACTTTCGTTAATTACCTCTGCACGCACTAAGTGGACTGTGAGATTAAATCTTAATAAGATGGAGTAAGATTTAATCTTATTGATTTCTGCAGGGCACTCTGGCCAGTGCTGCAAAAGTGAAAAAACTTATCAAAAAAAAAAAAAAAAACAATTCTGAAAATGTGGGACTGAAATGAAGTGATAGAAATGCCGTTTGTTCCCATGGGTGTGGTCTTATTGTTGACATGTTTGCACTGATTTATTGTACTGTGGGGCATCAGTGCTTGGAATGAAAATACCTTATTCTCCAAAAACATTTCTTTAAGCAATAATGTGTAATTTTTCCACTGGGAGAAGCAGTAATTGCAGTGTGTATGCAGAAATTCCAACAGTGAGGATGACCCCTTAGGGCATCCTGGTCACTTGCATACAGCATTAAGTGTTTTTAGTGTTCTTGCAATAAATGTTCACTGCTTTGCCACACAAGTTCACTCTCAGCTACAAGAAGCCATTTGGTCAAGAGGAGCTGTATTTTTCCCTGTTTGACTGCATTTGGGTGGTAAAGGTTTGGAAGTCAAAGTCATTGGGTCTTAGGCTGCATTCACACTGCAAGCGACCCAGCTACCAAAATTGCGTCACCCACTAATGTATTGTTACATGTCCATACATACCTCATTTTGGTCACTGTTGCCGTCGGCCATTGCTCGGTGACGTCACATCCGCTCGAGTTTCACCGCGAACATATCATATATCATATAATAGGATGTATAAGCTGACATTATTCCAGCTGTATCCTTTTCACTAACCTATCAACCACAAAACACTGCAGCTGAGGATGCAGCAGCATTACCTGTGAGTTTCCCGCAGTCCGTCTAGGCGGAACTAATGTCCTCACTGACTAATGTTTCCCACACGGACATGGATTGTTGACATGGATTACTCTGTAGTCTGGATGAAAAACTGTCTGTCACGGGCACCATCTCACATTGATTGCTGATTGGCTGTTGCTGCACAGCCACACGACATCATCTGAAAAGATCAACTTTTTTTATTTTGATATCGCGCGACAAACTATGTGGTAGTGTGAAAAGCAGCTGTTCCATCATGGGAGGGTTAGCCCCGCCCCATTGCAGCTGTACATTGACTTTACATGGAGAGTGATCGGCGAGGTAATTTAAGTAGCGTGCGGTGTTAACGCAGCATTATATTGACCTGTTAAGGGATTTCCATGAATCACTCAACCACAAAACCTCCGTGTCCTTTCTTCTTTACCTGTAAGTGTTGTTACTCTTTGGAAATTGAACTACGATTTATGCGTAATTATGAGCAACAGACAGTCGTAGGGGTTTGGGACTCATCAGCCACTAAAGTCTGTTATTCCATCTCTTGCAGATTGTTAAAATGGCAACAACAACAGATCCGTCTGGGGCTCTTCACAACTTTGCGACTGGTCAGACTTTTGTCCTTCCTCCTACAATCTGTCCCTTCATGTCAGAGACATTGGTGAAGACAGCACTGGCCTTCTGCATGTGGGACAATCATGGATGTAAACAGAGCAAAGTTGATTGAGAGCTGCTTGAGAACTACAAGACATAAGAAAAGTTTGCAAAGCGCTGAAAAAGAACATCCCCGATGTGGTAAAGAGGAGCTACCAACGAGAGAAATGTTGAAGAGAAACAGCAGATGCAATATGGTGAATGACAGCTTTCACTTATCAGCAAACTAAAACATTCAACACAATAATTGTACAACATTGTAGATAAAACAAATGTACTAAACGTAACCCTATAAAGGGAATTGTATCATATTTGATACATACTTTTATAATACCTGTAGCGGCCCACTTGGAATTAACACGCAAAACACAGAGAGCTTCGACTGGCGTTCTTTTAATTCTCTCCTATCTTCTCACCACTGGCTTTCAACACATTCTGTCACCTTATGACACCGTGAAAACTATGAGAACAGACAAAAATACAAGTGCCGTGGTGTTACATTTCAGAAAATAATGTATCAATCATGTTCACATTTTTAACTTAATAAACAATCATTTTTAGTCAACTCAAATAATGAATTTTACATGAAATAATCCGTTTTTTAACAGTAATGAATTACAGCTCTTATGTAAATAAAAATAATGACAAATTATCTTGTTTTAAATAAATGAAACACTCGTTTCACAAGAAATACACCATTAGTCTCATCATACCTCCTTCTAAGCTTGAACTCAGCCTGCTAACAACCTGTCTTCCACACACACCTCGTGGTAACACTCCTTTCACAAGATATACAAAACACAAAAATACGAAGAGAACCACAATAAAATAACTTTATACATATTCCAACACAGCATGCAAGAAGTAAATAGTTTGTTTGCATACTTTACCAGCTCTGGAGCAATGTGAGCATGTCGTTTTCTGAGATGGGAGAAAGAAGTCTGACTTCTTGCACGAGCGGTGCTCTTCAAAATAAAAGCACAAAATTAAAGTGGCAGAACTAAATATCATAAACAAAATTCACTGCCATTTACAATACCTCTATCTACTCAATATGATCAACAAATTACAAAAAAAACAACATCTGAATACAATCAGATAAATGATAAAAATGTCCTCAAATGGATTATCAGCTGCCAAAATCAACTAATGTATCAAATGAGATACAAAAACATTTTGATTTTTGTAGGATTTTAGCAGAAAGTGAAATAATTTAATCTCCAAAAAATTAGAATTTTCTGGCTATAATCTACGGTCTTGGGCTTTAAAGGGTTAAAACATGTAGTCTTCGGTGTTGCCCCTCTTCCTTCCATCATCATCGACCAGTTGTTCCATGCAGTCAGTTTCAGTCGTGTAGTCTGTCATGCTCATCAGTCAAGTCACTGACCAAATTTATGGCTCTGTGGTGGCCTTGTCTGACAAACCAACTCTCAGTCCAGAAAAAAAATCCTATAGTCTGACCTCAGCATAAGTGCTCAACTGGCTTACAAACCAGGGGTTAAAGACTTTGAGTAATCGACATAATGCTACTGTACGTTCGTCTAAATTCTTCACGTGAGGTTGAGTTTTTCAAGAATCAAATTAAAGGTGCAGTGTGTAGAATTTGGCATTTTAGCGACACCTAGCGTTCAGATTCTAGAATGAGTCTAATTGTAACCAAATCGTTATGTCGCTGGGCAACGGAACACTGTGAGGACAAAAAGGGATTGTGAACACGACACACAATTTATGTTGTGTGTGTTTATACATACAGTTTGAATCCCTAGGACAGAGTAACAACTTTCTATGCATCCACTTCCATCCTCTCCTCTTCTGATTTCCAGGTAGATTTCAGAACCGTCAGACAGATTCGCGTTTCGTTCTTTTTGTTCCTAAAGACCACCTGTAGACAACACGGCGGATCAATATGTCGGCCTACACCAAACAGCGGCCCGCGGTAACGTAATTTTTTTAAAAAGATTTTTCTAACTAAATAAAAATAAAACAAATGTTTTATGGGGATGACTGTACTCTTATTTTGATGATCTTTACATACAAATAGAAACATACATGTCCTATATTCACCGTTTCTGTTTGGCGAAATGCAGTGGATGTATAAAATGCCACATTCTACACACTGCACCTTTAAATGAAAATGAATAAAAAAATTTTCAAACATTTTCATTTGTTTCAAATGGGAAAGAGACCAATGACAACTGATTTGTCTGACCTTGTAGTAATTACAAAGCAGGGTGGGCTTTAATAAAGGACTTCTTCTTGTAAAGGGCGACCTTAACAAAGGGTCTAATGAATACTGAATGATTAAAACCACTATACGTAAGTCCGTGTTATCCGTGTAAACTACTTTGAATTGCTTTAAGAACATTGCTCCATGCCTTACCACTCTCCCCTTGAAAGTCATTATCTTGCTTTTAGTTCGACTCTTGAGATGCTTTGAAAATTGTTATCGAAAGCCTTGATTGCCTTACTATGGCAAGATGGAACAAAATTATGAGCACTACTCATGTTTGGTGGTGGAGGTTGAAAGGACCAATTGAAAACAACTTGAAAAGTAATTTTACAGACACACACTCCATGAGGAGACAGAAGGAAAAACAACCCTATTTTCTGCCCATCTTTGTTGATTTTTTTTGACTCTGCAGACAACAGAACATCAACTAGAGGTGCAATTAGACAGAAACTAGGAGACTTTTCTGTGTCAGACAAGACAGTGATACCTTGGTTAAAGGCACAGCAGGAAAAATTTGACCGGTGAACAAAACAACAAAGATGCTGTCAAAGTAACCCACAGTCACACCTGCCTTAATGTTCTTTTCATCCTTTGGAGCAGAATGTGGTGGGAGCTATGAGCAATACGACAGCAGGAAGTGACTGCTTGTAGAGAGATTAGCATTAATGCTAACCGCTTCAGTAGCAGTTTTATCAAATCTACACCACATTGATTGATTGATTGAATTTATTTATTTGATAGAGACGATGCAGTTTAACATAGTTCCTTCACTGAGCATGAATCTGATGTGTTGCACAGAGAGTTTATAGCAAATGATAATTTCCAACTCTTGTCCCTAGTTGGGCCTTTTAATATAAAGCCAGAAAATGTACAATATGTAATAGCATAAATTAACAAAAAAGTTTACAAAACAACAATAAAATACATGTTGACATAAAAACAAGTAATTATACAAACTAGATTAAAATAAGTCAAAAAAAACATGGCAAACTAAGAATGTAGAGCTGCAGCTATCGATTATTTTTGTCATCGATTACTCTATCAAATTTTAATCGATTAATCGGATAACTGTTACATTGCGCTCACTGCTATTTTTTACATTGAATCGCTGAACATTATTATTATTAGTAACACGCAAAACAGAAATGCCAGGTCACGTAATTTAACTACTTATTTTTCTTATTTTGAACATTCTGAGCATAAATTGGATATCAAAATCAAAATCTATACTTTTATTTTTACTCTGGGCCATATCTTGTTTTTTTCAGTATTTTTTAAATGTTTTTCTAAAAGAAAAGGTACAGGTTACAGGAGTTACAGGAGGAAGCTTGGATGATTGAACAGACAGCAGGCTGAGATTAAAGGTGGTCTGTCAAAGGTAACAGCAGCAGGAGCAGGTCCTACTAACTTGCCAAGCAGTCCTTCACACGTTACTCTAGAACTATTGAAGTCTGATGAAGAGAAAATATCCAATGAATGGGAAAATGCCTGCTGATGTTAGAGGTCAAACAAAAATGGTTGGAGTGATTAGAAATGATCTCAACTCAAACAGCTGCTTCTTACGACCAAAGCATGAAGAAGTTTTTTTTCTGAAGGCACAATACATTGAATCTTAAAGTTAATAGGTTACAGCAGCAGAGGACGGCACAGGGGGCCAGCCCTGTGAGCTTAGAAAAAGAAACTCAGGCTACAGTTTGCACAGGCTCATGCAAATTGACAACAGAACATTGGAAATGGATCAACTTAAATTTCTGCTGCCACGCTCAATAGGGTAAGAATTTGGAGTAAACATGACAGCATGGATCCATCCTGCCTTTTGATGGTGCCTAAAACAGCCTGCCTGAGTACGGCTGCTGATCATCCTTTCATGACTGTAGTGTACCCATCTTCTGATGATCAGCAGGGTAACATGCTATGTCACAAAACTAAGATAATCTCGAACTGGCTTCTTGAACATGACAGTGAGTTCATTGCGCTCAAGTGGCTGCAACAGCCTCCAGATTTCAATCTAGCAAAGCCCATTTGATATGTGCATTTGTCAAACCTGCAGCAACTGTGATGCTTGCATGTCAACATGCTGTAAAATACCAAATAACAACCAGGTGCCCATTAATTGCCGACTCCAATATAAACACTGGATGTAATTTAGCTCATATCTCCTCCCTCTGTATGTCAACAAATGCACGTTAGTGTGAGATGCTCGGTTTTACGACAGGGCAGCTACACTCAGTATCCATAGGGGCCACTAGAGAGCAGAAAGCCGGAATCTTGCATACGAGGGCTTTAAAAATTCATAGAAGACGACGTTGCCACTGCCACTGCATGTTATTTAAACCTTTTCATGTTTGTACTTGATTTCGAGAAAGAAAACTAACATCAGTAGGCCAGTCAAGAAGCAGGACCTTAACTTAACTAGTTCCTAACCAGTATTAAGAGTCTTTAGAGAGTGCTAAGTTGAAAGAAGAAGACTAAAGTATAACTATGGTACTGTAATCTTGACTCGAAATTGTAAAGGTGATATTCAAAGTGGTGTATATAAATAATTTGATAACATTTGCCATGTTTTTCATTTTTTTCTAGGCAAGATTTTTGTGAGAAAGGAATTAAACACCTGTCCTCGATAAACACCTGGTCTGCTCAGTGATTGAAACAAGTCAGCACCCCAGCTTTTATTTGGTATGAGGTATTTGGTATAGTCTATGCCACGAAGGCTTAAGGCAGTTCTGGAGGCATGAGGAGGTCCAACTCAGATCTGGCAAGGTGTACCTAATTAACTGTCCATTAAGTGTATGTGGAATTCTTGTATGATTTGTAATCACGCACATGCGTTTAAAAGGTGTACTCATTAGCAGTCATAACAGTGGGAATTAAAGTTACTCATGTCACAGAAGTTTAAGCCTAAAGAGAAGATTAAACGCTGAAGGAAACATCGGGTCAGTTTCAAGTCTTCACCTTGATCCTCTGTGCCTTCTTCAAAGTAAAAGTGCTAATCATCTCACTCTGCCGTGTCAGACGTGCAAATCTGACATTCCTCTCTGTCTTACTTAATCTTAATCAACATAAAGCTGCCGTCATTAATCCTCTTTTTCTCCTCTCACGCAGATCAATGTTTCCTTTTTCAGAGCAAAGATAGTAATTAATCCTCCGTCCAACAGAGCCTTCAGGCATGACCATTCGTCAAAGAGCCTGATCAATGCCTCCTCCTATTCTCCTGCTCTCAGAAAATGAGTAGTCCCTCTTTCAGGCTTGTGTTTTACATTCCATCTTGGAGAATCAATGAATCCTATAAGAAGAAAAATAATTAATGCTGCAGTGGAGAAAATCTGAGCTGCTGCAGAAGAGTTTTGTGTTTTAAAGTTTGGCCCTGGAGCTCAAGAGGAGGATAGTGTTTGAAATGGTTTGACTCCTGTTGTGCATATTGGACTTACATCTGCAATAAAGCTGTGTATTTATGTTTTCTCAGCTGATTGCTCCCTCATCGACTCACCACTGATGACAGAAAGCTTGGAGACAGACGTTATTACAGATGAGTCTAAGGGAGAGACTCTGAGGAGCGGACAGCAACACCACAGAAGCCTTTGCACAAATACGAGGTTTTAAAATGAGGCATGGGAAGACTGTGTGGCCTAAAGCTCCAGGGGGCATCAATGTGGAGTCCATATAGGTTTACACTGAAGATGAGGTAAAGCCCACATCTGAAATGACTTTCAGTGGTGAAGCATTGTATTTTAAATCCACTGTTCATTGTCCTAACAGCACAAATTGGCATTGTTTGGAAAGTACACTGGCAAAGACACTTGGGCTCCTCACTACAGGTCCAAAAATGACAATTGTTTATGCAACTTAAACTATTGTTTAGTTATTCTAACCTATTTGTGCAGTTCACACATTGCCCCTAGGGTTAGATTAAAAAAAATCCTTCATTCTCACAACCTTCAAGAGACTATGAGGAGTTTCCAAGTAATTACAAAAAAGTCTCACTTTTAGATATATGCCTTATCAAAATACACGCTTTAAAGGATAACTTCGGTTCCTGCAGCTTTTACATTGTTTATAGAATGAAGAACAACAATATACTCACCCAGAAGGCTTTCCTGATGCAAACGGTGCTTCGGGAGATATTTAGATCCAAAATCGAGCAGCGGACACCGATATAATGGTAGCCTGTAGGGCATGGATCGCCGCTCCTAAAAACTGCATTAATCGTCCAAAAACTCATGTTTTTCACCAATATTCCATCATGATTCGCGCCGAATGGACGACCATTGTAGCCTGTGTCTCTCCAGACAGCGCTGCTGTGTGGCTGAACTAACCTCTAAACAGACGAGTCTGTTTGCATGCCCTTCGCGCATGCGCAGTACTCTCTGGAGCGTTGAGATCGCTTCCTCATTTCTATCAGCTCCTTATCTGTATAATCTGGCTCCAAACTGTAAGGACGTCCATCATATTCAAAGTCCTCCTCCACAACATCTTCATCCCATAGATATTCGTCCATTTTGCACAAAACTGGAAGAAGAAAGTCGATTTGTAGCTGCCCTGAATCAATGAGCCGCACTGGGCATGCGCGAAGAGCATGTAAACAAACTCGTTAGTTCAGCCACACAGCGCTGTGTGGAGAGACACAGGCTGCAATGGCCGTCCATTCGGCGCGAATCATGATGGAATATTGGTGAAAAACATGAGTTTTTGGACGATTAATGCAGTTTTTAGGAGCGGCGATCTATGCCCTACAGGCTACCATTATATCGGTGTCCGCTACTCGATTTTGGATCTAAATATCTCCCGAAGCACCGTTTGCATCAGGAAAGCCTTCTGGGTGAGTATATTGTTGTTCTTCATTCTATAAACAATGTAAAAGCTGCAGGAACCGAAGTTATCCTTTAAGATGAGTTTTATAGCATGAAAATAGGTTATCTATAAAAGCTATTCCTTAGCTTCACGGTCGGGTCGGACAGGGCTGGACTAGCCTGGATACTCAACTTCGGAAACAAGACAATTAAAACTCAAGCAAATTTATATTATTCGGACACGTCTTAGAGCACCGGGCTGTAAGTAGCAATATATAGCCGGCTACAAAACGACGATACTAAGTTTTCCAAAAATTGCTTGTTGTCACACATCAAAAACTACCGCTACGTAACTATAAAGAGATACATTACCTCGTCACTTTGCATCCTGTAAGTTGTTGAAAAAAGAAGTTGTAAAGCAATGCAGAGTTCTGAGGAATGTGCAAATTGCATGCTTTATTAGCATCACAACAGAGGCACGCTTTGAGTCACGTCTTTTGGTGCGTTCCAGTTGTAGTGAGAAGTAGGAATTTCCGAGTTCCAAGTAGGAAACTGCAACTGGAACGTCCCCTGAAGTCGGAATTTCCGACTGGGAACTCGGTGAAACCTCGCCACTCCCGAGCTAACAGCAGCTAACAATAGCCTGGTAGATTGGCATGTTTTTTTCTGACTTCAACTGGAACGCTGATAAGTCGGAGATGATGTCACTCCCAGTTCCAAGGTTAATGGAACGCAGCATTACGACAGTCGCTGCACGTGCTCATGGGTAGCAGAATCCTAATGTCGCCGGTAATAGATTCTCCTCATAGCACCTTTAAATACAAACATTGCTACATGGTGAAATGGCATCATTCTACTGAACATTTTAGTTCATCACAACTTAACATTTTGAATCAAAGAATTAACTCTGACATAGTGTAAACTGCTCAGGTAAGTTAATACTGTCTGTTTTTTTTATTTTTATACCTAACCCACCAGATAGACACCAAAGGCGTATTAAACAAGTTTTAAAAAAAAGTAAAAATTATAAGTGATTCTTCTCTGTCAAACCAAACAAAAAGTTGTCAATTTCTGTACAAGCAGGTTAAACTGATGTGGAGTGAGAAATCATTATTCAGTCACTTGTTTATCAATGAAAAACATTTTGAATTACACCTTTTTTCTAATTCTTTTCTATGCTATTCTTTTTTTAAATTCAACAAGTGGTCTCTCTGCTTTGGTTAAAATATTGCTGAAGAAGTCCTTCACTATCCAAATTATCCAAACAGTCCAAACACCAGTTGCTAAATGGTGCAAGCCCTTCTGGGCTGAAAACTAAAAGTTTTTAAAAATTACATTCAGTTTTTAAAACAAGTTATTTAAAGTGACATCAATTATCCGACCACAAGGAACTGTACAAAATGTAAGAAATGACTGGAAAGCAGATGAAACTCATAATAAGCTTTCATTCAAACACTCCCAAAATAGTTGGGCTATACCAACCTGTTGGTAGACTTAAAAATATTTTAGAAAGATAATAATTATGTTTCAAACCTATTTGCACACTTTATCACAAAAGTTAAAGGTGCTATAAGGAGAATCTATTTCCCCCGACATAAAGATTCTGCCACCCATGACCATGTGTGGCGACTGTCGTAATGCTGCGTACCAGTAACTTCGGAACTGGGAGTGACATCATCTCCGACTTATCAGCGTTCCAGTTGAAGTCGGAAAGAAACATGTCGATCTACCAGGCTATTGTTAGCTGTTGTTAGCTCGCCCTGCGTTGTTGTTCACAAATATCACATGAAGAATGTGATTATCACTATGGCAGCATTCTTGTAAATACAAGTCTAACAATACTATGTACACAGCTGATCTAGAGCGACACATCCCAGTCAGAAGTACAAATAAATTGATTATTACAAGAGCTAAATAACTGTTCACACTGGGGGCATCCATCTTCGATTGTCAAGTTGGGGGTGGCGAGGTTTCACCGAGTTCCCAGTAGAAAATTCCGACTTCGGGGGACATTCCAGTTGCAGTTTCCTACTCAGAACTTGGAAATTCCTACTTCTGACTACAACTGGTATGCGCCAAAAGACGTGACCCAAGCCAATGCATGCGTTTGTTGTGATGCTAATGAATGCAGCTCGGACCTTCCGCAGAACTCTGCATTGCTTTACAACTTCTTTTTTTAACAACTTACAGGATGCAAAGTGATGAGGTAATGTATCTCTTTATAGTTACGTCGCGGTAGTTTTTGATGTGTGACAACAAGCAATTTTAGGAAAACTTAGTATCGTAGTTTTGTAGCCGGCTATATATCACTACTTACAGCCCGGTGCTCTAAGACATGTCTGAATATTATAAATTTGCTCTAGTTTTAATTGTCTTGTTTCCGAAGTTGAGTATCCAGGCCAGTCCAGCCCTGTCTGACCCGGCCGCGAAGTTAAGGAATAGCATTTATGGATAACCTATTGTGATGCTATCAAACTCATCTTAAAGTGTGTATTTCGATCAGGCATATATCTAAAAGTGAAACTTTACTGTAATTACTTAGAAACTCCTCATAGTCCCTTTAAGCAAGCTGTTTTGAAAAATCTTATTTTTTTCTAAAAACAACAGAAAATTGGAAGCATTTTCGCTCATACTGTTTAAAATGAACATGCACGTGGCAGCGTTTGAAAAAGCAGGTAAGGGTTTTCATCCACTTTTCAGTATAACCACTGCTCCCTCTCTCTTTTGCTGGAAATACAAGATTATCAGAAAATTTCACAACCTCAAAATATGAAAATGTTGAATCTTTATGGTGTACCCAATTGTCCAGATTTTGCCAAACATTGCCAACACACAGTACAACCCTTCTATTTACTTTGATGTTAATACCACGACTAAAGATCAACACATCTTTTGACTTCAGAAGTGCCTCCTAAAGCCTTTAAATGTGTGGTTCACATGCTTGGACCATTTTTTGCTAAATTCTGGAGGGCCTCATAGTGGTCAATGCATGGAGTCCTCAAATTACTGACACCACCATGGGCACAGCAGACAGGAAATGGACAGCAGGAGTGAGGGGGTTATTACCTATTTATCAAGGGTAAGGTGCATGAAATTGGCTCTTAACCTCACAGTTAGGAGGTTTAATTAGAAATCATGCTTTTGCCACAGGAAGGTGTGAAAGGAGAAGGAGGGGGGCGATGTCCAAACAGGGTGATAAATGACTTGTGGGACAGGAGGCTTTGGAGAGACGGGGCGGGGGGGGGAGCACGTTGGCGAGAGTGAAATGTAGGTGACAGCTCCGATGGCGGCAGGAGGTGAGACGACAGGATGAAGCGAGGGAGATTGCAGCTGAAGTGCAAAAACAGCAGCTCAGAGCGGCGCAGGCTGTTATTAACACTGGGGAAAGGGCAAGGGGGGAGACGGGGGGAGGTTCAGCACAACAAACAGGCTGACAGCGAACTGACCTGCAGGTAAAAACATGTGAACACCCACGCACATCCAACCTGCAGGAGAAGTCTTTATTCTATCATGTTCATGTACATTTAAATGTTCTGTTTGTGACCAATGTCTGTGCTCTGGGGCCTGGAAACACAGAAAAAAAAACATTATGATAAAAGAGAAATTCTTCTGTTGAGTTAAATATCGAGTTAAATGTCACCAAGATGGATTCACAGTGATTCAGTGCAGTCACCACTTTGTGCAGCAGAATTAAAAGGTTAAGTGCTCAACCTGGACAAACATGTATCAGCATCAGAGTCTGGCAGGTTTACACATCCTTTCACTTATTTTCAATTGTCAAGCCACACTGGAGGCCACATCTGAATGTTCCAGCCATTAGCTTATAAGTGGACCAAGACCAATGGATGGTTTTCACATGATGGAGGTTTCCCCTGGCAGGAAAGGAATACTTCCCTCTGCCTTGAGAAACGGGGAAGCCAACAATTTTGTTTGCCAACTATATGTTTTCCCCAGGTTAATGTAGGTATTGTAATATGAAAGATAGTTATTCTGCAGCCAAATGTTTGCATGGAAGAAGAAGCAAGCCTAAGCCTAACTTCCACAGTGAGGAGCAAATAGTGGATTAATGCTGTGAGACATAAGTTACAAAGACTCCACCAACCAAATCCTCTGAATTCTGACTATTAGAATTACCAGCAAGCAGCTGCACACCCATGAAGAAGGCAGAAGTTGTTATGGGTGAAGATAAATTGTATTTAAATAATAATTTCTGTTTACATGGCACAATTATAAATTGTTGTGTGGCCTCCATCAACACTAGTCCATCAGTTAATAACAAGCAACCTCTTATACTTTCTCACAAATTGTATTTGTGGGAGAATTTATTAAAGAACCAAATGTTGTTTTATCTTGTTAAGTCAATTAGGGAAAAGATGTTTGGCATACTAAACAACAATATCATGTATTATAGTTTCAGTTCAGAAATATTAGCATATTGATCAGTAAAAATGATTTTACTGAACATCCTTTAGTATTGCTATAATTTCTTATTTCCCTAAAGTTTGCTATCTGAAGCAGAGTACACACATGTGGATATTCTAAATCTGAAGAGTTGTTTTATCTGTTAGAGACTCCACATGATGATGAAAAATTATGCATTGAACAGTTTTGATCTGTCTGTGCGTAGTGTGCACCGATTATCTCAACACAGCTCACCACACACATAATGAATCAAACAGCAAAAAACATAAATGTCTGTGGAAACAACCAGAAAACAACACACAACACGGAAGAGGACACATACTATATTGCCAAAAGTATTCACTCACCTGCCTTGACTCGCATATAAACTTAAATGACATCCCATTCCTAATCCATAGGGTTCAATATGACGTCGGTCCACCCTTTGCAGCTGTAACAACTTCAACTCTTCTGGGAAGGCTGTCCACAAGGTTTAGGAGTGTTTATGGGAATTTTTGACCATTCTTCCAGAACCACATTTGTGAGGTCACACACTGAAGTTGGACGAGAAGGCCTGGCTCTCACTCTCTGCTCTAATTCATCCCAAAGGTGTTCACTCAGGTTGAGGTCAGGACTCTGTGCAGGCCAGTCAAGTTCATACAATCCAGACTCTGTCATCCATGTCTTTATGGACCTGCTTTGTGCTCTGGTGCACAGTCAGGAAGTGGCCATCCCCAAACTATTCCCACAAAGTTGGGAGCATGGAATTGTCCAAAATGTCTTGGTGTGCTGAAGCATTCAGAGTTCCTTTGACTGGAACTAAGGGGCCAAGCCCAGCTCCTGAAAAACACCCCCACACCATAATCCCCCCTCCACCAAACTTTACACTTGGCACAGTGCAGTCCAACAAGTATTGTTCTCCTGGCAACCGCCAAACCCAGACTCGTCCATCAGATTGCTTTATGTTTCAGGTCAGCCATGCTTGTTTCTTTATACCTGCTTCTTTGTTCCTCAGTCAGCTCGCTTCTTGATTTGCTACAAAGTGTTCCCTTCACAATTCACAGAGTCATTACAGTCTTCTTGTACATGAAGATTTTTGGTCACAAATGTTGAACAAGTTTAATATTTATGATAATCAGCCCCAGAGCCAAAGTCAATTATCGTGACAAATTCACTCTTAACACACCTCAGACCACAGAATATCTTGATCGGATAATAATCTAAAACAGAAATAATCAGGTCCTGTCCTTGGTCGAAAAGGGGGAAGGTCAGGACCAAAAGAGTCTGATTATCTTTATGTGTGTACCCCACTTAAGAGGACTCCACGTTCATTTTCCAGTATGTTAATAGAATGCATCATAATAAATAAATGCAACATTTAAATATATTTTCCAAGGTTTTACATTCCAAAGCAACCAACAAATCCTGATGGTAAAGTAGGTCACCATCTCATTATCCTGGTGAATCTTTGTACTGAGTTCAAGAGGAAACTAAGCTCACTACTTAAACTGAGAGCCTGACCAAACCCCTTACTCCATCCTTAATTCTTGCAATGGGCTTTAAAATCCAGCTAATAGAGCAGTTGGTGTCAGATAGATCATCAGAGGGAGACTCTGAGGGATTAACAGCCCTGATGGAAATAAGTGCTCCAAAGGTGGTGTCTTTAAGAGCAGAATTTCCACCATTCCTCCTCCTCGAGCATCATGTCGAGGAAAAATCTTCCATGTTCTCTAAAACATGTTGTTACGCTTCACCAGAGAAGACTGATCTCTGACACTGCGTGCTTCACATGAAAAGGTCGGTGATTGCACAAAAGGCCAGAGTGGTGAAACAATTTCAGACTGGAGAGTGGATGGGAGGAACTCTTGTGATGCAGCCTCATTCTGGTTCAGAGCCTGTCAGGTAGAAGAGAATCAATACATTACACTAAACCCGTTCACAATCGAGCGATTATTCAGGCACAGGATTATTTCATTGACCTTTTTTTAATTGAGGGAGTGACTGACATATCTGCAAAGCTGGACACACATGACAGCATTTTCCAGCACTGTCTCAACATTTAAGTAGCTTTACTTCCCAGATTGTTTTAGGACCGGTGTTCTGATACTAGTGGGTGTTTCTTGTTTGGGTCACTTGATCTGAAAATGTACAAAAAACTTAAAAATACTGCCATGTGAGCCTGAAACAATCAAAAAGCTTCATGTAAGAGGCTGTTTAAAGCAGCTCTATTTTCAGCCTGAAATGCAGTTTTCATTGCATTTACATGGAAATGAATTGGAGTGCCTGAATCCGCAAACTTTTGAAACCAGGGTCAAGAGTGGTGAAATGCTGATGTCACCACATGCTTCATACTCTTTCACATGCAAGGCTGCCTGCTTTGGTCGTCCACCGAATAACGTGTGCTGCTCACTGTGCTTGGTTTGTTATCCAGACAAAACTATCCAGACAGATTTGTTGTCCAGACAACAAACTTGCGTGTTCATGCCTCCACTCGCCATTGTTGTTTGTGAGAAAATTTTCTTCTTCATATGAGTGTTGTAACACAGCTGTTTCCCTGCAAACCTACATCGCCATCTACTGGACTGGCATGCACGCTACAGCACTTTCATTCTTTCTAGTGTCTCCGTCTCAGCGCGAATCAAGTTTGAAAAAGGAAAAACCTTTGCATTCCTGGGGAAATCATTGTCGTCCAAACATGCCCTAAATTAGTTGGATATTCAGGTTTGGGGCCCATGCCAGTATGGCACTTCCCTATTCATCATTCCTGACACTCATCTGCACCACCAGCAATATTAACACTACTCCCAAGGTGTTTATGTTTGAAGAAGTTTAGGATGCAAGGGTGCTAACCCTATGCTCGAGGGCAAGGAACACCAACCCTTTCAGTGCCCCAGGAAGTCAACTTTCATCTCCCCAGCCACCAAAACCAGTTTTAAAGTATGTTTTGATTGGCTACCCCCTGGTCCTTAGCCGAAGCCCTTATGGACTGAGTTACACTGCCTGATTAGGAACACTGCAGCTATGCTGTGGGTGCAAAAACTACCTCACTTTTCTGAGATAAATCCATCCATCCGTTGTCTATTCCACTTATCCCTGCCACTGTCAAGAGGTCTAAGCATTTCTACTTGATATTGGGTGAGAGGTGGGTACACCTTGAACTGGTCACTGACCAATCATAAGGCCACATAGACAGACAGACAGCCATTCACACTCACACTCAAATCTAAGGGCAATTTGGAGTCATCAATCAACTAAATGAGGTCTGTGGAACGAAGCTAGAGTACCCAAAGATAACCCATGCATGCACAGGGAGAGCACACACACTCCACACAGAAAGGCTCATGCAGGGTTCAAAACCAGTAACTTTCTTGTCGTGAGGAATGTGCACTACCAGCTGCGCCACCGTGCCACCCTGTTAGTCAAAGCTCATTGTTTAAACACCTGCACAAAGGTCTTCCTTGAACCTGTGCAGGAAATTTTGGATATTTATCCTTTTGGGGGGCATTTTAGCCTGCTGTACAAATGTGAATGTGTCACTGAAAGAACACAGTTTAGAGAACTCCTGACAAGACTTTGAGAAACTAAGTTTATGTTGTTCACAAGTAGACCAAGAAAACAGCTTTTTTAAACAGCATGAAACATCACTGTATAATGCCTTCTCCTTATGTTTCAGCACTTTCACTTCTGTTTACAGGAGAATTGTGTTATTTTGGATTTCACTAAACTATTTTTGCTAAATGGACTGTTATCATATTTACAAAAACAACTACAGTTGTTCCTCCACATTTAAGCTGCTTCATAAAATACTCCAACACCTCTTTTATTCTATCAGCACTTTGGACAAGAAACAGCATTGTGTCTGTGGTTACAGTTGATAAAACAGGTGTTGAAACCAGCTGTTGCTCCAGACTTTAACGCTCATTTGTGTTATTATATTTTTTGAACTTGTCAATTAATCTTTATGGGGACAACAGTGAAGCATGCTCTTTTGTCAACTTATAGAAGAAACCAGGTTGAAAAGATCCCTTGTAGATATAATCCAACAATGAAGTGCAGTTTTTCAGTAGATCCATAATGATAAATCTGTAATTGGTGGTGTTTTTAGCCATTTTATAGGAAAAACAAAGCAGTGTATTTTAGCACTTCCATTTTTGACCTTTTAGTGACAACAAAAAGTGACAACTTCCTGCCAATCTTTTGACCAATCAGATTCATGAAACGTCTCACTCTCTGGTTTTATTGACAATGGTGTCCAATCAGAAGCAGTCAAAAGTGAACAAGAGGCAACAATTATTCATTGTATCCCAAAAGAATAAACATTAAAGTTTTAGTCGTGTTATGTTTCCCTTGTTGATACTGCTCACCAAAACTGACATGAATGACTAATTAGAGAAAAAAACATCCAGAGGAATAAGTATGTATGTGTTAGCAGTTTTTGCTCTAAGTTTTTTTGTATTCTTACATTTGGTTCCTCTAATAGAAAGCTTAACACAACCATATCCAGATTTAAAATGGCTCATTCATCACAGATCTCTCTATGACTGGTACAAAGTCTGTGAGATGAAAATTTTCTTTGATTTTTGCTTTGTCTTTATGGTCATTAAAACTTTGAAAGCACAATCCTTATATTATTACATTCTCAATGTTCAGTGATAGCTCAGGTTCTCTGTGGGTTATTACAATAATAATCCAATTAAACTGAAGTAGGAAAAATATGGCCTGGATATACACTGTTACACTACTCGGACTTTAGTGTGGTCAAATTAACATGTATTTAAAATTAAAGGTGCTATGAGGAGAATCTATTACCCGCGATACTAAGACTCTGCTACCCATGAGCACGCGTGGCGACTGTCGTAATGCTGCATTCCAGTAATCTCAGAACTGGGAGTGACATCATCTCCGACTTATCGGTGTTACAGTTGAAGTGAGAAAAAAACATGCCGATCTACCAGGCTATTGTTAGCTGTTGTTAGCACGCCCTGCGTTGTTGTTCACAGATATCACATGAAGAATGTGATTATCACTATGGCAGCATTTTTGTAAATATAAGTCTAACAATACTATGTATACAGCTGATCTAGAGCGACACACCCCAGTCAGAAGTGCAAATAAATTGATTATTACAGGAGCTAAATAACTGTTCACACTGGGGGCATCCATCATTGATTGTCAACTCGGGGGTGGCGAGGTTTCACCGAGTTCCCAGTAGGAAATTCAGACTTCGGGGGACGTTCCAGTTGCAGTTTCCTACTCGGCACTCAGAAATTCCTACTTCTGACTACAACTGGAACGCACCAAAAGACGTGACCCAAGCCAAAGCGTGTGTTTGTTGTGATGCTAATAAATGCAGCTCAGACCTTCCTCAGAACTCTGCATTGCTTTACAACTTCAGGATGCAAAGCGACGAGGTAATGTATCTCTTTCTAGTTACATAGCGGTAGTTTTTGATGTGTGACAACAAGCAATTTTAGGAAAACTTAGTATCGTAGTTTTGTAGCTGGCTATATATCACTACTTACAGCCCGGTGCTCTAAGACGTGTTCGAATAATATAAATTTGCTCTAGTTTTAATTGTCTTGTTCCCTAGGTTGAGTATCCAGGCCAGTCCAGCCCTGTCTGACCCGATCGCGAAGCTAAGGAATAGCATTTATAGATAACCTATTTTGATGCTATAAAACTCATCTTAAAGTGTGTATTTCGATCAGGCATATATCTAAAAGTGAGACTTTTCTGTAAGTACTTAGAAACTCCTCACAGTCCCTTTAACCAGTCATGACAGAGGAATGACATTTTCTTGCATGTTGAACTTTGTTGACTACATTGTCAAAATGTGTTTTTGAGTTAAGGAAGATGGAAATAAAGATAGCCAAAAAAAAATAAGACACCACAAAGCTCGAAGGCCACAAAACGCTTGTCAAAAAACCAATATGCTTCATTGAATTGGCTGCATGGACTTCTTTGTTCCGTCTGTGGTTAAAATAACAAAGGAAAAACTTTGTGTCTGCCCAGTCCAATGAACAGGGGAATTTATGCTGTCAATAATCCACGGCCTGTTTGTTATCCCAGTATTTGTCCTCCAGCCTCGTCCTGCTCCACTTTAATTCGATCTCCACTACGACAAAAAAGAAAAACAAAAGTTCAGCCAGGCAGGTCATCATCAATTAGCAGAGGACACATCCTTGAAACAGTGCCAAACAATAATCTGTGAGCTTCATATCAAACTGAGCCTCCAGGAGATAACAGCAAGGCAGCGATGGCGGAGAGGAAAGACGGTCATTTTGAAGTAAAAATCCCCCTCAGTGAGTCTTACCCCTTCTTAATTATATTAGGATTAATTGGCCGGGGTCTGAGGGACCACAGTAACTGGTGTTTGAGTTTTAATGCCCTGCATACCTGGTTGGATGGGCCCTGGACTCGGCTGAAAAATCTGTTAATTAGGCCTGTGGTGAGGTGTGATAAAAAGGGGAGCAGGACATAAACATGTCCCAGCAGGGAGGGAGGCAGAGGTCATCTGCTCCTGGACCTCCAGCAGCCTCCACCTGTAACACAAAGTCATATGCTGCCCGTCTCCAGAAGTAACCAGAACTTTTACCGTTCATTTCCACTGAGCAGTTTGGTCTGGTCTGGATTAAAACTGTTTGGTATGCAAGCTTGACAGACTTGTTTGTCCCCAAGCTGTTATCACAATGTTCAGATGTAAATAATCATGCAGCAGTTTTATTTATTAATGCATTTTACAACGTTATATTCCTCTGTTTAAACTTTCTTTTACTGCTGTGTTTGGTGGTTTGTTCATTTGTCTCCTGTGCCTCGGTGTCTTCCCTCCTGTCTTGTTTACTGCACCTCATGCGCGTGACACTCATTATCTTGCAGAAATGCACAGCCAACATGCCAAGCAGATGCAAGGGACAGGAGACAGCCATTACAGACATTCAAACTGCATGTTTAATGATAATTGGGACCTTTTGTCTTGTTTATAGAAGTCTTTTATCATGTGAAGGAGACATCCCAGACAGCAGAGACATACCACCTTGAGGATGGCACAGGTGGCATTTAGTCAGCACTGGCATGAGGTATAACCCAGGTGTGGCAAATGTAGCACGACGTGGCTTGACACCCAGACATGAAACGTGTGGTGGAGGTAGCTCCAGCCCAATGCTGGCAAATCAGACATAGCCCAACTTTGGCAGAGAAAGCTCTGGGCCATTTTAGACCATAATTCATAGATGCTTGGGCCACCTCAAATTTCCCTTTTGGGATGTTTGACACACCAAAAAGGCACTTAAATGTCTCTTAGGATCTTTGAAATACATATCCAGCTTTACAGCTCTATCCAAAACCTGCTGAGAAGGTGCAGCCAGCCAGTTAGTAAGTGGTTATTTCATCCTTGTTTCCTCATTTTTTGTATTTTTGTGTTGTGGACAGCTTCACTGCACAAAACTGGATATCTTGTCATCTAGCAAAGCAGCTACCAGTGACTGCTTTAACAGCTTTTCTTCCTCATCTTGTCGAAGATATGTATTTTAAGTAAACTGGTTGAGTTCTAGTGAGTAAATAAAACTTGGGGGTTATTGGCTAGTTGATAGAGAATTTTGACTGACTGGAGTCATTAAATGGTTTGGGTAATGAAGTGGGGTTGCTCGAGGACTGTGGCACTAGTAAAAATACCTGCTGAAAAAGCAGTTGGCTTAATTTTCCTTAAAGAGGACATATCATGCTTGTTTCTCCTTTTCACTATGCCAGACTAGGATGCCTGTAAAGCATTTCTGCCCTCAGTACAAGTCATTTAGTTCCTTCATTGCCCCACAATAGTGTTCTCAAAATCCTCATTTTAGGCCATTATGAAGTGCTTGTTGAAACACTCGGTCTCAAGGATGACCTAAAGTTACCTCACAACGTCACAGCCCTTTGTGCTCTGATCGGTCAGTTCTATCAGGGGCTGAGCCAGCTTGTCCTTCTTCTTCTACTGTATTTTCCAGCAGGCTCAAAGCAGTGACCGCGTATTGAGTCCCCCTACAGGCCAGAGCTGGTAATGAGGGAGTGTGAGCGAGGGAGCTTTATACCCCTGCTGCTGGATGTGTTCCTCGGTGAGGGTTTGGGGCTAACGGACATCACAGAGGAGGAAGTGTTTTATCAGATTACTCCAATAAAAAGAAAGGTACCTCGTGTCGTCATGACGTTTGAAATCTCGCGGACATCTCGCAATGACCTATTTTCAGAGGCATCAAATCTCGTTCTAGGATATCAGAAAAAATACAATATCTAATTTTTTGAAAATTAAGGGGGTGTACGGTCTTGTTTTCAAATTTATTATATTATATGTAAGTATTAAATCATGCATCAGCATGATATGTCTCCTTTAAGGGGAGATAACGTGGCATGAATGCTAGCCAATACTACTATACATTGCAGTAAGTGGTACCACTGCAAGACTCATGATTATCCCACCTTTGGGTAAAACTACACAAAAACTATTTTGGTTCAACTAGACACTGTAGTAAGGTTTTTTACAGTGTTTCACTTTACCTCAAATCGGAAGTTTCAAGAGTTTGCTGGAGTAAGAATTTTTACAGTGTTACTTTATTAACTGTAAATCAATGGGTAAATTAAGTAAAATACAGGTACCAGTGTTGGTTATTAGATTATATTTTATCAAATAAGGCAGAACTCTTTTAATCCCTTAGGAAGACCCCCTCAGGGAAATGGAGATTCCAGCAGGAGCATTATTTTACAGATAATAGGATGTATAAATAAAGATAGATAAAAATACAACAGAGATAAACATAACAAAAAAAATGATTGAATATTAATTTTAAAAAAAAATGGCTACTGGCTTGCTGCTGGTCCTTCCGTCATCTTTTTCTCTATTAGAGCATTTACAGTATATAAAAAAATAATAACATATGCCCTGCAGTTGGCATTACATTGTTGGGTGTAGTTATTGACTCCAAAAGTGTTGCTTACAGATTCAGAGCCTACAGTCAATATTTCAGAGTGTAATATCATGCAGTGGCAGCTGTGGATTTGATTTGCAGACATATCATTTTTACACTTGTTTTTGATAATATTCAGGAATTTGACTATCCAGAGTAGAATGAACACTTTATGAAATTTTACCATTGCAATTTTACTCTTTTCAACGACTAATCAGTTGCCCCAGAGCTAAACTTAGAGCCTGGTTCCTGCTGTTGAACCACATAGAGTACCTCAGAGGGTTCCAGGTTTCTGTGGTTAAAAAGCACCTTTTGAGACAGGATAAAGGAATCTATTCTCACTCAGAAGATCCGCAGCCTCGGCTAACCTCATATCCGTCCAATTGATTTAGCATGAGGTGCGTTTCCCCGACACGTCCGCCACCCCACGCTCTCCGCACAGATCTAATGTTCGTCATAAAGTAAAACATCGGCGAGCCACATGGAGCTTTTTAATGAGACTTCCATGCTCATTTCACGCTCAATATCTGTCCATTCCTCTTCCCCTCCTTCTCTCTAATGCTCTCTGGTCTCCTCCTCCCTCCTTCAGAAGCTCTCACCATCCATCAGCCTTCAGTTTCTGTGGACTGAGACAGTGTCACGCTGCGTTTGTGTGTGCTGCCAGATCAGACCACAGTGCCCCCCGGGTTACCCTCACACACCCACTCTGACATCCATGGTA
The DNA here is from genome assembly GCA_036419115.1 of Scarus forsteni. Taxonomy (NCBI): domain Eukaryota; kingdom Metazoa; phylum Chordata; class Actinopteri; order Labriformes; family Labridae; genus Scarus; species Scarus forsteni. The sequence continues at coordinate 12,984,088 of JAZDUH010000198.1, forward strand.
TTTACCCGCTACAGAGAAAATTGAAAAATACACAGGAGTTAAAATCGGTGGCGCAGGACTCAGACTCTGGACTTTAGAAAATCTGTGTTTTCCATCAGGGTCTGGAGTGAAAATTGTTGTTTCTGTCAATCAGTAATGGCAGTCCCTTTATCGTGGGCACTTTCCAGACGCAGCCAACGAGAAAATGTTTTTGTGATCGCTCGTCTGGCGCTGAGGCTGTCATAATGCCAAATTGCAACAAAGAAGGACTGAGAAAAGAATGGATTTTAGGTTGTATTGTTGCCTCCTTGAGCTGTGGTACATGATGAGAGCAGCAAAGGACAGAAAACTAAAAGATCTGATTGGGAGTACGATGAGAACAGAATGTGATCTCAGGGACTTTTACACCCGCCTGCCCTGTCAGGACTTTTTGACTTTTAATTATAAGTTGGAAACCTCCCCTCTGAGCATTTTCTGTGACTCATACCAAATTCCTATCCTACACGGAGCACCAACTTTTCTGGTTTATGCTACAATCACACAAACCTTTTGTAGAAGACACTTACCAGCAGTGTGTAATCCTCAAAATTTCTGTTAAGTACATTCTCGGGCTGTCTTCAACCAGGGCGACATACCTCAAGCAGAGAAACATTGTACTGGGTGGAGTGTGACAATTTCATAACTAATTGTAACCTTGTACAACAGCTGGATCCAACTGATTTATTGTCTGTAATCAGACAGATCCCTCTTGCAAAGCTTAACCTGTAGGAGCTACAAGAGAGATGACAGCAGAAAGTGACTGCTCGTACATAGATTAGCATTTATGCTAACAGCTTCAGTTGCAGCTTAATCAGATCTGAACTGCATTTCTTTATTACATGGAGAGCAAGCAACAACAGTGAAACCTCTTCTTGATAGAAATTATATCTTGGCTCCACTTCCGACATGTTCTAGTCAGAGTTTGTTTCTTCTCTCCACTTCAACAAAAAACTTTTCCTCAGGTTAAAAAGAAATGATGTTTGATCCTATGAGGGCGTTTGGGAAATAATCTTTGAACTTCAGTTTGTTGTTGTTTATCAGGGCTGTGGATTTATTGGATTTAAAGTTTTTTATATATCCTTGCACCCTCAGAGCATAAATTATGGCCATCCTATGATCATTTATTTATCAAAAGTTACCTGCTTTGATTCCATTCCTTACTCTTAAAAAAATTCACATGCATAAAAGCATCAAAATGGAGTTAAGATTAATGAACTTTGAGACAGAAGTCAGTTTGATGAAAAACTGTCATGACAAATTAAAGGATAAAATACACTGACATGTCATTTTTCCATTTAGCTTGGTTTCCCATCTGCTAACATGGAGGAGGTGGGGCTTAACTGTTTGGCCTGTAAAAAGTGAGTCCTGTATCCCCATGTCTTTGCCCTCTTTGAAATTTGTCAGACAAGAGAACGGTGTCATTTGGCTTCAGTAACAACCTGAGAAAGCTTTCTTAGTCAGCACCAAAGGCCATGCAGTGTAGGCACATGACAGTCAGGAGGCTATACTAACATATGTTGTTAATGAATGATCCTCTTAATGTTTTAACGTTGGAGGAGGCTTCAAGGAGGATGCAGGTAAAAGTTGACAGTGACTTTATCAAGAAGCAATCAAACAAACAATCCAAGGCAAGGTGAAAACAGTGATCACGTTACGATGGTGAGTATTGTTGGGATCCATGTTCTTGCAGAAGCCTGCACCAAAGCTTGGCTGATCATCTCACCCCCGAGGTTTCACACGTAGGTGTGAACCCACTGATAAGAACAATAAGACCCTGCTCTGCTTTGCAGTCTCTCTCAGTCTCTCTTTCTGAACCATGGAGTGAGGGGGACACAAAACCTCTCACAGCTCTTTCTCAGGAAACAACTCAAGACTTTTTCCACAGTCCAGCTCAACGCAGACTGTTGCACCACTTAAGCAATGCAAGAGCCAGCTTAAGAAACAGGAGTTCCTGATCCAAACAAGAAACAACACCACAGAGTTAGCATCAAGCCGCTACCTTAAAGGACAAAGGAGCAACCAGTGGACTTCAGAGGCAGGAGCTGGAGGGACAGACCAGCCTGGGACACACTGGGAAACCACCAAACTTGCAGCACTGGACTTTGCAGAGCAGAACCAAAACGGACACCTTTTCTTCCCATGGACTTTGTAATGCAACTGCGCTTTACAGAGTTTAGCATAGCACGGCTAAGCACAGGACTATTCAGTTTTACAATCACAGCATTGCTTTATTGAATATGTTGAGAGCTTTAAGCTATAGCTAACTTCTGCGTAGTTTACCATTACTATTTCAGGTAGAGACATCAATCTAACACAAAGAGACCCATTTCTAACTTCCACCACTCCCCATGTGGTCCTGGTCGTAAATGCCTTTGAGCCATGCGGCATTAAGACACCCTTTAGAGGCAGCCATCTTGCCTTTGTCTGTTACACACACACACATATAGACACACTCACACACACTTATACATAGGATTTTGTTAGGTTCGGTATTGTATGTTTCATGTTTGTTTGTCAATAAATGATTTTGAACACAAAGTCAGTTGCTGGTCTGTTAATGTTGCGTAAGAATGAATCTTGCCAACCTCTTCTCTGCAGAACTACCGAATCCTTTAACTTTGACTGACAATTCATTAGGTAACTTTGGTTATTTTTAATAAGTTTATTATAAATCATGGTTCCAAATTAATAGTCAGTAACCTTAATGAGATAAACTTAAAAAATTGACTATCATTTCCCCTTTATAGGTGGTTCCTCGAGGTTTAATGTAAATTAAATCCCATTACTTAATTTAAGTAATTATTTCTGATAGCCAATATTATTAAGTAAAACAGTGAATAGTTGTCCACTGATCATAAAGCACAACAGTATGTACAGGTGACAGCAGTGGAGAGGGCTTGTGGAGGTCACTGTGGAAAAAAGTAAGCAGAAAAAAAGATCTCTGTGAGCATGAAGAATCCGGTCAAGTTGAAAAACACACAGACAAGACTCCAAAATAGAGACTCTAAAGCTTAATGCAAAACTTAGTAGGTAACTAATAATAGGAAGAACAGCAGGAACAAACCCCAAAAAGAGTGGAATCCACAGACAAAGCAGAAGAGTCTATGAGTCGGTTATACATGGAGCAGTGATTGGTGAAACAGGAAGCAGGTATGGAGCTGCCGCAGGAAGGCATTGAGGGAGGGGGGAGCTGAGGAGATCATGATCATGATGTCATGATTGGATATAAAAGGAGCATCTTTGAAAGGCTCAGCCAATCACAAGAAAGGGTGGAAAGGGATTCACCACTTTGTGAAGAACTGAGTGAGCAAAGAGAAAAAAAACAATTAATGGTTTTCAGTGTAGAGTTGCAAGGAATTTAGGGATTTCATCATCTAAAGTACCTTCCCCTTTAAGCAGCAAGGCCGAAAGCCAACACTGAATGATGATCCCTAAGACAGCACAGCATTAAAAAACAGCATCATTCTGTAAAGCATATCACCAGATGAGCACAGGAACACTTTAGTAAACCTTCATCAGTTTACTCATTTTGTCACTACATCTATAAGGTCAAGTTAAAGCTGTAATGTTGAGTGTGCTGTGGCTTCACTTCCAGATGGCTGTAGCTCTGTCCATGGCACTCTCTATGATCTGAAAGCTTACATTTTCCACAGTGTAATTTTTCACTTTTTCAATTAACTCTAAAGTCAAAATCCCAGTTTATGTTCATTCAGCATTTGTTTTCATCTCTTTTGTCTCCATTATGCAGTTTTTTCTGAGATAAACTTCATAAGCATAATCAAAGTTACACATCATGAAACAAAGATTCTTCTCAAATTCTGCAAAGCCAGTCAATACACGCAAAGATTACTAAAATCTTTCTTCACTTCAGCTTTGGAAGAGCTCCACGAATTTCCTCTGGTTGGTAAAACCTCCACAGCTCAAGTGTTTGAAGGTGCACCTTGAAGAATTGATTTGGCATCAGTTTTCCAGGGTGAAGAGACTGGGGGTAATCAGCCCCCCTGCTTGTTTTCCACGCAACATGCAGTCCACTGATTGCTCCTCTTGATCCACAGCTATTTTTAATCTGCAGATCCTCTGCTGCTGATGACGGACCCCCAGTGGAGCACATTACTGATGTGTGAGGGGAGGGAGCTGAATGTGGGACTCCAATGTCAATGAAGTTCAAAATAATTTCTTTGTCCTTTTAAAGTAATTTAAAGTGATTGTCATCCGTTAGCATATGGTTTGCAACAACTCTTTTTTTATATATCTGTATCTGCTGGAGGTGTAATGATTGCTCAAGAATGGATTGTGAAGGGATTGTCTTGAAGTTCTTCTCGTGTTCACTTCAACTTAAAGGGAAAGTTTTAGTTTGTCAAACTGGGCTTTTATAAGGGACATACTTGTAGCTTGAAGAGAACCCCCACTGACTGACAACAGCCCCCAGTTACCCCTTTTCCACCAAGCTGGTTCCAGGGCTGGTTCGGAGCTAGAGCCAGACTTAGCACCCGTTCTTTGGTTTTCCACAGACTAAGCACCGGTTGCTGGCTCTCAAAACCGGTGCTTAGCAAGCACCAACTCTTTGCTGGGCCAGCAGAAAGAACCATGTTACGTCGGGGGCTACGGGCTTACGTCAGGGGGTGGGGGCAGGATTAGCCGAGTAAAAACACGAAAGAGAGCCATTTTTAAAAAGACGAGGTTGGAGTAAGCGAAAAACAGATTGAAAAGAATATATATCTATAAAGAATATATAAAGAAAGAATATAGGGACCAGAAGATCGAGCTGGGCCGTAGTGGCAATGGTCGGCCACGTTTTAACAGCCCGCATTACAAAATGCTCGATGCTGTTCTCGGGGGCTGACCGGCGTGCAGCGCTACCGGGGCATTAAATTCGGCCACAGCCATGCTGGAGTCTATGCAGGAGGACACAACCATGGAGCAAACCTCCACAGAGCCTGGTAAGTTTATTGTTTTGTTTATTCAGTTGTTATGGGAAACTGGCGTGACGTATACAGACGTATACATTGACGTGCTGACGTAGCTCTCTGGCCGGCACTCGTTTGTGGAAAAGCAAACGGTTCTTAACCGGTTCGCTCTTGAACCAATTGTGAACCGGCTCTAGCACCAGCACTAGCACCAGCCCTGGAACCAGCTTGGTGGAAAAGGGGTAATAGTGAACCAAATAAGTCTGCATGAAGGCAAAGTTCCTGTAGTTCTAGGAATTCTGGGTGAGACCAAGTCACGAAACAGCACAGAGTGATCATTCAGCAAACGGATTATTCATCTGAATTTTCCTCTACCAAACTGCTCGGTATAGGCACTTCTTCACTACACTGCACAGCCTACGTGTCCAATGAGGAGACAATCACTACCAAACTGGAAAAATGGATAATATTGTTGCAAATATGCCTGCTGTTTATTCTTAACACTTGGGAATGCTTGTATGATCAGGAGTACACATAGAAAAAAACTTTCATAGATGGGTTATCAACTCTGAATGAAAAGAAGGAAACTCCTATGGAACCTGGAAAATCAGAAAAACCCACATTACATGAAGCAGGAGTGTGAACTACACTCATATCATTAGCTCATGCCTCAAATGAATAAGAAATAAGAGTGTGATGATAAAGAATCACTGAGGATCAGTGGATATCAGTGGCTTTTATATGTAACTCTGGAGTCTGCAGCACTCATCCTGCACAGCCTCCCTGCTGTAACTAATTATTATAATATGAACCAAACTCACATTTTAGCAAACTAATTATAAGTGTTTATTTTGTAGAGACAGAAGCCACAGTTTTTAATAGTTCATTTAATGAAAACAAAGAGGAAGTCACTTTAATTGCATTTTTAACCTCAAAAGCCCGCAGAGCTCCAGACATCAACAGCCAATTTTTAGCCAACTTCCACTACTACTGGGAGTTCCCCCCTAAAGTTCATGATAAACTTGTCTATTCATGCAATTGCAGGGTGACTCCATGAGATGGATAAATAAACTACAACCTTTGCCCTTATTAGAGTAACTACAGAGGGAATCTCATGACAACCATGATTGTGGACAGGAACCCATCACAGTCCAGCCAAGACTCAGTCAAAGAAAATGGGGAAAATATAGGTGGTTCCACCTGTAAGTTTGTTTTATGAGTAAACAGAGCTGGAATAACACTCTTTATCAACATGACTGATTGTTCAAGAGGATAATCAATAAATGCGAAATTAAATTACTTTTTAGATTTGGGATGGAGTGATATTCAGCCAATCTGCTGTTTTGTATTATAGACTCGAGAAGATAAACTAATACTGAACTAAATGTGTGTGATTCTGACTCAAATGGTAATGACTTGGGTGGATGTATGGGGTGACCTTAATTAACCAGAGTATACAGAAGAAAAAAATATCTAGGATGAGAAGAGGGAGAGGACAAACTTCTGCAGAATCAAAGCCCTAAGGGGGAAGAACACATTGCCAAATGCTGCATCGTAAAATTGAGCCAAACACAGAGACTTCCTGGTGTGAAACCCAATCGCTCTGACCCAACATACAGTAGATTGTGGTTCTCACAATTGTATGGAATAACTGTCGCTACCAACCACACAGTGTAGCTCACAGGTAGGCTCAGCTAGTTCTCCTTTCTTCAACCCGACATCACAAAATTCTGAAATATCCTTTAAGGTCGACCCATTTCAAGGTTTTCAATTAAACTTTGAAACCGGTCCATATCATTGTAACCAATATTGATTTGATTTGATTGAGGGTTAAATCTGGTAATTGTGAGAAATGTTGTGTGTTTCTATCATGTTTTTGAAACCAGATCTAACCCTGTATAGGACAATTTGAACCTTTCGCAATTAATTACAAGTTTATTTAAGAATGAGCATGCACTGATCTCCCTTCTATGTGGTGTTGTGACCATGTTAATGTTGTCTGTAAAGGTCTGGACCTGTGTGTGTTGCTGTCTTAAAAAATCAAAAGGATGAATTAAAAAAGGAAAAAAAAGGTCTACTCTGACTTTAAGAAATCATGTGAGCTTATGTGAGTCTAAATGCATTCAGGGACTTTTGTTCAACTTAAAAACAGACCAACAAAAATACTTAAGCTTTCAGAAAAAGCCCCTCTTCTTCACCCCTGATTGTACTTTACCTGTTACATCAATGTTGGCCTTGCATGGGCATAAAACCACCTGTTTGTGTTTCTCATTTGATTTGGGGCTTTTTTTTAGTGTTTATTCTGTTTTTAAAGGTTGTAAACAGAAAAGCTCCAACTGAGAGGCCAAACAGGGTAACCTCAGAGATATGATCTTCTTTCCTTATGATCTTCACGTCCTTCTCTCTTTTAGGCACTGCAGCCTACGCCACAAAGGTCGACTAAAAAGGGCGAGGAGAACATTCGGACCAAAACAAAAGCAGCACTCACAAAATAGCTCCAACAGCTCTGTCAAACTCTCTCTTTCTCCTTCTTTTTCAGCACATATTGATTCGGACGCTCTCTTTCTTGCAGGACAAAGGAATTTAGCCCGTGAAATCAAGGGAAAAACATCTTAACATGGAGAGAACAAGCTCTTCTTCATCCATTTTTAATGCAATCAAGTTGAACAGCCTCCAGAGTCGATCCCAAAACCTAATTGTTGGCATGACTGCAGCTTAGACCACTGATGTCCAGCAGACATACTACACTAATGTGTTTGAAATTCCCCCACAATGCCTGAGGGTACAAAGAACCAGCTCCTGCAGACACTCTACGGCTTTATTTTACTTCTTGTCATGTTAAACACGATCAGCAGAGCGACTCCCAGCTTGTTTCCAGCTCCCTCCTCATGTAACGTCTTAATGGGTTGTGTAAAGTGTAATGTATTTGTGCTTGTATCATTGAAAGCTCGCTGACAGCTACCTGTGGGAGATGTTATTGCGCTGACACGAATCTTATTGTATATGAGGAAATATTCAACTTTTTCACAGAGAGACATTTATCACAGCGACTGTCTGGGTGCCAGCTCTCTCAGCATTCATTTTAGGTCTTCTCTAAGAGCTGAAATACAGCTCTCTTTGTGTTTGCGCCCTCTTTTGTCTCCTATTGAGCTCCTTAAGGTGCTTCATCTTTCCACAAGCTGAGAAAACAGTATCCAGGATTGACTGAATTTCTTCTTATTTTAAAGAGGGGTTAAGTGCGATTGGGGCTGCCTCTTTCAAGTGTTTTGCTGCATTTTAAATCGTATTTTGTGTCTGGCCTGGGTTGTATTTGCTGTCTCATGTGTGCTCAGTGTTTATTTTTAGGTGTTTTAAAAACCTGTCGAGGGATAAGAGTTGCAAATTGGCTATGGCTTTAAATGCAAAGGTGTGGGCATCAGTTTACATATTTCTATCCCTGTAGAAATAAGAGCTAAAGAAAAAAACAAACTTTATCCTCTTATGTATTATTCATGAAATAGTCCTGCAAAAAAGGGCCACAACTTAACAAACAACTATTTATTACCTTCCCTAAGGAGGTTTTATTTTTGCTGGCATTTGTCTGTCTATTTGTCTGTCTGAGAGCGAGATGACTCAAAAAGTCCTTGATGAATTTTGATGAAATTTTCAGGTAATGTTGGTCACGGAACAAGAAGGAGGGATTCGATTTTTATTGTGATCAGAATCTGGATGCAGATCCAGGGATTTTTGAAATCCCTGGATCTGAACATGGGTCTGTTTTCGGGATGAAATGCCCTGGCAGAGGTTTCTGCTGTTGGAGCACTTCTAGGAGCCTGCCACATGAAGCCGGACCAGCCGTATACACACAAGCTTTGAGCTGTAATTTATATGAATATGACATTTCAGGTGCCCTAAAATACAGGCTGAGCAAACAATGCCTTCATAGGCCCATCTCTACCTTACATCACATGCTCAAACCCCACTATCACAAAAACAATGGAGTAAAACAGTATCATGTTCATACTGCAGAGCATATTTGTGAGCTAGTTTTGACTTCAACAGCAAAATCTTTTGCTTGTCTACGACTACCTTGAGCACCAAGACATGGAGAACACTATTTACCAGTGTTTGTTCACATTTTTCATGATGCACGCTTCATGTCTTCTCTTGTTTTGTGTATGTCTGAAGCAGCAATAGAGCACCACTTACAGGCTTGGCTTATGTACCATCGCATTTTCAGTGTTTTTGTGTGGACAGACTCATTAACTAACATGATGTCATCTATAAAGTTGATGTTTTCAATATAAAAACATTTTTGTCTCTGTGTGAACAGGGCCCTCGTTTTATAAAAAAACATTGAACCAATGTTTTCTCTCCAGGAGGCCCCGCTCTCTTTGGTCACTGCTGGGGATAAAAAAATCTGTCGTCTCCCTCTCATTTAAAGAGAGCATACGCGTTTGTGTGTGTGTGTGTGTGTGTGTGTGTGTGTCTGTTTTTGGTTGTTTTGTTTTGTTTTGTAGGTGTTTTGCTGAGGTTTTGTGCTTTTTAGGTCTTAAGCGGTCACTTCATTGTCACCGTTTTTTAAGAACCTTATGAAGGTGTAAACATTTATATATTTTCTCACTTATATGCTCTTTGTATTCTTGAAGAAAACACAATCAAAAAAGAAAAATACAATAATTTCCAACTTTTACATGTAGGTTATGTTTTTGATGCTATTGTCTGTCTGTAGTCTGAGATTTTGATTGTGGTCGAAATCCAAATGCAGATCAAGATTTTTTTTTTTTTTTTTTTCAGTTTTGATAGCGTTGCAAGATCAGGTGGTTTTCCGTCTTTTCTCTAATAACGTGGTCAACAATATGAGAAACTCAAAGTCCACAGCATCAGGATTTTTTCTTTATGTCATGATCACATTGCAAGCAATTGCCTGAAATGTCCACCAGACCTTCCAAAGTAATGTCCTGCTGTTGTTTGGAGAATATATTACCAGCGACATTAGGACTCTGCTACCCATGAGCACGCGTGGCGACTGCCATAGTGCTGCGTTCCAGTAACCTCGGAACTGGGAGTGACATCATCTCCGACTTATCGGCGTTCTAGCTGAAGTCAGAAAAAAACATGCCGATCTACCAGGCTATTGTTAGCTGTTGTTAGCACGCCCTGTGTTGTTGAAGAATGTGATTATCTCTATGGCAGCATTTTTGTAAATATAAGTCTAACAATACGATGTATACAGCTCATCTAGAGCAACACACCCCAGTCAGAAGTGCAATAAATTGATTATTATAGAAGCTAAATAACTGTTCACACTGGGGGCATCCATCTTCGATTGTCAGCTCGGGGTTGGCGAGGTTTCACCAAGTTCCCAGTAGGAAATTCTGACTTAGCGGGGGCGTCCCAGTTGCAGTGTCCTACTCGGAACTCGGAAATTCCTACTTCTGACTACAACTGGAAAGCACCAAAAGACGTGACCCAAGCCAAAGCATGTGTTTGATGTGATGCTAATGAATGCAGCTCGGACCTTTCTTAGAACTCTGCATTGCTTTACAACTTCTTTTTTCAACAACTTACAGGATGCAAAGTGGCGAGGTAATGTATCTCTTTCTAGTTACGTAGCGCTAGTTTTTGATGAGTGACAACAAGCAATTTTTGGACAACATAATATCGTAGATTTGTAGCCTATTTTGATGCTATAAAACTCATTTTAAAGTGTGTATTTCGATTAGGCATATATCCAAAAATTGGGAGTTTTTTGTAATTACTTAGAAACTCCTCATAGCAACTTTAAGCACATTGTTTGAGGTAGCAAGCCAATTCCAGATCATAGACTTTAGAGTGAGCGCAGATGTTCAAAATATGGAGCTAAGTAGCTCTGAGCAGGCCAATTATTTCAAATTGACCTGTAGATCGATAGACCTGTAGACATCCAACAGGTAGAGACAGAGCTCTGACATCCTGCTTCAAATAAGAAATTAGCACTGTCTCTAATAAATAAATTAAAAACAGCCAGAGTTCAAAGACAGATGCTCAGAAATCCCATATTTACTGGGGAAATGCTAGACCGTGCACTTATTTAAAACTTCTTATTTTCTCATGAGAGATTTGGCAGTGATGCATTACCTGCGTCTCTCATGCCAATAAAGCTCTTTTGAACTGAACTGAATGGGTAATGGCATGCAGCAAAGGAGCTGTGGGCCACTTCAGAATCCACTTGAGTCCACTTTTAAAACAAAAGCTTCTTATTGGGAGCTTTTCAGCCACCAGGCTATTGATGCCCATCCGTTCAGGTTTCTAAATGCAGAGGTGACATCATTACACCCTGCAACATTTTGCACCAGTTACTGCTCTCTGCCTTCTGGATATCTCACAAACATGACACAGTGCATGTCAACAGAAGATGCATTTAATCTTCCAAAATAACATTTTAGGTGGGAAGGATAAAATGTCATGATGTGCCAGACATTTGGACAGAAACACGGCTTGTGTACAAGAATAAACCTCCTGTCCGCGAGCTCCGACAGAGTTTTGTCATGGAGGAGGAGCAGCAGCTGCTGTTGGACTGAATTCAGACATTTACACTGGATTTTAACAGTGGCAGAGTTTTAATGTGGAGGAAAAGTGTTTAAAGATTTCCACTAAAAACTCTAAATCTATTTCTCTGCTGTCCATCTGGACACTGTGCAGTCCAAAAATACATAATTTTGTCTAAATACGACGTCTCTGTGAAGCTTATGCTTTCATCAGAGCTCAGAGGCTGAGCCAGAATCGACTTATTCAGCCATATTTGGATGGATCTGTATTACTGTTCAACATATTGAACATGCAGACAGACATCTGAGAGGCGAGCTGACGACAGCCTGAATTGTTCTGTTAATGAGGAAACTTTTAGACAACTCTTTTTTTTAAGCCTGCAGGACTTCATAAGATTCATTTCCAGTAAAATATGAAGAGACTGTTGTCAGTATATAGTTTAGCTAATTAAGCTCCATTTAAAATGAATACATGCACACCATAAAGTTTCTAGAGCCAGCCCCTGAACTTTTTCAACATTATTCACATAAGTTCTTTACAGCATGAAAAATAGCACAGAGTCCATATGGACCTTTTCCTGATGCTACATGTCTCACCTGCCGGATGGCAACAGCAACATGCCACTATTTTGAGTGATAACATCATTAATTTAGAGCCACCATGTATTGATATTTTTTGATGCATTAGTTTCCAATATTAACACGTTGTTTAAAAGAAATAAAATCCTTAAAAAAAAGGTGCTGTTGGTCAGACTGGTTTGCTGGAAACTAGAAAAGCAAGAGAGCACAGACCTCCGCCAAGCAGCTCAGTTACAGAAGTGGCTTTTCCAACGAGAAATAATTCTGGGTCCCCAATTGGACTGCCAAGTCTCCGCTAATGTCTGTCCCTGTGGAGAGCTCCTCTGCTGGCATTGCAAGGCAAGCTGGAAAAAAATCACATAGGCTCAAAAAAAAAAAAGTTGATGTCAGTTTGCAAATAAACTACAACTCCCCAAATTACATACAAGCAAGGAGAGATTAATGAGATCCCCCTTAGAAACTTCTATGTTTTTAGTGACGCCAATCAGACCCAAATCAAACTTACCTTGTTGATAGAGACATATTATACATATTATCCTGTCAATTTTAAAGCAAATCGATGCAACAATGGCAGAGATATGTGTTTCTTTAAGTATGGCCCACAGATAACTTATTGTTTTTTTAGAAATTTTGGGGAATTTTGGAATACAGAGAAATATACAGATCACCAAAATGTAATGGCTTCTTCCTTGGGCCAAACCACACATCTGGTAAAATGTTATGTCAATCCATCCAGTAGTTTTTGCATAATCTTTCTTACAGACAAGCAGACAGACCCCGGTGAAAACGTAACCTTCTTGGTGGAGGTAACCATCATGGCTGCATAGGAGAGACAAAACTGTACGTACTGGTGGCATGTGTATTTGCTGTGTGGACTTTCAAAAGAAGATAAGAAATGGACATGACATGGGGACTCGTGAGGGCAAAACAGTCGACACAAGGCTCACCTCTCACCGCACCACCCTGCAACAGTGACAGCATTAGAGCTAATGCTAAGCTAACGTCACTGATAAACCAGCTATAACTTGTCACGTTTCACATGTCAAAGCTGCCTCTCAGTACTGAGCTCAATCTATCATTTTAGTTTATGAACAAACTGAAGGCCTCACCATGTTCAGGCTATCAGGAGGTTTTGTTGCAGTAATCAGAGCAGTGAAGCTAAAAGTTGAAGAGAAGCTCAGCGGACTGCATTTACTGACTACATGTGGACATCGGTCCAGAAGTAACACAATGATTAAACTGAGATATGTTTCATATTCAAACTTATAGAATTCTGTAATTTTACTCACTTTTGAATGCAAATGCACATAATAGAGGCTTAAAGAGACTGTGAGGAGTTTCTAAGTAATTACAAAAAAGTCTCACTTTTAGATATATGCCTGATCAAAATACACACTTTAAGATGAGTTTTACAGCATCAAAATAGGTTATCTATAAATGCTATTCCTTAGCCTTCTGGTCGGATCGGACAGGCTGGACTGGCCTGGATACTCAACTTTGGGGACAAGACAATTAAAACTAGAGCAAATTTATATTATTTTATTATCTATATTACATGTCTTAGAGCACCGGGCTGTAAGTAGCGATATATAGCCGTCTACAAAACTACGATACTAAGTTTTCCAAAAATTGCTTGTTGTCACACATCAAAAACTACCGCTATGTAACTAGAAAGAAATACATTACCTCGCCGCTTTGAATCCTGTAAGTTGTTGAAAAAAGAAGTTGTAAAGCAATGCAGAGTTCTGAGGAAGGTCCGAGCTGCATTCATTAGCATCACAACAAACACACGCTTTGGCTTGGGCCATGTCATTTTGTGCGTTCCAGTTGTAGTCAGAAGTAGGAATTTCCGAGTTCCGAATAGGAAACTGCAACTGGAACGTTCCCCGAAGTCAGAATTTCTTAAAATAATATCTTAAAATGTTAGTTATCACAGTAAAATCGGGACTCAAGTACTTCATAAATGTAAATTGTGTAAAGATGGGAATATCGGTATTGAGTATCGAAGTATTAAGACATCATCAGAATTCCAAATCAGCTTCCGTCTTATTTGACCACATATTTGATCAGGTCTGGTAACCTTCGTGGACTGCACTCGCAGGATTTTACTAAAATGTTTGTTCCTAGAGTCAGGACAGAACTGGGTAAGACAGCCTTTAAATATTTCGCCTCCTTTAGATGTTGATGGATTTGAGACTAACAGAAATGGTCACTGATGGTGAATTTAAGACTTTGTTAAGGGACTGGGAAAGAGCTAGCCTTGGACAATGTGACTGTTTTAATTCTTGACTGCTTCTTATTTTGTTTTGAATTGGTGTTTCCAGAACAGCTTGGTTCAAATCTCAACAAGGCTTTATCTGGTTAAATAAAGGATATAATAATAATAATCAGAATTCCAGATCCCTGACCATTTTTCTCATATTTCAAAACCAGTACTCCCATTTACTCAGGAGGGTTGGAAACCAGAAAATGCCACATGCTAACTCATTTTTGCATTTTTGGACTCATTCCCACACCACTCTGTTGTATAACATGAACCTGGGCCATGGTGCGAAAAATGGTTCAGGACTACTGATGTGCAGAAAGGTCCATTCTTATTATATAACACACAACATATTAGAAAATTCTACATGCTCTCAAAGGAGGGTGGTGTTATAACTGATTCTTTTCTATTTAAAATGTCTGAACTCATCCTTGACATTGAGCCGTGTGGATGTTTCCTGCATCACACTGACTTTGATCAAACAGGAAAAGAATTAACCTGTTAAAACTGCTTGGCCTCATGTCTAAAAAGGAGCACCAAACAGTGATACAACCTTATTTCAACAACAGGGGGGATTTTAGATGTTACCTTATTTGGAGCTCATCTAAGTCTCTTCATCTGTGAACCCTGCACCCCCTCCTGCCTCGCTGTCATGTTCTGAGCCAGAAGGCCTGATCCGCTCCTGAAGAGTCGGCTTTTATTCTCTTTGAACAGATTTCCCCTAACAGTCTGAGTCACACAACACTGATTTATGCTCCTAAACCTGGCCATAATCATCACGTTAAACTCATCGCATATCCACGACAAGAAAAAACATTATTTAGCTGCATGAAGACGCCACTGCAGACAAACAGAACTGATAATATACCGTTCCAACAAAGTTCAGACAGACTCCGGTGTCAGTGTTACGACACAGCGTGCAGCAGGAAGATACAGAGACAAAGTTTCTTTCATCTTTTCTCAGATATCTGGAGCTGCAGTGAGTGGTAATAGGTGCTATAATTCAACTATTCAGCCTTCCTGCACAACTTTAGATTGGTGCAAACAAGCAGATAAAAAGGAGACAGAGTTCACACAGCGAGGAGAAAGAAAGAAGAAGCTCAGCCGTGTTGTCCCTGGGTCTGTTTGGGTCAACAACATTCTGAATTGGTTCTTTTATTATGATTATATCAGAACCCAGGGTTCATGTATGCTTCAAGTCTGAGACACTTACAAATAAAAAAGAGGCCTTCTACATTCACTCTGCATTCATTTTGTCCATATTACTTTGCAGAAAGCTGAAGGATATGAATCAAATGTTATAGTAGCACTGCCTCATGATGTCAAGCAGTGTCACCAACAGTTCAAACCAGATATACAGAATAAAGCAGTGAGAGAGAATCTGTGAGCTGGTTAGAAACTACAAACATACAGTAATGGGCAGTAATGTCACTACAAATAGCGCTGTTATTGCTCAATTACATTTTCCACTAGCTCTGTGGTAGCATTAATGTTTTCTGCATCTAGCTGAGTTAGTTTATTGATCAAGTAGTAAGTAACGCCCCCACAAGCTATATGTCCCCATAGAAAAGACATGGAGTAGTACAGCTGCAGCATAACACTGTAGTGGCACAAAAACACACTTTATAGGAGAGAAAAATTCACACAGAGACATTAACGGTGTTTGTGATGGTGACATGGTCCGACCCTTACAGTCTTTGTCCATGCTGCTGCTCAAGTGGCTGATCCTTTCCAGAATAAAACAACATTAACACATTTAGAGTGAAATACCACGAGCAAACAGCAGTTATATCCTATCAGCAGCTGACCATGAGAGGCTCAATACAAGAGGAAACAATGGAGCAGTTGGATATCTGATTAGATGAGTCAGTGTGAGCCCATGTTTAAAGGTGCTATGAGGAGAATCTATTACCGGCGAAATAAAGACTCTGCTACCCATGAGCATGCGCGCCGATGAGCACGCTGCGTTCCAGTAACCTCGGAAATGGGAGTGACTTTATCTTCGACTTATTGGCGCACCAGTTGAAGTCAGAAAAAAATATGCTGATCTACCAGGCTATTGTTAGCTGTTGTTAGCACGCCCTGCGTTGTTGTATGAAGAATGTGATTATCACTATGGCAGCATTTTTGTAAATATAAGTCTAACAATACTATGTATACGGCTGATCTAGAGCAACACACCCCAGTCAGAAGTGCAAATAAATTGATTATTACAGGAGCTAAATAACTGTTCACACTGGGGGCATCCATCTTTGATTGTCAACTCGGGGGTGGTGAGGTTTCACCGAGTTCCCAGTAGGAAATTCTTACTTCAGGGGACGATCCAGTTATAGGTTCCTACTCGGGACTCAGAAATTCCTACTTCTGACTACAACTGGAACGCACCAAAGACGTGACCCAAGCCAAAGTGTGTTTGTTGATGCTAATAAAAATACAGTTCAGACATTCCTCAGAACTCTGCATTGCTTTGCAACTTCTTTTTTCAACAACTTACAGGATGCAAAGCGACGAGGTAATGTATCTCTTTCTAGTTACGTAGCGGCAGTTTTTGATGTGTGACAATAAGCAATTTTGGGAAAACTTAGTATCGTAGCTTTGTAGCCGGCTATATATTGCTACTTACAGCCCGGTGCTCTAAGACGTGTCCAAATAATATAAATTTGCCCTAGTTTTAATTGTCTTGTTCCCGAAGTTGAGTATCCAGGCCAGTCCAGCCCTGTCCGACACGACCACGGAGCTAAGGAATAGCATTTATAGATAACCTATTTTGATGCTATGAAACTCATCTTAGGGTGTATTTCTATCAGGCATATATCTAAAAGTGAGACTTTTTTTGTAATTGCTTAGAAACTCCTCACAGTCCCTTTAAAATTGATCCTGAAACTCCCGGGAAGCCAATGCAGCATTAATTAAAACATTCATATCACCCTGACCTCAAACAGAAAGAAAGTTGCACAATATTCAGCCATTTCTATTCATACATGCACCTCTTTCAGACAATGTGTTGAAACATTCAGGAGTGCAGCGCACGTGTGAAAGAGGCTGAGCTGTCACTGTTTCCACACTGCAGATGTGTCTTATGTGATGGTTCTTTACAGGCTCACTCTACAGGCTCCCACGGGTCCACTTTTTATGAAGCCTCTGGGGGAAATACTAACAACCCTCAGTCCAAAGACAACATTTGAGACTCTCTGCCATTTCTTCTCTGCAGAGTACAGATACACTTAGCTGCAGAGCTTTGCTGCATGTGAACAGCTTGTGTCGATCAGCAAAACTCGACTGTGTGTGTGTTTCATTATGTCCTGTCCATATGTTGTATGTCCTTTGGTGCCATATGTTGTCATGCCAGCGATGCTCTATGAATAAGAATAGGTCAGCTTGTCCTTTTTTTGGAGGAGGAATTAACCCCTGATAGCACTGCTTGGCCTAGAATAGATAAAAACAGTCTGAATTGAGAAGCCTGGAAACCTTACTGTGGACTTTCTTTTCTGGGAGAGAGCACAGGGGGAAACCCAGACATAACCAGAGGGATCACATTTACTCTCTTGCTGGGTAACTCCTTGGGGTCCTGCATAAGTCGTTTGAGGATCCTCCTTTTTTCCTGCCGATATTTAAATGGAGCTCCAGCACTGACACATTTTAGTTTTCATTTTAACTTGAACAGCCTGCATAGTCACAGATTCAGGATGAAGCCTGATCAAACATTGTAAGTCCTCCCTGCTTACATCAGTCTAATACAATAGTGAAATAACTATGGAATCAGATTTGTGCCAATGGAATAAAGCAAAGCTTTCTAGAATAAAGCAAAACTTTCTAAAACTCAAACGAACAAAATGGATTTAATCAAAAATAAAACGTACTCAACCAAAAAAATTCTTGTCAAAAGCAAAAAATATCACTCATTGTGAAAACTGTTTGACTTTTTTTCTGAATTGTTTCCATTGCTTCATTCTTTCTTCTCTCTCTCTTTTGGTTTTGATTCCAGCTTCTTTGGTTATTCTTCTGACACAAACCTCTCGTGGGCGGGTTCTATGAGGGCCGCTGCTTCCTATTGGCTGATGAGTTTTTGAGTATCACGCCCTGTGAACCGGATGTTATTCAGGGCAGAGCACAGCGGAGAACAGCAAAGCAAAACAACCAAACGTGAGGAGTCGTGTGTCGTCCTGTGTTCGTGTTCTTCAAACATACCTTAGGTAAGTATTGTTCACTGCATATCCAGAAAGGTAAAGCACTTTTAGTAAAGTAAAGCTAAGTCTTGCTTTGTAGTGAACTATGCGTCCTCTCGTCTGTTGTGCTGCGGCCTCTGAACACAGAAGCTAATGCAGTCCGAGGTCGGCTGACGGTGCTGTGCTTTACCTTTCTGGATACCACACATTTGTAATATGATAGTTAATATTTTCTAAAATATTATCATTATAATTATTTTGATCGTAGTAAAATTAAAAACAATGATGGTATCATTGGCCAAAGTAATAATGAAATTAAAGTAAAGTAGAAAAGCACTCTGAGAGGGCAGACCTCCGCCAGCACCACAGTCCTCTCTCATGTTGTGATTTTTACCATAAATATTAGTCCTACCTTTATTTCATCTAAATATTTAGATTCCTTGACCATGAAAACGTAGCATGTTCATAATGATATCTATAACCTAGACTGGACCGCACCGTGCGTCGCCGCCATATTGGAGGGGTCTCTTCACTCCGGTCTAGCACCAGAAACAAGTGGAGTGAACGCATTCATGCTCGTATTTTGTGCAGCGTAAAGTGACAGTAAACGGCGTAATATTGAAAGCAGATAACCTTTTTTATGTTTTATTCCAACACAGCTGAGTAAAAACGTATTTGAAGTTTAAAATGCATGTCAACATAATTTATATTAGTCTGATTTGTGTGTGTGTGTGTGCATGTGTGTGTGTGAGCGCACGTACATGTGCCTGTGCCTGAAATCGTTGCCTTGAATTTTCTCACATCACACGATAACAAAAATATGGAAATAATAATAACAAAATTAATATTACTGTTGTTGTTACTACGATTACCATTACACCAATGACAACCCTTTCCTGCCCCTATAACATCACCTACCGCTAATGATATTGTTGTTCCTCCTCTGCTCGTTAATAATCCACCCAAGTTTATTTGTATTACTCTTTTATAATTTATTTTTATTTTATTTACTATGATATATTTATGTATTACCTGTACTATTTATCATTATATTGCAGCTGCTAGTGATAAATGACTATCCCCCCTTTTAAAATAAACCAATAATATTACTGTTGTTCTACTATATATATATATATATATATATATATATATATATATATATATATATATATATATATATATATATATATGTGTGTGTGTGTATATATATATATATATATATATATATATATATATATATATATATATATATATATGTATATTTTTTTTTTTTTTTTTTAATCTTAAATCTTTGTTCATATAAGCATCCATACTACAGTTACCTCCAGGAGGTTGTGTTTTCGGGAGACTCTGTCTGTCTGTGAACAAAACAACTCAAAAAGTTATGGATGGATTTTGATGAAATTTTCATGAAATGTTCAGCATGGGAAAAGGAAGATGTGATTCAATTTTGGTGTTGATCCAGATCAGCATCTGGATCCGCCATGACGAAAAATGTGATTTTCGTGAATGACTGAACTAAAAAAGATATCATTACGAACATGCTACGTTTTCATGGTCAAGGAATCTAAATATTTAGATGAAATAAAGGTAGGACTAATATTTATGGTAAAAATCACAACATGAGAGAGGACTGTGGTGCTGGCGGAGGTCTGCCCTCTCAGAGTGCTTTTCTACTTTATTTTAATTTCATTATTACTTTGGCCAATGATGCCATCATTGTTATTAATTTTACTACGATTAAAATAATTATAATGATAATATCTTAGAAAATATTAACTATCATATTACAAATGTGTGAAGTCGGCATTGTGAATTTCTTATATGTACGCATATATATTCATATATATATATATATATATATATATATATATATATATATATATATATATATATATATATATATATATATATATATATATATATATATATATATATATATATATATATATACACATATATATATACACATATATATACACATATACACATATACGTATATATATATACACACACACACATATATATATATATATATATTATATATATATATATATATATATATATATATATATATATATATATATATATATATATACATAAATAATATGACCACAAAAATGTTGGCGCTCATACGTTTTGTCTGTTCGTCTCACTGTACTGTCTCATTGCAACAGAATAAGAGCATAATAAAAAGTATTTTAATGTGTCACAGCATCCTTTGTTTTGAGTGCATCTCTGTTGTTTGTAAAAACCTTATCCGTGTGAAAATCGGGTGAAAATTCGCTGAGTTATGCTCATAATAGTTGGGCATAACACTCCTTTCTCAGTATAATTAAACGCACTGAGGCCGCATGTGAGACCCCTCCAAGATGGCGGCCGGTTGCTATGTCAGCTCCAATAGGCAGCGCCAGTCAATGAGGCGTCTATGTCCATAATTCTATGGTATGCGCTGGGTGAGCCCCCCAGCACATGAACATGTTTCCGTCCGGCATCCAGTTCAAATAATACATCCACGGTGAGGAGTCGTGTGTCGTCCTGTGTTCGTGTTCTTCAAACATGCCTTAGGTAAGTATTGTTCACTGCATGGTATCCAGAAAGGTAAAGCACAGCACCGTCAGCCGACCTCGGACTGCATTAGCTTCTGTGTTCAGAGGCCGCAGCGCAACAGATGAGAGGACGCATAGTTCACTACAAAGCAAGACTTAGCTTTACTTTACTAAAAGTGCTTTACCTTTCTGGATATGCAGTGAACAATACTTACCTAAGGTATGTTTGAAGAACACGAACACAGGACGACACACGACTCCTCACGTTTGGTTGTTTTGCTTTGCTGTTCTCCGCTGTGCTCTGCCCTGAATAACATCCGGTTCACAGGGCGTGATACTCAAAAACTCATCAGCCAATAGGAACGCGGCCCTCATAGAACCCGCCCACACGAGAGGTTTGTGTCAGAAGAATAACCAAAGAAGCTGGAATCAAAACCAAAAAACCGAGAAGCAAAACCAAAGAAGCTGGAATCAAAACCAAAAAACCGAGAAGCAAAACCAAAGAAGCTGGAATCAAAACCAAAAAACCGAGAAGCAAAACCAAAAAAGCTGGAATCAAAACCAAAAAACCAAGAAGCAAAACCAAAAAACCAAGAAGCAAAACCAAAAGAGAGAGAGAAGAAAGAATGAAGCAATGGAAACAATTCAGAAAAAAAGTCAAACAGTTTTCACAATGAGTGATATTTTTTGCTTTTGACAAGAATTTTTTTGGTTGAGTACGTTTTATTTTTGATTAAATCCATTTTGTTCGTTTGAGTTTTAGAAAGTTTTGCTTTATTCTAGAAAGTTTTGCTTTATTCTAGAAAGCTTTGCTTTATTCCATTGGTACAAATCTGATTCCATAAATAACTCTTAGCAGGAAGAACAGCATCTTTGTCATTCCTGCACAGCACCATAGTGACCTGCTTTCAGCACCATGTAACTTTGGCAGGATATCTAGGTTGAGAATTATCAATTTATTATTATCAAATTGTTTATTGTTATTTTATTTATTATTTTTATTTATTTATTATTAGTATCAGTCTTGATGGCAGTAGTTCAAACACTAGCTGTAAAAACAAAGCTAGTTAACCCGTCTCAGCACTGTTAAATACAGCTGTTGATTTAAAGGTTGTGTTCACACCAAAAAAAATTGACAGAATGAACTCCGGTTTGCTTCTTTGAAAGTTCGGTTGATTTTGCGTAGGGATGGGAATTGATAATACACTAATTTCTCATGTTTAACATGTAAGCATGTTTTTGTGCTTAAAAAAGGTCGAATTTTCACTTGCGTATTGTACACAAGCACAAGCGAAATATCTAAAAAATGTTGTCTCACGGACATCGTGGTTACATACATCCGATACAAAAAGCCAGCACATTCTCTTTTTCTGTGAAACATTACCGCCAAATGTTTGTAATTCTTATAAAACTGACTTTTAAACCGATCTAATCCAATATTTCAGGTCTTAATTAGATTACCTTTGTGTAATGATCGTTTAATTCTCGAGCTACAGTACTGCTCATGTGTAAACACACAGGGTGGACCAAAATAGCTGCGCTTTGATTGGTCGAAGACATCACTTTGTTAATGACTGCTCTCTGATTGGTCGACACACTAAAACTGAGCGTGCTGGGATGTGTGAAATATGGTACAGCATGAAGTCATTGCTTCATATACTGTAAGATCATCAGCATGTGGCGTCTGGAGAGAATAATTGTACGACAGCAAAATACCATTGTAAATGTTGTCAAAAGAGTAAATTACCCAGCAACATTTCAAAGAAAGGTGATGGAAGTAGCCGGGGCAAAAGCTTTTTGGTGTTTGTCTGAGAGAGTAAGGTTTAGGCAAAGTCTGGGTGTGTGTTATATTTGAAAACAGCATTTTTACAGAAAGCCTGAAAAATGGGGTGCGTGTTATAATTGAGTGCATATTATATTTGAAAAATTATGGTATTATACTGATGTCAGTGTCATCCATGGTTATGCTTATAGATCTGATTCCTTAATTGTCTCTTTATTGATCCCTGCAGATTTTTTTGTGTGGAATAAAGTTTACCAACACAAGGTTTAAGTGACAACGGTGTGAAACAAATGGCACTTATAATACTCAATGCTGTGCTGCAATGATTAATCCTTCTGTAAATTGTCTAACTCCACTTACAAATCAAGCTGCTTCAATTTTCCCCTTCCAGTCAGTTAACTCCACTTACAGGAAAGCTGCTTCAATTTTCCCCTTCCAGCCAGCTGCCTGCCAAATTCAAGCCAGTAACCAGTCAAATTCCAAGTGCTCATTGCCATAACCATTTCCTTGGTTATTAGAGTAACTATCAAATCAACAGAGACGAAACTTGACACTACAAATTAACACAAACAAGCCCTGAAGTTAGCAATTGAAAGCTTCCTGTGGGGACAGGTTCCATCAAGGGCCTGCCACGGACTTGCCAAGATCCTATCAGTGAGACTAAATAAGTTTTATGTGGCAGCATCTGTAAAGAAAGTTGTGCAATCAGTGTCTGTTTCTCCAAACTAAGACACAACCATGACCACCTCTGCCCCCTGTCTAACATGATATTTAACTTCTTTGTTGTCATTTCTGCTGACCGCCTCTATTGAGAGTTTGACATCCTTCATTTCCAAAGCATGCAGACCAAAGTGTAGGAATCAATAAACAAAAACACTGATGATATCGATTCCTTGAGATGGTTGTAATTGATTCTCACAGGAACTGGTTTCTCTGAGGGACAAAGTGGAGATCTTAAAACACCACTTTTGGGATTATGGTATGAAAAAGTTGGACAATAAAAACCAATTTTAGATGTAGATCGACAAATCAAGAATTTCTGAAAACAACCTGCACTGTATGGTTGGACTTAAACTTCCTATGGAATATATTTGACCTTTGTCCTTGCATGGATTGACAAGAGTGAGCTTCCAAACACAGTTGTTCCTATGAAGACCCAACAAAAGTTTTCAGAGATTGTAAGTTGTGATGTTTAGCCTTCTTATTCTTCCATCCCTGGATGGAAATGGAGAGGTGTTTTTTTTGTTTGATTAAATACAAATTCGCCAAATACAGTTACAGTATCTCTAACACAATTTACCAGAATTTTACCTTTAACTTAAGTGGCGTTCTTCAAGTATAAATGTTAAAGTCCTCATGTTCTGGATCTTTCTTCATTCAGACCCCTTGTGTGTTGATTAACCATTTCTTTGCAACAAGAATAAAAAACCTAGTCGACCTGCTAAGGCTCTATTTCATTCTTCACCAGAAACAGGAAAAACTTCCGCAACAGCATATGAGAAAACAAAGTGAGTGTTACAGCTCCAGTGATCTCATGGAGTATGGAAGGTTAAATCGATATTCGTCTGAGAGATATATTGCACTAAACAGACTAATCAAATGCTCCTTACTAACAAATCACAATCAAGAAATTTCACACTGATCCATCTGACAACCAGTCTATTGGAATATGCAGTGAGGTGCTCAGATAAAACAATATTAGAGTCTGAATGTAACTGGCCACTGCCTGTTTAGAAGAAAATTCTCCTTTTCTTCGATCTCAGTAAATTAGTAAGAGTAACTGCAGTGATATTGTTCAGCTTCAGTTTGTTTATTGAAAATGACTTATTCTCTTTGTTTAGCTTGCGGCCTTAAATCTATTTTACCAAATAACATCACTGGCCTCAGGAAAAGATGGAACTGTCAGCAGCTCTTTCCTCCAGAATAAAAACTGTCCTCTCTCTCTTTTCACCAAGCTCCTGCTGTTCCTCCCTCCTCCTGCTTCACCTTCTCCTGGCACCAGATAATACACTGACATCCCATTACTGCTTATCACCCGCTATCCCCCTTAATCACACGTGTCACCGCCACATCAAAATACATAATGATAAAATTGCTGCAGTCCTCTGATAGTACTTTTTGTCACATCATTATGGTGCAGTTTGGAAGTGCAAAGTTTTGACTGTCCTTCTGTTTGATCAGTGTTTTCCAACCTGCTCGGTTTCTAAAAAACAGCCTGCTTTTATCTACTCCAGCTCAGAAAAGAACAGCTGACAAACATACTCATTTTGACAGTCTGATTGCACTTTCTGGAGAGAAAAAAATATTAACAGGTGTGGCAGTGCTCAAAAACGTGTCATTGAGGACACAGTCTACAAAGTTTGTGGATTTAAGTTGAGTCTGACATCATGGCACAACATTTCCTGACTTCTTTTTGTAAAGAAACATCACAAAACAGAAAATCTGGCATGAAGATGAATTACTTTCACATCCACACTTGTATACAAGGCCTTAAAAGTGCTGTTATATCACATCTTGACTCTGTCCATCATACTTTTTTGTCATGTAAAGAAACTAAGACTGTATATTGGCACAGGTCATGAAGGTTTCATAAAGAAATGTCTATAGTGTTTGTTCTGTGAGTGGGTGGAAAAATGATTGGATGGCAAGAGAAGTGGTTTAATGAGAAATATGCCAACCTTCAATTAAACCCTGCCTATGTTTTCTCTGCTAAATATAAAACAGATGCGAAAATAAGTGTGATTAAGTCAAAACCAAAAGTGCCTTGGTTCTTTAGACTTTGACCATGACGGAAAGCTGCTTATATTCAAGCAACAATAGCAGAATGAGCTACAATATGCATCCATCACCTACACCAGGGGTGTCCAAACTGTGGCCCGGGGGCCAAATACGGCCCGCTGCCCTTTTTGAATTGGCCCCTGAAACAGTTGAGGAATCAAGACATTTTGATTACAACAGCAATACCACAAATCATGCACATTTTCTGCTGTATTTACTTTGCCACAAGGTCTTTTTTACAAAGTATACTGCAATATTCATCTTCAAGCATCAACATTCTTGCAGTTTACTTTTGTTTTGTGTCTGAAAGTGAAGATAAGATGTCAGTGTCTCCCATCTCCACTCCTCAAAAGGTCTCTTCCATATAAGGTGTGAATCTAGTAATAGCCCGGGGTTACAAGGGCCCCTTGACAGGTGATAACCCACCCATAAACCTTGAAACTTAAACTTCAATACGCTGAAAGTGAGGCGCAGAAAGTGGCTCAGTTGTCCTTGTATTCCTCTTTACGTGGCCCTCGATGTAAAAAGTTTGGACACCCCTGACCTACACCATTCATCCTTTTTGGGTATGCTGGGGGCTGGAGTCAATCCCAGCTCAGTAAAAGGAAATATTCTAAGACCCTTTTTACAAGACAACGTTGTCACCAGAAAAGGAAAGGTTTCTCCTTTGAGTTTTCAAAAGCCCCTGGATTCACATGGAAAAAATGCTGTAGTATGCGAGCCAGGCCAGAAGTTGGCGATGTAGATTTGTAATGACAGCAGTTTCACAACATGCGTACACTTACAGGTGAAGACAATCTTTTCATAACGAACAGTGGCGATCTGATGCACAAAGACGCAGGAGTTTCTTCAACTGGACAACAAATCTGTCACAGTATTTTCATCTGGATAACAAACTGAGCACAGAAACAGCACACATGTGCTCATTAGACAGTCTGAAGCTGTTGTAGTTGTTCCTGGGATGTGTTCAACCTTTATCTAAAAGAGTACTGCGCATGGAGTCACATCACAGTTTCTCTGGAAACACAGAATCTCATTTACATGGACACAGATATAAAAAAACATTTTCAGCGCTTTCAACTCTGGATCCTGGTTTCAAAAGCTTTGCTGATTCAGGCACTCTGGGCACTGTTTTTGTACAAACAGGAGGCGAAGACGAAATGAAAACTCTCACTTTTAGGCTGTTTTCATTGTCGTGTAACGGGGCCTTAATTCAATTTACTTTGGAGGATAGAGAACCAGGAAGTGCCTAAATGCTAACTCATTTTCATGTTTTTGGACTCATTCCTGCACCACTATTGTCAGAGAGACTGAAACAGTGCTCTACAAGCTCAAGTTCATTTACTGTCTAGCACATTTAGAGCCAATAACTTCTACTTTTGTTGCCATGGTATTAACAAAAAGTTGATATTGATTGATTTTGTTATTCTATGTTATCTAAATTCAGAATTCAAGTATTATGACAATCACTTTAGGACATTTGTTAGTAAGTGGAAAGGTATGCAGCAGGTTTGTGACATTTAAAAAAAAACGCATTGTGGCTTTATGGTTTTACTAATAAGTTTGGTGGCAGAGACTTCTTATCCCAAGAAAAATGTTGGAACTAAAGTTGGACCAAATGCGACAATCTCTTTTGTCTTAAAATTACATAACCTGTGAGTTTGCTTAATGTATCAAGACTTAACTGATCAGAGAATCTCTCCACTTGTGCAGCAAGGGAGACTGAAAGAAGTCATGAGGATGCGTTTCCATTTTTATCCTGTTATTTATTTATATTTTGTGTTGCTCTGTTTCAGACTAAGCTATCATCGCTCCAAACCAGAATAGACCATTCATACTGTACTTCCTGATCCGTCCTTGTGGAGGCCATCTGCCCTGATAAGACGCCTGCGGCCCCCTGAACAGACTGAAGTATTCACTGTACTTGATCCTTTTAAGGCTGCAGGTTTTTGCTGAGCCGTTTTGTGTCTCCTCAGAGTCTGCAGAATCTGTCCATCTCTCTGTTGATGGTTGGCTGTGGTCCTCTAAGATTTCTCCAGACTCAGTTTGTTCACACAAACAAGATCAACAAAATCTCACTGTAAGACCTCTGCTCTCTGCAAATATCTCCGATCCACATATGTTCAATAATTAGGTTTATTTTAAGTTGTTTATCAGTTGTTATGATGCAGATTACAAACAGCTAGGAAATCAGATGTGGGAAACAACAGAAATTCCAATATCAATACGGCTCATGTTAATGTGATCAGCTACTTGGCTCTTATACTCAGTTAAGGATTGTTTACAAGTAGCACTGATGCCAAATATGTTTAGACCTCACAATCTATTGAACAGACAAGTGTTTAGTCAAATAGACAGCAATCATTTTATCTGTTTTATTTATCCGTTATGCATTTATATTATATCCACAATTAGAAAAAAATAACTGACATTGATACCTGCTTGACTCCATAACATTAAAAACAGAAGACCAGGAGCTGTGTGTTGATCACTGAGTTCATATTTCCAGCAAGAGACAGTTTTAGCTTCATCTGCCTTGATTCGACACACAGACTGTGCATGACTGCTTACAGTGAACTGCTGAATGGACCCTTTTGCATTTGGAGACGCTTGAATTTCATTTAGTGGAGCTTTAAGCAGAATTTCGGGAGCAGGACCACACCTCAACCACGACTCTTCCTGTGTTCCTTTAAATTCTAACCAACCATTTCCCTCTTTTGCTTCGCACACTCGACACACCCCTTCCTTCTTCCTTCTTTCCTCAGGGCCGTCGTGCCCGGGAGCTACGGCGAATTCCCCATGAAGTTTCCCCAAACCATTATCCGCTTCACGTACCTACTATGTTGCTTGTTATCCACTGTACGTAATAAATAATTGTCAAATTCATTCGGTTGATGGTGTGGTCCTTACTCGTGAATTGTCTCGTTTTGAGACTTGTTGCAATCTTAAGTCTATCCACCAGGAGGAACAGTGAATATGGCATATTCTGCAATGGACTCTTGCCCCCAAGAAGAAATGCACACATTAATACTCAATAAATATGACATTTTTGTTTAAAAAACAAGTTTTCAGTCTTTAGCCGGACTGATTACTTCTTTTCTTGCGGTATTGCTGCCATGGAGTCTGAATAGGCTGGACACAAAAGCCTAATTTCTACTGAATGGTCTAGTTTGGTTCACTACAACTTGGAGTGTTAACTCTGATCATTTTTGTATTTCCATCATCAGCTGTACCTTCACTGAGGGACAGAGATGCTCGCCAAAGAGAGGGTCGTGTTGGCTACGACAATGAGTGACTCCACCGCAGCACAACACAGTGAAACGGTCAGAAGTGGAACTGGATTATTGGCAAAGAGCACTGAGGACACCAGCACCCCAGTCCTCCAGAGAGCAGCCCAGCACCTGTTTGCATGACTTCCTGATGAAGGCTTGATGCTGAAACGCGTCAAAGTTTGTTTTTAAGGTCTACTTGACCATGCCGTTAAAATAAAGGCATTTTAATAGTATAAAGAGAGTGCCTTGGAGTCTCTTCTTTTTGTTTCAAGGACTCCAGAGAGCATTGTTTCATGCAGACATTCTTTACACTGAACAAATCACTTCAAGTTCACAGCTTTTTGACCATGGCGAGGAATGCATTTTAATTTTAGTCTCTATCAAATGTAAATTGACCAATCTACAGACTGTAGCCCTTTTAGCTCCACCCTTTAGAGTCTGTTTGATACACTGGAAATAGTGAGATGGCACAGGTCAGTTATTTGGCTAACCTTTCTCCACATTTGTCAGTGGAAACTCCTGTTTTTATGGACATAGTGATGGTTTAATGGAAACTAAGCTGAAGACATTTGGTGCCCCCACTTTTAGATGTTAGGAGCATCTGAAATAGACATCATATATAAAAAGATCATTTCTAGTCTCCTCAAAGAAGTTTCCAGTGACTGGAACTTGGCACACAAGTGACCCGGAGGGATCATTGCAGAGGTTTCTTCTATATTTCCAGCAAGATGTTTCAGGCCTGAGATAATCATACAGAGGCATTTTTAGTTTTCTTTTCAAGGTAAAAACATTTTTCTTTTGACTCCAAGGTTAACTATTTCCATTTTATCATATGGCTTTTATTCTGAAAGGGTCACTTAGTTGTTCGGTCAGTGGAAGTGTCTGCAAAGTTGTTACAATGCTGATAAGGAAGCAGATTTATAAAGCCTTTAAACTTCTACTTTGTGTCTAAACAACCATATTTGTTCTCTTTATCTGATATTTTTTACTCTGTATGAAACTTTTCCTGAACTTCTCCTCGGGTTAAACACTCAGACTCTTTGTTTTGAAAAATATCCCCTCTCATTCTTAGATCTGCGCTGGGTTTTTGCTGGTAATGATGGAGGCAGCGCGCTGATATGCTGTATGTAGGAGGAGAAGAAGGAGAGGATGACCTGAAGGTTACTGTCACTGAGGCAGAAACAGTGAATCAGTGAATCTGGAGGGAGTGAAGGTTGCCCTTTGAAGGGATTCTCAGAGTAAAGTGAGCAATTTAAATTTAAGTCTGCTCTTCCTCATCTCTGCCTGTGTCTGGATCTGATATTATCTGAAATCATGGGTTAGATCCACCGTCTATACACTGGCAGATTGTGTGTGAATACCATTGACACTCTTTAATCCTTCACTGAGGTATCCACAACATGTTCTGTTCTCAGAATTTAAGGTTTGTTGTTGTATCTATAAAGACAACCATAAAAACAAATCCTGCACATTCACCAAAGTTCTTTTTTATGATGCATATTATAGCTTTTCAATGACTGCTTGATGTTAAATTTCACTGTAGTTCATCTGCTGTCTTTATATTCTGAATACTCTTGATCCACCTGTATTCCCTCTCTCTCTGAGACACACGGTTAGAGCTCTTGTCACTTAAAGGGCCCTACTTTGATGACATGAAGTGTGTTATCTAAATATAAACGCAAGTTCAAATTTGCTTGACAATGCAAAGTTTTTGCTGCAAAGCTAGGCTCAGGGTGCAAAGTAGAGCATGACACGGGAGAGGATTTTCACTCCTGTCCCATCCCACTCCCAGAGGAAAAATTCCGTCCCGCCCCAATCCCTGGCTGGAGTAGAAAAATGAATCCTGTCCTGTCCCAATCCCGTAGAATGACTCCCACTCCCATCCCGCTCCCACTCAAAATTACTCCCACTCCTGTCCCGTTGCCGCTTGAATAAAACCAAACATGTTGAAAAAAAGTTGCATTTTTCATTTTAGGTAAAAGTGCTGTGCCTTTAACTTTCACATGCCTGACATTCGATCGGTGTAAACAGCTCTCTTTTCGATGTGTCATCTTCTCCCTCCATGTTGTTTTGTTATGTGTGTTGTCGGCAGCCGCTCTGAGTCGCTTTTCACTTCTGGTGGTGACAGGAAGTCAAACCACTTTTGTAGTTCTTTTGTGTTGCTAGTGCGATCAAGAGTGTTGGCTCTCACTGAGAGATGACTACAAAAATGGACGCATCTGTTCATCTGGTTGTTTAACACGGCTGAAAATGATCATTAATGTCATTCCCGCTCCTGCCCGCTCACGTTATTTTTTTTTCCCATCCCGTTCTGATCACGGGATTAATTAAAAAATGACTCCCATCCTGTGTGATTCTCGCAGGAATCATGTGACCCACGGGAATTCCCGAAAAATGTCATCCTCTAGTGCAAAGCATAACAAAAATATGAAAACACTAGCTTTGCAATTAACCACTCCTCATTTTTAGGGAAACAATGAAACAATCCCTTGGGCAGGAGTGCATGACCATTTGTTCTTTAAACAGTGTTAGTATTGGGCTAAAAAGGGCACCTGCGTCAGGTGGAAATATGAGAAGACACCTGCACTGCATGCCAAAAATGCTATGAATCAAGCTTAAGGGACCTGAGCTGGCAGTCTACTCAGTCTGTAAAAGCCTTGGCTTGGGAACAGAGGGTGGCTGGTTCAAGTCAAGACAGCCATATGTGGAAGCTTGTTTGGTAGCTGCGGAGATACAAGTTGACACAGAAATGTATGGTAAAATAAAGGAATTGGTGTCCTTTGCCTCCAGAGCCTTGTGGCGTAGGGTTTTAGCTCTTGCACCCCAAATTTCATTGCATATAAACTCCTTCAAATGAAGGTTTAAAGAGGACATATCATGCTTGTTTCTCCTTTTCACTATGCCAGACTAGGATGCCTGTAAAGCATTTCTGCCCTCAGTACAAGTCATTTAGTTCCTTCATTGCCCCACAATAGTGTTCTCAAAATCCTCATTTTAGGTCATTATCAAGCGCTTGTTGAAACGCTTGGTCTCAAGGATGACCTAAAGTTACCTCACAATGTCACAGCCCTTTGTGCTCTGATTGGTCAGTTCTAACAGGGGTAGAGCCAGCCTGTCCTTCTTCTTCTACTGTATTTTCCGGCAGGCTCAGTGCAACGACCGCGTATTGAGTCCCCCTACAGGCCAGAGCTGGTAATGGGGGAGTGTGAGCTAGGGAGTTTTATACCCCTGCTGCTGGATGTGTTCCTCGGTGAGGGTTTGGGGCTGACAGACATCACAGAGGAGGAAGTGTTTTATCAGATTACTCCAATAAAAAGAAAGGTACTTCATGTTGTCATGACGTTTGAAATCTCGCGGACATCTCGCAATGACGTATTTTCAGAGGCATCAAATCTCGTTCTAGGATATCAGAAAAAAATACAATATCTAATTTTTTGAAAATTAAGGGGGTGTAAGGTCTTGTTTTCAAATTTGTTATATTATATGTAAGTATTAAACCATGCATCAGCATGATATGTCTCCTTTAATGTGCTGGTGGTGCAGAAAAGTCATCAGGAATGGTAATGCTGAAGTGCCAACCCAGCATGTGCTCCCAAACCTGACCTGACCTGAAAATAAGGTATATTTCAAACATCTCTGTGTCTGTGTTCTATAAAATGATAGAGATGGGATTGTCAAGAAACAAATTCATGTAACTACACTGACTGTATCAGTACCTCTTTAAGGTAGGTGTCATAGCATCACCTATGGCATCCTGACAAACCAAAAGAAATAACAGAGGCGATAGAGCTTCTAGCCCTTAGTGGCTTCCTGAATATGTACGTGTTTTGTCTCTAATCTTTAGAGTCAGTTGATGTTTTGTTGATTTCATCCTGAAGTCACAATTTGTGTCAGTAAAGTAAACAGGATTTGGTGGATAGCACATGTATTTTTACTGTCATCACTGGAGCATAGAAAAAAAATTACCTAAATTATCTCTGTGTTGGCTTTTGTGAGACTGACACGTAACCTGCTCTGAGAACGATGCATGGTTGTGTGCTTCAAAATTCCTCACAGTCTCGAAAGTATATGGAGGCATTACAAAAGGTTTAAAGATTTTCAGTACTATTTTGATTCAGTGGCAGCACCATGGTAATAGACAGGGAAAAAGCTTTACAAAGTTTTAATGGTATACAATCTAAAAGTTGGTGATATCTCGAGCACTTCCATCATGGTCTTTCCTGCACAATTCTCTTTACAATCAAACACTTCAGTGTGAACATGACCTTAAAATAATCTCAGGGCCAAAGTCTATCATTATTTTTCACAGTCCTTTGCAGTTTATGCTTTAAAGTGTTGTCAAAGTGCCACAGAAAGTGGAGGCAAAGAAAAGAAATTGATGCTGTTGGTTTATGGTTCAAAGCTTTTATACCTCCATGGACGGAAGCTTGCCTTTTGGATACACTTAAGATTAAGAACTCAATGTGACCACAATGTAGAACGTTGCAAAATTTAAAACAGCCATACCTCTATGTTTTGTTATATATGCTGTTTATTTCATGTATTAAGGTATGAAACACCAAATAAAAGAACTGTAGTTTCTAAATGTGTTGATGTGTAGATGCGGATGATGAAGAAGCTTCGCTGACACAGACTTGTTGGCATATAGGAGAACTTTATTACAAACCATGCTAGTGTCTGAATCAGACAAACAGAAACTAGATCCAACACTTGTGTCCTTTGTGGACATTTGAGGAACATTTTAAGAAAATCTGTTAAAATGTTCACAAGACATTGCCTTTACAAGAGTTGGCTAATCATGAGGCCCATTGATCTTGATCCTATAACTTATGTTGTCCAAATAAGTGGAAACAAAAGACTCCTTCATGAGCTTCAGAGCCATCACGTATAAAGGAAAAAGATGAATATCAGGCCCCATGACCTTTAATAGCTGTCTTATTTTTGCCTAAATCCATTAATTCCATTGTTTATTCACAGTGGAAAAGTGCTTTTTTTTTTAAGATATTACAAGCAAATCATGAAAATGAAGCTCAATGTCCTTGTAAGAAAATTATGTTTTTTTTTTAATAATTCTTCTCTTCATTGTACGACTTTGACCTCCAAAATTAGTTCAGTTCATCCTAAAGTCAGAGGCGAAGTGTGCAGTTTTCAGGTATCAGATTATCTTTTGAAGCAAACAGCACACATTTATAAGTATGACTGTGATAACCAACTATGGATGACCTACTGCACCCAACTCCAACAGCTTTATTCTGCATCAGCATCAACATAAATTACATCATTTAACATGAATTCACACTTTTAATAGCCTGATGCTGCATTCGCACCACAAGCAACTCTGCGATCAAAATCGTGTCGCCCACTGAAGTATCGTCATGCATCCATAAATACCTCATTTTGGTCACCGTTGCGTTGGTGACGTCACGTCCGTTCAAGTTTCACCGCAATCATATCATAAATCATATAATAGGATGAATAAGCTGACATTATCATTTTCATTCACTTATCAAACACAAAACACTGCAGCTGATGCCCTGCAGCATCGTCTTTGAGTTTTCTGAGGTCCGTCTAGGCGGAACTAATGTCCTCACTAATGTTTCCCACACGGACATGGATTGTTACTCACACATGCACACACCGCTGATTGGCTGATGCTGCACAGCCACACACAAAATCGCCCAAAAAGATCAACTTTATTTTAACTTTGACATCGCATGACGAGTGAAGTGATCGTCTTGTATGCAGCAAACGCATCTCGGGAGGGTTAGCCCCGCCCCATTGCAGCTGTACATTGACTTTACATGGAGAGTGATCACCAAGGTAGTACAGGCAGCGTCCGGTGTGTAAGCACCTTAAGAGTCCTCCTGGGATGTCTAGCTCTAAACGACTTCTTAAAATATTGGTGCAAGGGCAAGGGATGAACATGAGGCACAATGGCTACACAAGCTTGAATGTTTTTCTGGTTTGCTTTAACAGTGTGAAGCACATTGTCTAAAGTGAGTGACACTAAAATGGGTAAGGGCATGTTGGTCCATGTTTTGCCATTTAATGGACACATGTCCTCAGCGCAAAGCAAGGTGTGGAGCACAAAGAGGATGGACTGTGTGCCTTGATTCTACATGAGAGTGTTTTAGGTGCGACACTGTGTTTTTAGGTGAAAAAAGGCCG
Organism: Scarus forsteni; assembly: GCA_036419115.1. Taxonomy (NCBI): domain Eukaryota; kingdom Metazoa; phylum Chordata; class Actinopteri; order Labriformes; family Labridae; genus Scarus; species Scarus forsteni. Next base: position 13,019,080 of record JAZDUH010000198.1, read on the forward strand.
CTGCAAACACAATAAAAATCTGCAAATAGGGCAGGCAAATTTTACCCGTTCAGTGTCTTGAATGCAAATATGTAAATACTCATTTTTATTTTAACTTTTAACATTAAACCTTCTGAGGCAAAATATGCACTGAACTATAGAGTTTATCTGGTAAATAACATTCAAAATCCAATTCAATCCAAAAAAATGTGTGTGTGTGTGTGTGTGTGTTTGAGTTTGAGATTGCAGCACAGACATCCCTTCAAAGTTTTATTTTCGATCCAGCATTAATACAAAAGTGAGTCTATTTTTCTGATGGTTGCTGAGCAACAAACCATGAAAAGCTGAAAAATACAAATCATGCAAAAGTGGAAAAGGCAGAAACACCCAGAAGTAAAGTTAGCCCACATCTGTGTGATCATTCCACAGAAATCATCTGAGATAATGTGCTGCCTCCTTGTTTGGTGTCTGTTTTAAGGTCTCCTGTGGAGTTTTTCATCAGCAGCTCTATTCTCAGTCTCAGTCTGTTTCTTCTTGTGGCTTCATGCACACAGGGACATACTGTACCGATATGGTTACTGATAAATTGGTGACTATAGTCGAGGCTGCTCTATAAGGGGGAAAAAAAGCTTCCTGGGGTCCAACCTCAAGAGGAGGGGGCTAGCATGAACTTGGTACATTATAAATCTGAGGAATTATTAATTTAGTCGATCCAAAACATCACCACTATTCACCTCACAAAGTAATCCATACAAGCAGAGCTTCTCAAATTGTTTGATTTTTGTGTTTTTATCATGACAATTAAACTATAAAACAGTAAGTATATTTTTAATTTGATTTTCTTACACACCTGAAAAATTTGGAACGTCAAAAATCTTTGAAATGCTTTGAAGGTTCAGTGCAGTTTACAGAAGTTGGTGGAGTTACTCGATTATAAAAATGTACACTTAAAGGTAAATGTGTGTTACTGAATTTATAAAATATAGAGTTTCATATAAATAATTGTATAATTTAAAACAGATATATTAAAAGTGAGTCAGTTGTCAGTAAGATACAAGGCAGGAGTAGTTATGAATACATATTCAAAGTAGTATGGGAGGAAGAGCCTTCACTGACCAGGCTCGTCTTCTTTGACAGAACTTAACCAATCTTGGGCAGCAGACCCTCTCCCAACCTGTGAGGTTAGACATTAGTTAGGACTGGCTCAGGCTTGGGCTAGCTTATAATTAATCTGCAACAGGCTTAAACCCTGTCCACTCGGAGATTAAAGTATTTTTCTGTAAAATGTGTTGGTCCACATGAAAACACTGACATAGCTGCAGTGCATATGCCAGGCCTGTTGTGGTTCTGTAACACTGCCGCAGACATAAACCAAAACCAAAGAAGAAGACAGAGCATGGACAATGTAAACCAAGCCACCTTGTAATAAGTGCACAGAGTTATTATATAGACAGTTTAGTACATGAAAACTACGGTAAACTACGCATAATACATCTCATAACTCTCTACATAAATCCCTGTGTGCTTAGAAGCCTAAAAGAGGAAAATATATGTTAATACATGGTTATTGTACAATCTGCTTCAGTCTGCGATTCATCTCGGGCACATCTCTCATACAATGTCAATGCATTGCGGCTGCCTAATGTTTATATACACTTGACCCAAGAGAAGACACCCTAGAGCCATATATGCCAAAAAGGAACAAAAAGCAAGTGGAATCATATACAATATAAATCCTGTTACATCTGCATTTATTTCTGTTGTCAATGCATTGCGGCTGCCTAATGTTTATATACACTTGACCCAAGAAGACACCCTAGAGAGGTGGGACTTGAGATCATAATTTCTAAGTGTCCATATTATTTGCCCACACAGAAACACAAGGGCAACATTTTCAGATGTATTCACTCTGGGACCTGTTTTAGAAAAAGTGCATTTTCAGTCTCCCTAAACACCAGTAATGTGTAATAAAAATGTTTGTGGATACTATAAACTTGTCTCTGAGTGGACAGTCCTTTAGACTATTAAAGGATTTTGTCACACTGAGCTCCTCCCTCTCTATCTCTCCAACACTCTCTATTTGCCCTTTTGTTTGCTCCTGTACTCGTCTCAGGATCTGAAGGCTATTCCAGGTCCTTGACGTGGACACCCTGCTGCAGTGGACCTATAAAACTTACATTACCTCAGTTACTAATGTTAGGCCTTTCCTTTACCTCCATTCCTTTATCAATTTCAGAGATATCAACAAGTTAAATACATGGCTTCCTTCAGATACGTATTAGTGTAGCCTTTGTTCCTGCATTGAAAACCTGCTGCTGTGGATTTCACTCCCTTAGTCTCTGCCCTCCGCCTCATAGACACCCACTCACACCCCTCAAGAGGTTTTGGTCTACTTCATTGTAAAGTATCTTGAGATAACGTTTGCTATGTCTCTGCCCTTCATCACTCCCCATTTTGTTGCTGTGGAACAAGAAAACCTGCGTCGTTTTTTTCTACCTGTTGTCACATCAACACAGAACTGTGCGTGGGCGAGAATAAACAAAGCTGTGTGAGTGTGTGCAAGAAGTTTGCAGATTCAGCTAATGAGATGTCGGAGAGGACTGCAGTACTCTGTTATGCTGCATTTAGAACAAATGGACAAGACCAACTGAAACCGAAGTCCAGCACCTTGTTGCCGAGTGCATCATTGTTTTTCATAAAGATTGTGTTAAAACAACTTCTCTGCCCTGTTCATAGTCAGAATGTGAGCATCACATGAGCTGTAAACTTGATCACATTTGTGATTCTGCTATTTGGCTGTAGAGTTACAGATCATAGGCTGATTATAGATCACTTTTCTCAATTTGCAACACAGCAACTCGACAGATTACTTTTAAAAGCACTGCTCTAACTTGACCCACCGATATGTTTCACTAGTCCATCTGACACCTCCATGTTATTTAAAGTGCCTCAGATTCAGTATGAAAACTGCCTTTCTTAAAAAGAACTTCAGGCTGCTTATACTTTTGAAATTCATTTGTTAGGTTGAAGTTTACATTTGTGTTGGATGGTGAATCAAACAATTACTTTTTGAGTTACAGATGAAAAATGAATGTAGTTCACTCTGGAGACACAGAGCAGTAGCAAAGTCAGTCGCAGCATTTTCTGATTTGTTGTTATTGATGTTTTACATTCATTTTGTTACAGTTTGTTGAGCTTGTGTATTTGTCGATGTGTGTTGTGATTTCTTGTTTTCTAATTAATTCTGTTTTTCTCCCTTGTTTTTTATTGAGTTTGTTGTTGTTTATTTAAACTCTGTGTGCCATGGAGGCTTCACCTGAGCCAGCTCTAGTACTGTCTGACTACCGTGGCATTCATATTATACCGTTGGGGTCTATCCCAGCTGACATTGGAGGAGAGGCGGGATACACCTTGAAATGGTCACGAGCCAATCACAGGGCCACATAGACAGACAACCATTCTCTCTCACACATTTACCTAAGGGCAATTTGAAGTCACTAATCAACCTAATGAGTATGTTTTTGGTCTGTGGGAGGAATCCAGAGTGCCTGGACAGAATCCACCCATGAACAGGGAAAAAAACACCACACAGAAAGGCCCTGCCCAATAGTGATGGGAAGTTCAGCTCTTTTCATGGAGACGGCTCATTTGGCTCAACTCCCAGAGAAGAGCCAGCTCTTCTGGCTTTCGGCTGAACTGCTCTTGATCTGGGACATTTTTTTAGCTCTATGTGTAAGCTTATAAAAGCTTGAAAGTCAATATTTTGTGTGTAGGAAACCCTTTTGTGTTCAGTGTTTTTATCAGAGTCCTTATAAATGCCCAATTTTGTAGTTTTATTCTGTTACAAAACCAATCTTATTGCCAATATCTTTAAACTGCAGCCAGATTCTGCTTCGATCTCACATCACTCATAGTTATACTACAAGAAAATGCAACGCACACACCCCCCACCGCTGTCTTCTGCCTCACTCACTCCTATATTTTCACATGTGATAGTCCAAATGGGCGTTATGCTGGTCAAGCAAAACAAAGTTCTACCAAGAGCAGAGCTCGGTCTGAGCAGTGCCAGAGCTCAGCCACTAAAGGGAATAAACTGGGACATCACTACTGCCCAACCTGGGGATCAAACCGGCGACCTTCTTGCTATGAAACACATGCACACTACCAGCTGCCCCACATCATATCAATATCCATGGAGTGATTAAGGTAAAACATTCTGTTATAGTCAAGCAGCCCTACTTTTGAGTTTATTGGGGTAAAATCAAAGATCAATTTTAGGATGTTTTACACAAGTTTGACAGCTCTGAAAGGAAACCTTTCTTCTCTTTGAAATAAAGACAGCTCTGTTAGTTTTTGGTGCAGCTCATGCATCACAGTCAGATACTCTGATATCAGCTCCAGAGAGCCAGTTTTTCTGCCAAAAAGTTTTAAACTTGTATGACTCCAGCGAAGTTTTAACTGGCTCATTTTTACCAGATCTCAATGTGGCAGGGCAGAAAAGCCACCAGAGGTTAGCTAACATAAAAGTTTGAGTGGAGCTCGAGAGCTCATGTAGGTCATTTTGGAAATCTCAGTGTATTATGGAGGTAAAATGAACTGTCTGTGAAGTTTTAGAGGAATAACCAAGTCAAGCAAAGTTTTTGTTTCCCCAAAAACTCAAATTCCAGGAACTCATTTGGGGTGCGTTCCCATTTCCCTCTCACTGACACCTTAACTAAACTATCACAGAGTTTTCTGCTGAATTTCTCCTTTTCTATTTTCTCTTAAAAGTTTAACTCAGCTAAAGTCTGAAGCTTATTTTTAGGAATCTGGAATCAAAGTCCAGACGGTGTAGCTCAGAAATCATTCTACTTGAACCAATTATGACAATCGAATCGAGATCAAATGATCCTGCATCTTCATTTGAACTGCCCTCATGCCTGTGTGAGTAAGCACCCTTCAGACTCGATATGAGGGGCTGTATTTCACTTTCAAAGGGAGATTTTTTTTCAGTAAATCCTCGTCTTTCTTCCTCCAGGAGAAACCCAGTGTGTGTCAGCTCTGCCTCCTCCAGGACTCCAACGGGGGTGAAACTCTCCATGAACCCTCCTGAATTATTTATCAGCAGATATAATGTTGGCAAATTATTTTATATGGTGGGGAAAGATTCATCTTAGCAGCAGAATTGGGTGGGGAGAAGCTAATGTGTTTATTATGCCAAGATAATGGCATGAAATAGAGGCCAGGGGTGGGGAATCTGGAGGAGTGTTTATACTTTATATTCATTGGAGGAGAGCTGCTGAATGCCTCATGGTCACGTAATGGCAGATGTCTTTTGGATGCAATTTGTGTGTGCATGTCTCCATCAGAGCAAGTGACGTACAGACTTACATAGTCGTCTGTAAAGCCAGTGTGTCCGGTTTTTAGGCCGTTTTAAGGGAAGGACTTGATCAACACAACAGGCTTTCTTGAGTGCTGGAAATGCCATAAGCTTTTGACATGCTCAGAGGCCCATCCCCAAATGTGTTACAGTGGCTTCATAATAAAGCTCCAGTGCTGTAATTAAACTCAAAGATGATTGATAATGGATCTCATTCACTGAGAATAGATTGTGGCATCTAAGTAACCCCAAAAATTGTGCAACGTTTGCTTCAAATGTCTTCCCAGTCTGATGCTGCGGCCAAACCGGACGCAAATTGGTGAATTTAAACACGCCTAATGCCTGTGATGCACCGGACATAAAACCCGAGTCTGGACGCTGGACCATTTTGACAAGCTGAGTGGCGACGCGTGTCACTGCACAGGCGCAGTAGAGAGCCGCAGCTTGTCAGACTCCGTGATGGCCCATGCAGGTAAATCCAGCTGGAAACTAAAATTTACAGAACTTACCTTCAAAACCTGTCTCCTCAGAGACTTTCACCCAAGCCTGCTCATTTTTGGTCCGGTATCTGTAGAGTACACACGTCAAATCGTATAGCTCCAGATGTTGGCAAACAGCGCAGATCAACCTCTCCTCCATCTTTCAGAGGGGTTTGATCCGGAGCAGGTGGCCGGAGCGTCACACATGATCAAATCAATGACGTCGGGGGGAATGTCATCGCTGATTGGCTGCTGCGCCACAACGTCACCCGAATTTGCGTCGAAAGTTCAATATTTTCCTTTCGGCGTCGGCGTTTGATGCCCCAACGCGCGGGCGCTCCAGGCCCACGCCAAAGCGGATCAGCGCGCCCGGGCCGTTTGCATTGACTTTGTATGTAATCTAGACGCGTGTCTTTGCAAATTCGCGTCAGGTGTGGCCATGCCTTAAAGGTCTAAAGAAAGGGTTATGGATGATATTCAGATATGACTTACTTGACTGGACTTATGCCTCTTTATTCCTTATGCAACAAAGGGCCGCAACAACACCCCTCCATTGGACACGGTTTTGGGAGATCCTCTTCAGCTTAGCCCACGTCATTCCAGCTGCCTTCACCTCTGCATCAATGCTACTGCGCCAAGTCTGTTTTGGTCAGCCCACCTTTCTCTTCCCTTGTGGATTCCAATCAAGGGCTTGCCTGGTGACACTAGTAGTAGGCTTGCGGTCCATCCCCATTTTCGTTTCCTGATCTCAGACTCGATTGGAGTTTGTCCAGTCCTGTCCCACAATTGTTCATTGGAGGGGGCTTCTGGCCACCTGATGTTGAGGATGTTCCTGAGACATCTGTTGGTGGATGTCTGGAGTTTGTGGGTGTTGTTCTTGGTTATCCTCCAGGTTTCCGAGCCATAAAGTAGGACCAACTTGATGTTGGACTTGGTGTTGAAGATCCTAATCTTATTGTGGGCTGAGGGGGCTGTTGATCTCCAGATTGGCCATAGGATATTGAAGGCATATCTAGCTTTGTTGATTCGGCTCCTGATGTATTTTTCTTTGCCTCCATCTTTACTGATGACACTTCCCAGGTAAACAAACTTTTCAACTTCCTTGATGTTTTCTTGGTGTAGTTGCACTGGGTCGTGTTTTTTGCTGTTCACCCTCATGACCTCAGTCTTCCCGATGTTGATTTGGAGGCCAGTCTTCTCTGCGTCTTCTGCAACACAGCATAGCTTTTCTTGTGCGTCTTGCTGACTGTGGGAGAGGAGGCTGATGTCGTCTTCCAGTTGCTTCAAGAAGGTCCACTGTATTCCCGTTCTCCTGCCCGGCCTGGTCTGCCTCATTATCCAGTCTATCGCCAACAGGAAGATCGTTGGTGACAACGATATTCAGACATAGACATGACCTAAAGTTGCGTTCACACCAAAATGAAAAACAGCTATGAGTGTCTTTGCGCAACAAAATTTTGTATATTCACTTTTATTAACCCTTTAGCTCCCAGCTCAATTTTCAGGCAGAGATCAATAAATGAATGAATATTTAACCCGTTAGAAAACATAACATGTCGTTGTTAGTTTCTGTCAGTGACGTATGATATGGAAAAAACTGCAAACAAACCAAAATAACAAACATTTTCCATGTGAAAGCTAAAAGTTATTATTTTTTTAAAATACTTATCTTAAACATTTACTATTATGATCATTTTTATATGTTATCTGTTTCTCATCCAAAACATTTTGTGTGTATGTCAAACTCAACATCATCAATTTTAAGTTATTCCTGTTATTTTCTCTTCTAGTATTTCTGCCTTTTATAATTTCTCCAAATTCTGTGCATTTTTATGTCATCATGTAATCACCTGTTAGCTTTCAACACCTTTAAATCCCACACCAGGAAAAATATCTGATTTTTGGTTTGTTTGTACTTTCCCTTGTTCCCTGAAGTGTTAACGGTATTAAACAATGTTATGATTTTTCTGTTTTTTAAAACATTGAATATCACTGAATTCATTGATGACCCCTGCCAAACAGTTGAGCTAATAGTTAAAGGGTTAAGGGGAATTTCCCCCTTTAGATCTGAAAACAAATAGATAAGGGATGGGCCTGTCTCTTATGCCCCAGTCAGACACACACCCACGGCAAACGTGTTTTGGTCGTTGTCCACATGCTGCTTGATCTAGATAAAAGTTGTATAGTCGTGGATGAATGCCAGGGAATTGGGAAGGGTCCCGACACTTTTGAACGGTTTAAAACTGTTGTGGAAAATCGGCACTCTCAGTATAGCAGGGTGGGAGCCTAATGCAGTCCTAAAGTGAATGGTATTAGTGTGGCATGTACGGGACTCAATAGGGCTGATTGCAGGTCAATCTTGAATGATGTATCTGATTGTGCCCCAACTCTAACGATAATGCCCATGTTCGTGACTTGTATTTATAGACCCTCAGAATGTGTCATGTGATCCTTTCCTAACATTGTTCTCAGGTATCTTGTGCGGGAAGTGAATGTGACAAAAATGTAAGCTGCAGGGCTTAATCAGGGTTTACGTGACGCAAACTGGGCTCAAACGAGTTTGACGTCATGTCAGCTGGATGAAAATTCATAGAGTCCTTGTCATATCGTTGTATTGAACTAATTGAAGCGGAGTGATTGCCCCCCGTAGAGCTGTAGAAGCATGGCGTATGTATGGGCATGTCTGGGGGAAACAGTCATTTCTTTCTGTATCATGCCAATCAAACCAGCCTTGCCAATTATATAAAGTCGTGCACAATCGCCTTGCAAACGGGAATGTGTGACTGGGTCCTCTACTCTGACAATGTTCATAGTTAGGCTCATAACAGCTCTATTTAACTGTGCATATGACTGAAAGGATCTTATCTGCACTCTTCTTTTTAATGTTCATTTTATAGTGACTATTGTTGTTTTTATTATTATGTATTGTGGTTTTAATGCATTTTTCTTGTTCTGTAAAGCAGTTTGAATTGCCTTGTGTATAAATTGTGCTCCACAACTAAACTTGCCTTGCCTTGCCTGGGGCTTTACCCTTCTCATTTTAAAATGAACCACAGTAAATGTTTCTATACTCAATGTTTTCTTTCTGTTCTCAAAAATGAAGTTAAATGCCCCAGAAATGTCCAACACACTAAAACATTAATTTGATGATGTAAAAGTGATTCCACAATATAGCTACGGAGCTGTAATTAAACTCAAAGATGGCTGGTGCTGGATCTCAATCACCAAGAATGGATTTTTGCCATTAAAGATGCTATGAGGAGTTTCTAAGTAATTACAAAAAAAGTCTCACTTGTAGATATATGCCTGATCGAAATACACACTTTAAGATGACTTTTATAGCATCAAAATAGGTTGTCTATAAATGCTTATATACACGGCTTAGAGCACCGGGCTGTAAGTAGCGATATATAGCCGGCTACAAAACTACGATACTCAGTTTGCTAAAAATTGCTTGTAGTCACACATCAGAAACTACCACTACGTAACTAGAAAGAGATACATTACCTCGTCGCTTTGCATCCAGAAAGTTGTTGAAAAAAGAAGTTGTAAAGCAATGCAGAGTTCTGAGGAAGGTCCGAGCTGCATTCATTAGCATCAGAACAAACGTAAGCTTTGGCTTGGGTCACGTCTTTAAGACAGTCGCAGCACTTGCTCATGGGTAGCAGAGTCTTTATGTTGCCGTAAATATTTTCTCCTCCACCTTTAAGTAACTCCAAAAATTGGGCATCAATAGTTCCCACAGTCTTCTCTATCTTAAAGTTTAATTCACAACATCAGGATTGTAAATGACGGTTGGACATAAGCTGGGTTCACACCAAACTATTAGTGTCTCGGCACAAATGAAAGTGTATGTGTAATTGTGTTTCCAAGAAGTGCTCTTCTTCCCCAAATTTCAGTATACATTAAGACTCTGCTACCCATGAGCATGCGCGGCGACTGTCGAAATGCTGCGTTCCAGTAACCTTGGAACTGGGAGTGACATCATCTCCGACTTATCGGTGTTCCAGTTGAAGTCAGAAAAAACATCCCGATCTACCAGGCTATTGTTAGCTGTTGTTAGCACGCCCTGCGTTGTTCACAAATATCACATGAAGAATGTGATTATCACTATGGCAGCATTTTTGTAAATATAAGTCTAACAATACTATGTATACAGCTGATCTAGAGCGACACACCCCAGTCAGAAGTGCAAATAAATTGATTATTACAGGAGCTAAATAACTGTTCACACTGGGGGCATCCATCTTCAATTGTCAACTCGGGGGTGGCGAGGTTTCACCGAGTTCCCAGTAGGAAATTCAGGCTTTGGGGAACGTTCCAGTTGCAGTTTCCTACTCGAAACTCCTACTAAATTCCTACTTCTGACTACAACTGGAAAGACCAGTAACCAGAAGATGTGACCCAAGCCAAAGCGTGTGTTTGTTGTGACGCAGCTCGGACCTTCCTCACAACTCTGCATTGCTTTACAACTTCTTTTTTCAACAACTTACAGGATGCAAAGCGATGAGGTAATCTATCTCTTTCTAGTTACATAGTGGTAGTTTTTGATGTGTGACAACAAGCAATTTTTGGAAAACTTAGTATTGTAGTTTTGTAGCAGGCTATTTATCGCTACTTACAGCACGGCGCTCTAAGACGTGTCTGAATAATATAAATTTGCTCTAGTTTTCATTGTCTTGTTCCCGAAGTTGAGTATCCAGGCCAGTCCAGCCCTGTCCGTGAAGCTAAGGAATAGCATTTATAGATAATCTATTTTGATTCCATAAAACTCATCTTTAAGTGTGTATTTCGATCAGGCATATATCTAAAAGTTAGACTTTTTTGTACTTACTTAGAAACTCCTCACGGTCCCTTCAAGAACACATTTTGAATTGATTGCCATCGGGTCATGAAGACCATTTTAACTAGTATTACAAAAAGTGTATCTAAATCACATAACCAGCTCCAGCTTTAAGACTTGTCCTGGCTTTTTAGTGGTTGCTCTTTTTCTGTCCACTCAACATTTCTTTACTGGAGTGTTTTTTCAATGGGATTGAAAAGAGATCATAGGGCACGAGGCCTTGGAGAAGCAAAAAGAATTAATTTTATTACCCTGTTTTCAATTTGAAAGAAACACAAGGTACTTGCTGAATCAACACAGGGTAAGCATCCATGTACATGTAGCTTACAGCAAGAATATCTCCAGCTGAAGACCTTGCACCCAGCCTACTGTGGACCATGAAAATGTCTGGGTTTCAGTTTTATTACCAGTGCATTAAGTCGACATAAAGTTGTTTTTGGTTAACTTTTGTATTCTATTATGGCTTCATACAGACATGCCAGGAGAGCAGAGCTGAAATAAAAAGGTTTTGTGCATTTATTTATTCATCAGATGTACTTTTGATGCTCCTGTTGGATTGATTCTTCATTAGATCCAAACTTGACAGTCACATCACAGTTTCAGCGAGCAGACGTAGGAACAACAGCGTGTTCAGAGGATTCATGAGCTTTTCTGCATCCAAATAGAGTGTTTTTGTCTTATTTAAGCGAGACCTGCCTGGATTTTCAGCACATCCTTCAATTTAATTCTCAAACGCTGAATATACCACATTTCCGAATGATAATATATTCATATTGTGCCACAGGGATGTGTCTTGTGCGTGCCTTTCATAAATTGGGGTCAGGTGATATCTGTCACAGCAGAGGATGTGCTTGGTGCTGACAAAGTCATGTTGACATTTTTTGGAGAGGAAAGCAGAAAAATAAAATAAAAAAATAGAGTCTCCTGGGAGGCTGGGAGGGGATGGAGGAGGAATAAAATTGCCTCTCCAAAGCGCTTGTTAGGAATGAAAAGCAATCAGGAAGCCCTAAATTCCCAGCAACAGCTGCACAGAGATAGTGAGGAGTATTGATATTATTATTAACAAATGCACTGCCCTGTTCCTCTCTGACGCCATGAAGCCAGCTGCACTGATAAAATGTAATTTTATTTCTTATTGACAGTTTTTACCAGAGGGATTCTTGGATATATTATAAATATAACTATCAGCTTGTTTACACTGCAAAATCTGAGTTATAAGGACATGTTTTTGTCTAAGTCTTAGGTTGATGTAAACTTTATTTTAAGCACCATTCACCTGAAAAGTCCAGATTTTGTCCTGTCCTGAAAAACAAATGTCGGCAATAAATATGAGGGCGAATGACCTTGACCAAGGTCAAATTGTAGTAATTGTAGCTAAGTTTGAGAAAATCCCGCTAAGTGCTGCATTTACTGTCAACGTAGGCTTAATACAGCATTACATTATAGATCACAAAACAACATTAATTTACATATTTACTGGCTAATTAATAAGGACCAACTCCAAAGTGGCAGCACTTTAGGGCTTTTGTTTGTCTTGTACTATTTTTATAAATCTGTAACTCTGGTCAAACTTTTTCCTTTTATGTTTGGGACTATGGGTAGAATTTAGCATTGTGTAGAATTCCAACATATTTACTGCAATCTTGTGTAAATTCTCATGACATTGTACATTGATTCATATTTACTGTCCAACTGAAAATACACAAAATAACAATCATATTCAAACTCAAAAATAATGATAAGGATAATACTGATCAATAACCCCATCAGACTAATTGGAATTCAAGATCTTGACATCGGCCATTGTTTATAGGACACACCTTTTTATCAAAGTCCTGTTGTCCATGTGACAGTTTCCACCCTGATGCATTGTTTTTTTGGGCTAGTGGATACCGAGGTCAGAGCTTAGCTTCTGTCTTTCATTTACATTCTGAGGTAAATTAATTACAGGGTTCATTTCATTTCATTTCATGAGTTAGAAATCTACATGTTCAGCAGGACAGTAATGCTGCGTTCAGGCAACCCGTAACTCATGAAAGAGCGCTGAAACAGCAGTCAAATTCGTAACTTCCCACCCGTGAACTCGTACCAGATCGATGTACTCCGAGTCAGACTTGTGACGTCACATCACTGCCTAAACAATATGGCAGCCTCTTATTAATGACAAACACTGTAAAGTATAAGCTTCTGTTATCGTATGTGCCATTTCCCCACTTCTGTTTCACTCAAATGAGCTAGTTGAAAAAGCATAAATCTTATACTGCCTGCCATGTTGGTTAATTGAAATGCCAGAATTCCTTGAAGTCGTAATTTGTCTGGAACGCTTTCAGGTTGAAACTCGAAGATTTCAACTGGGAAATTTCTGAGTTACGGGTCGCCTGGAATGCAGCATTAGACTTTTTTGTCATATTTCTACTATAGTTGTGAATAAAAAAGTTGGCTTATGGGTGAAGAATTAGGAGTTTGATGGATGATAGAGTTTGAACTTGCACCTGTAGATGTAGCGACAAGCTGTTAATTGACGATGGTTTTATGAAGTGATCCTGACACCGATATCCTTTATGGAGTGATGTTGGTTTTTAAGGCTGTGCAGCCTGAGGAAGCTGCTTCCATGCAGAGATTTCTCTGGATACTCTGAATCTTTTGATGATATTATGGACTGCAGATGAGGAAATCCCTATCCCAACCTGACCTGTTGAATGTTTCAGACAGGAGTTTTAGAGCATCCCTCAACATTACCAGGCTCTTGTCACCTCTGTCCCAGCTTTTTTTGGAATGTGTTGCAGAAAAATTCAACCTCAGTGAATATTTACATTACAGCTATGAAGTTCATTAGTCTGAGCATGAAATATCTGTCTTTGTATAATATCCAATTGGAAATAGATTGGAAAGGATTTACAAATAAGTGAATTCTTATTTCTATTTGTTTTACACAACATCCAGTCTTCTTTGGGTTGTAATTCTGAGCAAACTGAGGACAGTTCCTGGATATGCCCCAAGCCTGAAACACTTAATAATGTTTAAAATCTTTATCATAACTGTTTAACTATAATTTGATGGGTTTGACCGTAACTGAAGAAAACAGACTTGCTTTGATCAAGTTTTTATTTTGCGGTGTAAAAAGGCTGGCAGGTCTTATTGCAGCTCTACAACTTCTAAAAGTATCTCATAAGTGCATTCATTTTGTGTTGAAGTGGAGCATCTATACACCAAGACGTCCTCTAATTGCAAAGCTTTGGGTGAATTTTCTCATTGACACAGCTGTGATGAGTCTTATTTTTAGGAGGAACAAAACAACCAGCACTTCTGTCTCCTCGACGGGGAGCTTTTGTTTGGCCTAATTTGGGACGTCTCAGGCTTATTTCTCCATGAAATCCCTTCTTGTGACATGAGCACACATTCAAAGCTGTTAGACAGGGGAAATAATGAAGTATACAGACGGAAAACCGGTCCCAGGATCTTCTGAGTGTAGCATTAGTGTTGGTTATCTCGGCTAATTTCACAGTGATCAGTTCAGGGAAAATTCAGCATGACTCAAACAGCACGATGGTCAATATGTGGCTCATTACTGCTCTCTGTGAGGACACAGTTTGCTTACAGGCCAGAACAATAAGCTAGTGTAAGCTATTCTGCCTGAATTATATTAGTTAAGGCTTAACAGCTTATTTGACAAAAAGGTAATTTAAGAAAGCTTTAAAGTGAGTAACAGAGGCACAGCTGGAGCAGTCAGTGATAAGAGAGAATCTGCAGACTGAGGTGAAGGCGTGTAATTGAAATTGAAAATGTATTTGTCAAGGCTGGTTATTTTTAATCCATTAAAAAACGGGATAATCACAACACAACTGCTGACAAAATACCTTCACTTTGATATTAAATATTACAAGCAGGAGCCTTTTGGCCTAACAAATACTATTAGGTGTGCTGTCATTTTCTTTGAAATGCAGGATTTTGAATCAGTCAACATGAACCAAAGTGTTTTCATTTATTAAAATGTGTATTAAGCTTATTTTAACAAAAGTCTGCTTCCATTTGGTGTATAAGCTTAGTTCAGTCAAGTTTGTTTCAAACATGGAAGAAATAAAAAAGTATAAGTAAATCTAAATCCATTAGCCCTACTCTACTCTACTCGACTCTACCCGGCTCTACTCTACTCGCCTTGTGCTGCTTTTCCATTAGCCCCAGTCGCCTGTCCAATGGGGTGCAGTGTCACTGTAAACAGCTGAACGGCACTGCTGTGACGTCATTTTGAGCGTGACACAACAATCTGTGGCTTTTTGTCACAAACCAAGTAAAAAAGGAAAGCAGAAGAAGGCTGCCCCAAAACCCCAAAGTCTACTTTGCAAACTTATCTCTGCGCTTCATTTCAGTTTGTGTTGACAAGACAATCTTCAAGGAAAAAACAACAACAGAAACAAAACCTAGCCCAGTGAAGCAGCTTAAATTCCTCTGTAATCATTCACATTCATTGATTTTCCTGCTGCAGGATCAGATCTGTGATTTTACTAACAGTCACACCTTCGTCCATTAGATAAGTTCATGCATTTAATCACAGACTTGTCTACACTTGTTGTTTTCATAATCCAAAAACATTTTTTCATTCTGTGTATTATGAGTCGCTGCTCTGAACTTTACTAAAGCCAACACCTTCTGGTTTGTCCCCATGTGGAAATAAGAGCAAAAGGAAGGGGCATTTGTCACATTTTACGACACCTTTCAACGGTCCACAGCTTTATTTGAGCCTATAATTTGATATACATACATGTGAGTGTCAGAACATAAAATTCGTGTTATCAGAGTTTCCACTGACTGAAAGCTTTCCCATCATACCTTCATGTGGCTTACCAATTGGATCTTCAGGGCAACAACTGTTCTGCTCTGCCATTGGTAACCTTGGAAACATTGCAACACAACAACGAATTCTAGGGAACAGCCTTCAGTGAAGTGTGGTCTGATTATAGATTGTATAAGAACTGGACAAAGCCCTGTAATATCAGCCCCTTTGGTTTTCAATGGATACTTTAGAACATTGATGTTCTCTACTTGATGCTGCCAAACATGCCAACTGAACTTTGGCTCAACACAGACAGAAAGGACGTGTTGAAGTGGAGCTTAAAGCAATCATTCAAATATCGACTCTTCCTTTCCAAAACCATTAGTCCTAAATAAATCCTCCTCAAAAGAAAAATGGCGTGAAACAAAAAAATCCACTCCCTCACAGTTAGAGAACATAGATGTATTATAGTTTTAGACAGAAGCCATTTTTGAACTCGGCTGCGAAGATTTGCATCATAGCCATAAAAACCCTTTAGTGTCAAGTTTCTGCAGCCAGCCTCAAATGGACACTCAGGGTACTGCAGGTTTTTGCCCTCTGCATGGGCCTCCATTTACAGCTTCAGAAGCTGCCACCAGCTAGGTACCACTAGCCTGGTACCTCCTAAAACAAGCTAGATTTAGTACCTACTCAGCTCTGGTTCCAAGTGAGCTGAGTCGATGCTAAAAGATGACGTCACCAACTGCCGGCTACTGATTGGTCAGACAATGTCGTCATTGATGAGTCATGAGTGCGACAAACTAGCATGCTAGCGGTAGCTTACCCTCATATGTCTTTTCTTTGCAGCTCGATCGCTCTCGTCCTCGGCTTCATTCTATTGTATAGCTTCCAAAACTCACCTGTGCTTCTCAAGGGGTATTTCTTCTTGCCACCTGCAGCCTTCTTCTGACTTCCTTTTTTACTCGTATTGCGACAAAAAGCCACAGATTGTTGTGTCGCGCTCAAAATGTCGTCACCACAGTGCTGCTCACCCCGTTGGGCAGCCGACTGGGGCTAATGGAAAAGCAGCACAAGGCGAGTAGAGTAGAGTAGGGCTAGTGGAAAAGGGCCATAATTTAAAGTATTTTTAAAATTACTTATTATAAATTATGTTAAAATATAAAAATAGAGCACATTAATCAGTTTAACTTATCCAAATCTGCCATGACAACATATACCACCTTTAAATCCGTCTGTTGTTGCAGCTGCCTCTCACAGCCTGGACCTTGTTTGAGTCCTGAAGGTGCACAGATCTCATCATCTCACTCATTTGAGTCGTGTTTGATACATTTACTCCGAGCTAAATTTGAGATGTTCTGAGCGGCTTGTTATCTGCTGCAGTGTAGCTAACAGGAGATATCAGAGATTATCCATTTTCCAGGCTGGTATCTGAAAGCAGAACGACAAATGGACGAGCTCGGAGTGCGACTTGAGGCTGCAGATATCAGCTCACAGCTCTGCATAACACACACTGAGAAGAACCACATCTCAACGTGCAAACTCTCTGTTCTTCTGTCGAGCTAACAGAGCACGAGCCATTTGAAAGTCCCCTTGAGATAACAGCGCTTAACATTCTGCAACGACTTTGTGAGCGCTGCGATCCCTCAGGTGCTTGGCGTGATGCTGCGTCGTTCTAAGGATGGGACTCAGTAAGAAAAAGAAGGGAGGAGTGGAGGCGGCGTGATGTGCTGCATATCAGGGAGGCTGATATCTGCCAGCGGATCAAACAACTTAAACGACTTCTGAACCACAGCACTTGTCAATCATAATTGATCTCGAGTAGCGGGGGCGGTGGGAGGCGAGGATGAAGACACTCGGAGAAGAGGGTGGTGCAGAGCTTCATCCCTCGAGGCTACAAGCACCTTTTAAGACACAGAGGCCCCGAGGACTCCTACGCCCTTTTCCCCCCCTCTCAAAGATCAAACCCATTTCTCCTCCGTCTCATCTCTCTAATCTAAATTCCTCTTCATTACAACCAGGGAAAAGGAGCGTCTCAACAGCTGGGAAAAGAGTAGCGTGCATTAACAAGCATATGGACAAACCTCTATTCAGAACTCGTGGTGAAGTCACGAGGGGGGGGCACGCCGAGAATAAGCACTGACAGGCAATAATTCACTTTTATCTGCACACTGAAACTCCCTTATGCAGCCAGAGGAAGGCCGTGTACAAATGCATTAGTGAGTGCTTTTGTTAACAGCAGTCTTCTGGAGAGGCTTATTATCGGAGACCTAACGCGGCTGCTGTAATTATCTTAAGAGAATCTCTGTCAGTGGCTTCTTACCCTCAAGTGCATTTTTATGTCTTTTCTTTATTGTTTCCATTAAGGCTTTTCAGTTTCATGAAGTTTGAGAGAAACTGTAATATTGTCCATTAGGCAAACAAAAATGGTCAATCAGACACAATGGACAGCTCGTATAATTGACTTCCTCCAAACTACATAATTTGTCCGTATTCTGTGGACATGCTGTCATTTGCTTTAAGAACATTATATCATGAGGCTGTTGTATCGACCGTTTTACTTGGCAAGGCATCCATCAGGTTGACAGACAGGACTTTGGAAGCTTCTAGTAGTTATTTGAAGCAATGAAATAATGAATTGGAATTAGCCAAGGAAGTGCTTTTCTGAAATTGTACAGCGTTATTACTCCACAGGTCACTCATTTAAACCGTTCACTTATTAATGGTTAAACTTTTCTTTAGAAGTCAACTTTATTTAAAGCTATGGTCTACGATTTGGAAGCTTTGTACATATTAATAACACCGTTTATAAGGCTGTTATGGTCCTATGGTCCTATCTACACAGTATAAAGACCAAAAAGAATGAAAAAAATCCATTCAGTATATCCGCTGAAAAGCTGCATACTAGCTGACCAATCAAACCTAAGAACCTGCGACTATTAATTGGTCCGTGAGTTGGTCTGTGAGTCCATCCAATCCTCGTCTCCCTCGCAACGCAGCATCATGCGTAGTGCGTCATGGTCCCGTCTCCTCCCCTCTACCTCCGGTGAGCAGCTAGCAGCGTTAGCTACTGAACTATCATGGAGCCGGAAAAGCCTAGCGCCGAGACCGAAGCCGCCTCCCTCTCCCGCGGGGCCCAACGGAGCTCTGCCCGCGGGTTGAGGCCTGTTAGCGGGCTAACGGCTAACGGCTAACGAATAGCCTCAGCCGGCCGTCAGACCTTCAGCATCGGCCGTTTCGCCCCTGGTTGATCAGGTAATGGCTTTGTTTACTACAGTGGGAGATGTCTGCTGAATAACTCTGGTTAGTTTGTGCCTGCACGGGCTAATAACTTGTAGGGGAGCGGGTTAGCCTGTTAGCCGCTAATCGTTTGCACTGTAAGCTGAGCTGGGGAGGACAGGCTGAGAAAGATAAATCCTCCCCCACACTCGGCTCCGCTCTGGCGGCGCCAGACCCGCATTGCTGCCGGTCCAATTGAAATGGCTACTGCTGTGTGTTACAAGGGGGATGTCTGTCGTGTTTGATACTTTCAGTTGAGCTGAGCTGTTTTTGACTGAGTTTGCTGCTGATATTTTGTGCTAGTCGCTCGTAGCTCTGTCCGAGGGGGCTATATGAGGCGTCACGAGCTGGGGGCGGGATCTTGGAACACGGAGGGGAGAGGTGAGGGAAGGGGGGCAGGCTGCGGTTTCAAATCGTAGACCACAGCTTTAAAGAGCACCGTTCATACATACAGCACTTAACAGCACTTTATAGTACGTTAGCCAACAGCTAACAGCTTGATGCAGTTCAATAAGAACTCTGTAAAAGGTTACCATACTTCTTGCACAAATAGTCCAGGAGGTCCTCTTGGTCCTCCATGCTTCATGTAAACGGCTGAGTGGAGCGGTTTGGGTCGATAGGATTGTTTGGTCTATGCAGGCTCTTTGTAGTACATAAGAGGCACGTAGTGACGTACGCAGAGCGTGCCCAAACAAACATGGTGAACAAACAGAAGAACTGGACGGTGGAGGAAACAAACTTTTAATTGAAACCTTGTGAGAGTTAAAAAATGACTTCAGAGCCTCAAATAAATGTAACCATAATATAATAAGCATCCCCAACAAAACACGACGCGGATCCATCTTTCTAGAGGTAAACAGGAAGCAGGATGTGCACCTCTTCTTCTCTTACACATTTGCAGGTAGTGGCAGAGTGACCTTCTGCGCATGTAAAAAAAAAAACAAACAATACAATCAGATTCAGCTGGGGCCATGCAAACGCGGATTGAACATGGATCTCTTTACACAAAGTTCATGTATACAGTTCGAATCAGATTCACTTAAAGCTATGGTCTACGATTTGGAAGCTTGGTACATCTTAATAACACCGTTTACAAGGCCGTTATGGTCCTAAGGTCTGATCTACGCAATATAAAGACCAAAAAGAATGAAAAAAAATCCATTCAGTATATCCGCTGCAAAGCGGCAGAATAGTTGACCAATCCGAACCGCGGGGAATGGCGGTTCGGATTGGTCCGTGAGTCTCCCTCCACATCCAAGGGAAGGAAACATAAAAGTTTTGAGGAGAAGTGTAGTAAGTGAAGTAAGGAAGAAATATATATATATATGTATTGTTAGGAGGCGACACGAGCTGGGGGGTGGGATCTTGGAACACGGAGGGGAGGGGTGAGTGAAGTGGGGGCAGGCTGTGTTTTTCAAATCTGTCTCAACAGCCAAACTGGTTTTCAGACCGTAGACCGTCGCTTTAATCCGATCGATTTCAATCAGATTGAGGAAAACTACCCATGTAAACAGGGCCACTGAATGAGGCAGATCCAGCTGCTGCACAAGATCAGAAAAGACATGCTTGAACTTTTTTGTGTCAACACATCCCAGTTTTCTGTTTGGATAAAAAC
Organism: Scarus forsteni; assembly: GCA_036419115.1. Classification (NCBI taxonomy): domain Eukaryota; kingdom Metazoa; phylum Chordata; class Actinopteri; order Labriformes; family Labridae; genus Scarus; species Scarus forsteni. The sequence continues at coordinate 13,039,402 of JAZDUH010000198.1, forward strand.
AGATTTCTTACTTGTGTGTTTAAAGGTTTAGTCCACAGTTTGAAAATGGCTGGTCGCTGCCCTCACCCGTGACATCTTCTGACTCAAAACTCCTCAGATGATCCCAACTCATGCCACATGAATTGAGAACAAAAGGAAAGGCTATGCTCTTTAAATTCCTGTCACAGTTCATTTTTGGGAGTTTTTTTCCAGTTAAAAGGTGGGGGAAACATTTTGGTGAGGTCCTGCATTGGCCCAAGTTTATCGTCCCCAGGTTGCTCTGGCAGATCTCCAGAGCTGGTTTGGAGGGTGTTCTAAATCCGAAAGGTCAAGCTCTGCTCGTGAATATGGGGATCTGGAAGCTGCTTTGGCCTCAGAGCAGAAAATAAATGTTAATTTGGTGCATGACATGAATTCTTATATTTTTGTGTGGATGAGTCATGGTGGGTTCAAGGTGAGTTTCTCTGCGGAGACAGGAAATAAGAATCAGAGTTAAGGACTGCTGGTCAGAATCAACACAGAAAAGTCAATTTCATCTTTTCTGCTTCTCTCAGCTGCCACTCACTATCCCCCCAAGATGAAATGACCACTGGCAGGGATCACACCGAGAGTCTTTACTGTTACAACATAAACTGAAAAGTAAAGTTCCTGCCAGTGCTCCGGCTCCTTCCTCGGGTCTCTCCTCCTGGTTAATTTCCTCGGCGGCTGCAGGGCCAGCCGGTAGGGGGATTTGACAGAGGACTTCTGACAATCCTGAGGAGAGCTGACACCGAGAGCGCCAGTCCCTCCATTGCTGGCGGCCAGATTGGAAGATGCTCAGCACGCAGAGAGCAGATGAGACAAACCAGAGGAGCCAGGAGGGTTGTTCGTGCGGAGCGGGCTGAAGCCTGAAATAGTCTGGGAGGGACAGCGTGAGCTCACAGTGCCACACTGAGGATCTGAGTCTCACCTCAGACACGGCCAGGACTGCACAAACCTGTGGTCAGTGAGATCCTGTCGATTTTAAATTAGATACAGAATGATAAAAAAGCCGAGAGGATTCTGTGCAGGCAGGGCCGCTGCATATCTGAGATGAATACAGTCAATTTTTTTTTGAGTCGGAGTAGTAAAGTTCTTCCGTGCAGAAATGTCAGTGTCACCTTCATCTGATATCAGAGGTGATATGAGCTCAGTCAGTGTGTAACTCAGCTTTTAATGGAGCCCCCGTTTGAAATGTGCAGCCTGCAGCTCGCATATTTCAGCTGTGTCTCGGTGACCTTTCATGGCAGGATTTACATTCACATTTCAATAATAAGCAAGTTCAGACATTTAGAGGGAAAATCTGAGGACAGATTCATGGCCGGCTATCCTCTTAACTTATTCAAAAGATGACACTTTATGATGTGGGGAGGATGGGGGAATAGTTATGCAGCCATTTGAAATAATCAATGTCAAATCAATGCATAGTTTCCCTGAGTCACAAGGATTCTGGACCTGACACTGATGAATGATATAAACAAACGAAGAAAAACAGTTTAAAGGGAAACTCTGGTTTTTTGACACCTGGACCTTATTTTTAGGTTTGCGCATGCTGATATACTCACTCAGACAAACATCGTGCAGCTTGGAGTCCTTCAGAAGTTATTTAGATGCAACCGATGTAGCCGCACTTAGCAGGGGCCACGGCAATGAAGCTTCAGCGCGGGACATAATCTCTGCAAAATCGCTCGTCTCTACCACAGCCCGGTTTGTCATTGCAGAGAAATCCTCCAGAGTAGTCAGACATATATTCCTCGATAGATCCATACGCGTGTCAGCCAGTCTCAAGTCCCACTCTGAGCAGCAAACACACTCCTCTTCTGTTGCTATAGGCGAACACTGTCCACATGCGCACCACCAGTTCGCATTGAGTCGTGGACGTGCTCCTGTTTGTTGTTCTCGAGCCAGCTGTTCGTCTTTCTCCCTCCGCATTCTTCTTTCATGGAGCTCCTCGTCCGTGTACTCAGACTCAAACCGGTCGTCGTAGTCTGACTCTTCGGCATCAGATAAATATTCTGCCATGTTGCTCAGCAATGCCGGCTAAAAGTAAGTCAGCTGTACCTTTGTGTCGCGCGGCTATGATGTCATCAAAAGTTTGTTTACCAGGTCAGCTGACCACCTGAAGACGGTAGACGAGCTGACTTTATGATAACACTGGCGATGAATGAAAAAATATAGCCGAAATGAGCGATTTTGCAGAGATTATGTCCCGCGCTGAAGCTCCATTGCCGTGGCCCCCGCTAAGTGCGGCTACATCGGTTGGATCTAAATAACTTCTGAAGGACTCCGAGCTGCACGATGTTTGTCTGAGTGAGTATATCAGCATGCACAAACCTAAAAATAAGGTCCAGGTGTCAAAAAACCGGAGTTTCCCTTTAAGGTAACAGCTCACCTACTATGCATTATCCACCTCCATGGCCACTCCTAAATGAATAACCTATTGAAAATTGATCAACTGAAAGATAAACAAAACAAAAAACTAAGATTTTGCAGTTAGAGCTGTTACCTTGTTACCCATGGAAAGTGTTTGGCAATTGACAGAACCTTTAAAAGTAGATCTGGGAGGGGATTGGATGATCACTCCATCAATCACATTCATGATTGGATAATCAGATTTTGTAGCAGTATGTAGTAATTACAGCCACGGTTGAATAAAACAAAATAGAGGCCTCTTCACAGAACAAACACTCACCAAAAAATGTCAGAGGTGGAGTGAAGATGAAGCTTGACAGCATCATTTTTGACTTTCAGGGAAAATGGAACAGAGTAAAACATCATTTTCAAAAGGCCACTATGGAGTAAACAATTTACCTCACTGTAACTCTTATAGTCAATCCTTTTCCCCAGTCCCCCATTATTGACCATTTACCAACAAATTTCACAAGCCTATGTCATGAAACCTGCAATGGAGTTTCATGCACCATTTTTAAATGTATGTGCTCTTTTTTTAGTCCAGCTTTTATCCATTAAGTTACTGTTAATAAGTAGAACAATGTTGAAACTTTGCAGAGTTGATTTAGTGTTGTCATTTAGGTGTAAATGTATTTTCACTCCCAAAAGAGTAAATAATCACACTTGATGAGGGTCAAAGCACAAACTCTCCAAAACAGTGAAAACAACACGTTATGGTGTTAACCAAACAGGCACTAATGAAGAGTCAGTTTTATCTCGTAGTGTTAATTTGTTAATGCAGATTTTGCTGTGCCCAATTTTAACTTCTATTGAACTGAGTTATGTCTTGAACTAGCAAATGGCATTTTTAATCACATTAAAGAAATAAAAATATTCATGATGGACTGTTTCATACATCCAAAAAAAAACATACTTTAAGCCTACAGCCAAAAGACAGTGAGGGAGAAATGACGACCCTTTCAAGAGAAAGTTTTAGGTGAAATTTGTCAATTCAGCTTTGCAAGATCTCTGGTTCACAAATGCAAAATCATATTATTGTTTCTTTTTTTTTCTCAGATTTTCCAGGTCCACAGAAACCATTTGCTTGTCTGTAGCAACAACATTTCCTCTCAGCAACAACCATGAATCAGAAATTAGTCAGTAAATTAACCAATTATTCATTCCAGTCATGTAATGATAAAAATTGAATTGTGTACTTGGTGTTAAAGCCCCAAAAATGCTGTAAATATGGATGAGGACAAATCTTGATCTTCAGACAGTCCTGATGATCTTGATGTTAAAATCAGTACTTAAGCCAAGGGCGACTTTATCATAAACTCCTCAACATCTAAAAGCACTCTAAACTGAACTTGGAAAGAGAAAGAGGTGAGAACGAGCTCTGCATCTGCAGAAAACTAAATAACAGTCTCGTCTTAAGGACAGCGCAGGATTTCTGCCAAGTGCTGTGTGAAATATGCAGTGGGTGCAAACATGGTCTGAGGTCTTCTGTGAGGTCAACGAGTAAATGTAGCAGTTATTCATGGAAGTTAATGGACCAAAACAGTAATTAAGCATGATTTAGTCCATTACGCCACAAATACCTTGCACACAATAGAAGTGCTTATTATTTTCTAAACTTTGCTGCAGTATTTCAGAGTCTGTGGTTTTATCACTGTTCTTTGTTTCCATTTGTTATAGTACACAGTCTCTTAAAAATCAATTTTAGACTTGTAAAATGTTTACTTGTTGTAATAATTCGATTAGAATTCAATTTAAACTCTTAGAATCAACCGGAGAAAAGCTGTGCAGTATTATACTGTTGAGTCAGATCATAAACAGGACTAAATCTGTTTTCAAATGTGCTTCTGCTGCTAAAATAAAGATGTTTTACTGACTGTGGAGTGTTTGTTGAGCTGAGTATTCTGTTTTCTCTCAAGTTCTCACTCTAAACCAGCACATAAGCCTTCAAGCCATTTACTGATTAACACTGAAACAGATAAGATGGTTAAGAAATGTTTTTCAGTAGTTAATGCTGACTAGACCCCAGCATGCATGTTTGCTTTTCTGGTAATCTGATGACTCAAAGTGTTTTTCATTTAATGTCTATAATCAGGCAGGTCCATCCTGCCAAGCTCAAATCTACAACTGTCCTCGGCCCAAACCAGCAAACAGAGTCCTTTAAAGCAGGAAGAGGTCAGACATACAAGTTTGAAGACAGCACAAAGTGACTGCACTTACAGAAATTTGCATAGAGACTAACAACTGTAGGTAGCAGTTCTATCAGACTTTGACGGTATTTCTTTATTCTTAAAAAAACCAACACTACATACTTCTCTATAGTAAGGTCATTTTTGCTCCACATGTTTGGCAAGAGCTTGTTTGACTAATTGACTCACATTCTGCAGCACAGTAGCCAAAAAGTAAGCCACAAAAACAGCGTGGGGTCATCACACGCTACAAACAATTGTTTATATTCTCTTAATTTTCCACCCTGTGCCACTGCACAGCCTTCGTGTCCTTGTATTCTCCCAAAATTCTTTAAATTATGACTCTGGCACCATGTGCAGCAATATACAGTAATTTATAGAGTTTACTGAACAGAGAGAGAACTGAGCTGTAACACTGTGGTACATGTTCAGACTCGTACCATGTACCTCAATCAACCAAATTGAAAAACCTCAACTATCTTTTTAAAGTGACCTACTCACTGCTGCTCATGGCTGTGTTGGCTGTGTAAGACAATCAAAACTTCTGTCGTTTACTGTCCTGTTCAAACCCTGTAGTCCTACTCAGTCAGCAGCCGTCCTTGTTAAGACATGATGATGCTTCAGAATTCACATGTAAAGCATTTCCATAAGTATTTCATGTTGTATAGAAAGTCATGATCTTATAGCTTGTATTTACCACAGACCTTATTCAGTGTCGTCCTTCACTCTGACATCTCTCGGTTAATGCCTGCAGGATGCTGCTGGTGCGTTGGTCTATTCCTGGTCTGCGTGTTTAACATGTACAATAACAGATGAGGGGAAAATACAGCGTCTGTCCCTCTGGGATCAATTAAATATTCCTTATCGTCTCCTACTTCTTCTTCTGCGGGGCTTCAGTTCTCTCATGATCTTCAGTTCATTTTATAAGTGCATCGTAACAAGTCCAAAGACGACCATGTGTGAGTAAATATACACCGAAGAAGCCTAAAGGTCACTTCTATGTAAAAATAACTTGAAGGCAAACGTGTCGCTGAGTTTCATATAATGATGACCATACAAGTATCATTGTGATAACTCCACTTTCAAACTTTTCACACATGTCCACTTTGACCCAATAATGACCTGTTTACTCTTCAAAGATCACGATCAGTCATATCCAAGAATTTTTTCAAGTAAACACAACAATGGGAGCTCGTGCAGCTTTCAATGTCTTGACGATAAGCTCAACAAAGTGAGAACTGGTTTGGTGGAGGTTTGTGCTCTTGGAGCTCTTCTAGATTAAGTTTTTAATGACTGTTTTAAAAACCAGCACTGCACTAAAACAATTTAAACTTTGTCAATGAAGCATACGTTTTACTTACTATTTTGGGCCACATTCACACCGAACACGACTTGGCGACTGAGGTGGTGTCGCCTACCCAAGTCGCGTTGCCTGTCCCAAAATAGTTTATTTGGTCACCATAACCATCATCACCCCGCCAAGTTACATCATGCCTGCATGAGTTCACTGCGATCATATCATATCATATCATGTTTGCTTTGTTTCATATTGTTTGTTTCGCTTTGTCTTTGTTTTGTCTTGTTTTGTTTTTATTGTGTATGTAAATGTTTCGTATAACAGAGACAACTAGAGATGGAAATTAGCCACACGGCTATAATCTCACATGTTTACATTTATATGTTTATTAACATGTATTGTCCCATCTTTTAAAAATAAACAAAAATACAAATCTACAATCTAACAGGATGTATTAGCTGATGTTACTCCAACTGTGTTCTTTACGCTGCAGCTGATGGCCCTGCAAAAGCATCGTCTGTGAGTTCTCTGTGGACCTGGCCTGGGTGAAATCAATGTATTTAGTAACTCTGTTTCCCCATGGACATGGATTGTCATCTTTGAAACAGAACAAAAACAGTCCATCACAGATGTCATCACACACCCATACAACGCTGCTTGGCTGTCATGGCACAACTACACACGACATCACCTGAAAAGTTCAAATTTTCAACTTTGGTAAAGAGAGAGGCATCGTTGCATCATGGTAGGATTGGCCCGCCCTATCATGGGTGAACATTAGCTTTGCATTGAAAGTGGACACTCAGGTCGCCCAAGTCATGTTAAGTCTGAATGCCCCTTCAGAGGAGCAAAATTAACAATGCAAAGGAACCCCCAGTAAAGTTTTTACCATTTCTACAGTTTATCCTGAAGATGTTTTTTTGCACCATTTAGTTATTTGTTGCATTTGGTCAGTAGACTTGCAGGAAACTGTCACATTCTCCATAGGTCAAAATGGAGGTCCTTTAACATCACTGCTACATTCATGCATTCATTCATTTTCTATACCCCTTTATCCCTTTTGGGGTTTGGGGGGCTGGAACCTATCCGAGCTGTCATTGGGCAAGAGGCGGGGTACACCCTCAATCAGTTGCAAGTCGATTGCAGGGCCACATAGAGAGACAGACAACCATTCATGCTCATACTCATACCTAAGGGCAATTTAGATCACCAATTAACCTAATGAGCATGTTTTTGGTCTGTGAGAGGAAGCTGGAGTGCCCAGGGGGAAACCACACATGCACAGGAAGAACATCCAACCTTCACACAGAAAGGCCCCTTTCCGACCCGGGAATCAAATCAGGAACCTTCTTGCTGTGAGGCATGTGCACTACCTGCTGCGGGATAAAAAAAAAAACACCTATCACATGTTTTTTTTTTTACAGTGGATCCACAAAAATAACATTTCTATAAAATGGCTGGAACAGAGTCCAAATTGATCTGAAATCTTCAATTCATTAACAGAATTATGAGCTTCAAAACACAGTGGTTCCCATTAAGATCCAGGGAAAGGCACCAAACATATGACTAAACAAAGTGGACGTTACAGCTCGGAGGCATCAGCAGACCTATGGAGTTTGGAGGGTTCAGCAACTGTGCCGAGTATGCTTTGGTTGGAGGGTCCACAGTTTCTGGTGGTGCCCCTGAACATTGTTATCAATCATGATAAATCATTGCTTGTATCTCTAAAGTCAATTCATTTGGTTGATTAGCTGCATTTGTTGGTTGATAAGAAAGAAGGCTGACAGGGAGTCTATAATGAGGACATTTTCTGCCACCGTCTTTTGCTGCTTTTGTTCAGGGATGCGTGGCAGAAAGGTTGTTGTTTGTTCGGCTTTAGATTGAGTTTTGTCATCTTTAATGAGTAAATAATCGGGCTGATAATGAAACCTCATCAAAACAGTGTTTTCACTGGGCGGCTGTGATCGTTTCTAATGAGTCAAATTTAAGTTTAGCTTTCACTAATGTTGTCAGGAACTCCAGGAAGTCCCTCTAGGATCCCCTGTGGGGGTCCCACAGTCCCACTTTGGGATCTGCTGCTCTACCTGTGCAGCAGAACTCGGGGAGACACACACTAACACACACACACTGCTAATCTGTGACACTCATTATTCATCTTCTAACCTGATTAAGAGCTGTGAGTGGTTCACTTTCAAATAGCAGTTAGTGTTGGTAACAGCCCCCAAGAGGTCCTGAAGATGTTTCTCTCTCCAGCTCGCCTGTGCTGTGCTCGTATATATTCACACCTGGCTGCCAAGGTGCAGGAGCGGCACAGATATCCAAATAATGATGTGTGGGAGTGTGAATGCGTCTGGGGCAGCCCTGGCCGCTGTTCCCCCGGTTAATGGCGGCCATGTCCAGCCTCTGATTAATTAAACATCCCTTGGGGTCGAGGAGTCATGGAAGGCGATGTAATTTATCATCTGGCTCTTGCGTAATGGAGTGTGGCTTGCTGCAGAGTCTCTCATTAAGAGTGATAAACTCAGCCGCTGCATCAAGGCCTTGCCTCGATCCGGCGGGGGCAGAGAAGAGATGGCACAGGGACGCATCGCCTCAAAGAAGGGCTGCTGTTTGCTGATGGAAACCAAATGTTAGTGACTGTAATCACCGCGCCTCAACCTTGACTGAACGGAGTAAAAACAGCTCTTAAACTTCAAGGACTTCTGAAATAGTCGGAATGGTTCGGGGAAACGTTTTCCCTTCAGAGGACTCAGCTGATTAAATAGAGCTGTGAGTGTGTTTTTGGCAAATTCGAACGTTATTTATGAGAATTTGCCCTCTTAGATACCATTTAGCCTTGGAAAGATTTACTCACAACTTTTGACCTGTAGCTTAAAACAGATATTAATGTCTCTCTGATAACCATATTTGCATAAATGTGGTAATTAACCTGGGATATTTCAAAAACTAAATGATTAATCATCACAATGACATAATCACCCCTCATGACTCGAATGAGCAAGAGAAACCACTCAAATCACACTGGATCACCTACAGTTAAATCATGTATTACTTTATTGACATTTCATTTATTCAAATATTGTGAATTTCATGGCTATAATCAGGTGTCCAGGTGGATGGGCCTGTGAACGTCTAGACCCACCCTTAAATCTGCCCCTGCTACAGATTCTAAACAAAATGAATAACATGTCACTTACTTCTTTACATCATTGTTGTTAATTGTCTATACCACATCAATAATTACTGCACTACTGAGAAGCAATTTTAATCCACTAAAAAAGAGTGTCTTCAATACAGAACAAAATGTCACTGAAGTTGTTAGATGTGTCTGGTTGCCTTAAGAAGGCTCACAAACGGAAAAACAAGCGTAGACCAGACACACAGGTTGGACAATGTGTGGATTGACTATGTACAGGGAGGCTCAAAAGAGGAAAAGCAACCACTGCACATTAATATTATTTGGCAATATACCCAGGGATTATGACTGCTGTTTGATTTGGATACATGAAGATACTTGTATGAACACAGGGCACAAATTCTGTAAAATACAAGGATGACTTTGTGAGAACACTGCAGGATTATTGCAGGATCAGAGGATTCTGGTGGCTAATATATGTAAATCTGCTGTCTGTGGCAATCATCAGGCAGATCCTCCATGTTGAAATTAACATTTATTCGTGTCCAGAGCAAAATCCATGTCATGTAATCCATGTGGCATAGTTTTAGCTTCACAAAAAGACTCACAGATATACAATACTAAATGTTATGCCTTGTAAGAATGGTCCACTACACTGAAGGAGATAATAATGGTTGTAAATGTAAATTAAAGTCCATCACAGGGACATTTATATTCATTTAGCACAACTGAGCCATTACAGTAAATGCTGGACGGCAATGGAATGGAGTGTGACATCATGTGCAAATGGTCAATAATGATCACAAAAACAGTTTGTTTTTTTTGTTGTTGTTTTTCCTACCGCCCCCGTCGCCACCAGCATTTAGCGATGGGGGCCTTTAAAGCTAGGGTCTACGATCTGAAAACCAGTTTGGCTGTTGAGACAGATTTGAAAAATGCAGCCTTCCCCCTCCTTCCCCCTGCCTCCTGGTTTCCTGCTGGTCTTCCCCGGCTACATGACGCTTCAGTAGCTGTGCAGCTAGCTGCACACCGGTACATGAGGGAGGTAGTGGGGAGGAGGCGGGACCATGGGCGGGACGGTGCGGAGCATGGGAGACAGGGGATTGGATGGACTCACGGATCAATCCGAACCGCGGGGAACAGCGGTTTGGATTGGTCAACTATTATGCCGCTTTGCAGTGGATATACTGAATGGATTTTTTCATTATTTTTGATCTTTATATGGCGTAAATCGGACCATAGGACCATTAACGGCCTTATAAACGGTGTTAAGATGTACCATGCTTCCAAATCATAGACCATAGCTTTAACACTGATACCAAACTGAACAGACTGAACTGGATAGTGAAACATTTATAAGCCTCCAATACTCAGTTGAAATCCAACAGGTACACATAAAATACAATCTCTACTTAGGAAAAAAATGCATTTCTGTTAAGTGGCAGTAGGCTGTTGGGGAGGTGTATTGCCAACCCACATATTGTATGGGTAACACTACAAAATGCATATCTTGACAGAATACTAGCACATTCTACATGTATTTAGTTAAAAAAGAGTAAATGAAGATAAAGACAGACTAAACCAACATTTACATGTCAAATTAAACCCTAAAACATGTAGTCTAATATATAAAATAAATAAAACATTTTAAATAAATTTAAATAAGTGAATTCTTGTACAGCCTGGCAGTTCAGAATAACCCTTAAACCATCGGGCTAACGCAACCAAACAGCAATCTCTCTCTGATACCAGAGAGTCAAATGCAACCAAGAAGCAACAGAAAGTCAGCCTGCCCAACATGGATTTTTAGAGGGTTTTAAAGTTCACATTTCAATGTGCTGACTGACACACCTCTTTGAAGAAAACACATCTTACTTTTTGGTATTCCAGCCAGCATTACTCATCCTCAAGCAAAATTAGTATAACACCAAGTCCACTTTTCTGGAGGGTTTAGGCTTCTTTGTCCACAGCCTGCAGGAGGTTTCAGAAGTGGCCTCTGTCTCTGACTTCAGATTGGATCAAGAGTTTAAAACCACAACCTGTCATCTTCAGGCCTTTGACTCGTCCTTTCTTGTTTAGTGACACCAGCTTCTGAAAGTCACTTGGCAGTAAAACAAGAGCTCGGTGGTCACATTTTAATGATTCTCCTCTTTTTGTTCTTTGTGAAACTTAGCTCATCTTTTTCTCACATAATGAAAATGTAACTTGATCCTTCAGAGGAGACAAAGGGATGAGCTGGGACTGATCTGATGTAACTATTACAGGAGAGGAGACTCTGAAATCTCTTTCATCTCGCTGTAATGATGAGAGGAAATCTGAGCACAGATGGGTGGTTTTCGAAGAAAAGTCTCTGTGAGAAGGGTTATTTAAAATATTTATGGCACTGACAATCTGATGGACCCCCGAGTTGGACTTCAAAATGTAAGGAAGAGATAAAAATAAGGCTGCATTTGAAACTGCCAGTCCTGAAGCAGACCCTTTTAGTGTTTGTTAAGGAGCAGACAGGGTTTAGCTCGAGGCAAAAGAGTCCTGCAGACTCATTAGGCTGCGCTGGCTTACAAGTTTCCACTGTTTCGACAACAGCAGCGGATGCAGGTCTGTGTGAACATAAGAGGTCGCTGAGGTCACTTTTACTCCCAAAATTCAGTGGCATTGGTTTCAGTGCTGTTGCACTCAGATGCACCACCAGCTTAAGGTAACCACATTGTTCAGCTCAAAGCAGCCTCTGCAGTATTTTAAAAGGCAAAATAAAGATAAAGTTGTATTTAGGCTGCTTGTTTGGAAATGACATGTTTACTGGAGCGAATTGTTTCCTTATTGTTCATAGGCTATAACCTTTAAAGAGGACCTGAGGCTGGCAGTGCAACTATGCTAATGTTTGACACTCCCTGCTTGATTTTGTCAGTGAACACTTTGTTAGCCTGCTCACTGTGTTAGTGTTTATCTAAAGTCATAAATAAATCATCAGTAGTTGGGGCTATAGCTGCTGTCTTTGGCTCATTGTTGCACTATGACCTGGAAACACAAAACTTCGAGTAATGACCAGGCGGCAACCTCCAGGGGTGTAAACTGAGGCCCATGCAGGAGCGCCAAAGCTGTATCATCCCGAGTGTCCACTTGGGGGTGGCTGCAAAAAAAATGTCTGTATGCAGGGCCAAGATGGTTTTAAAAGTCTAAATAAAAATCCTATTTTAAGAAAGGCTTCAGTAAAAAACTACAGCACACCTATTCATTCTCATTGAGGAGAGGGTGACATGTTCATATATGGCTGTTTGTTTTATGCAGGATTTACTGAGGATTTTCATTTTGGAAATGCAGCGTTGCTATTGGTCAGACGCAGTGTTGGGAGTAGTTCATTACAAAAGTCCTTTTCACTGTAACAAAGTAATTTCAGGCATTACAAAAAAAAAACATTATAATGCATTTTTTATTTAACCCAAATTGAAGAGGTGTTTTTTTTTGTTTGTTTGTTTAAAAACAAATTTGCCGAATACTCAGTGAGATAAGTGGAGGAAAAGTCCTCCGCTAGGCCCAAAGTTACAGTATCTCTAACACAGTTTACCAGAATTTCACCTTTTGTCTGTTTTTGCTATGACCGTTTCTTCTATTGTGCCATGAGCATCAATGTGGCTATTACATTCTGCTGCTTTTAGCCTTAAGCTGAACTCAGGTAGCCACCACATCACCTTCCGCTGGATGTGACTGGATTTTTGAGCGTAATGAGCTACATTTAGAATGACAATTCCATATTTCCAGTTATTTTGACCAGAGGAACTTAAAAGTAATGTGATAATAGTGTAATGCCTTACATTTCAAATACAGTAATATTATAATGTAACTACCGTAAAATACAAAATAATGGCCGGGGTGTTTATTTGTTTCAATCACTGAGGAGACCAGGCGTTTATTTGGGACCAGGCGACTATTTGGAACAGGCATGTAACTCCTTTCCTTCAAAAATCTTGCTTACCAAAAAACGAAAAAATATGGTAAATGTAATCAAATGATTTATTTACACCAGTATGAATATCATCCTTACAGCAAGATTACAGTACTGTAGTTATACTCTTGTCCTCTTCTTTCAACTCAGCAGTCTCTAAACACTCTTAAAACTGGTAAGGAACTATCTTACCAGTAGTAAGTAGTTAAGTTAAGGTCTTACTTCTGTTTTTTGGCTGCAACGGGGCCAAGGAGATAAGCATCAATGTACTGCTAACTGGCGTGTCCAGCCTCCTGACGTTAAGGGCAAATAACCGGCAGTGGCAACGTCTTTGGATTTGTGAAGCCCTGGTGTGTAAGATTGATTGATTGATTGATTGATTGATTACGTTTTTGAAGTAACTTGCCCAACACTGGTCAGACAGCCTCAAGTCTTGCCACAACACGGCCTTTCTATCTGTGAGAAGGTGGAGCTCAAGTTTTGAGATAGCACGTGCAGTATGGCAGCGTCCATTAGAGAGCACCAACAGAAAGGGTCCCTATGGATTTGTCCAGTTCTTTTACAGGCTGTGGTCATGAAACTTTTTAGCTCAAAGCAGTTAGGAAATGTTCTGTGACTTTAAAGTAAAGCTAAGGCTGCATTTAGGCTGCGTCAGGTGGCTCTTGCATTCTTACCGAAGCAACGCGTAGCCACATTTCACACTGAACTGAAACAATCTGTAGAGGACTGGAGTCTGACAGTGCTAACAATACTAAATGCCTGATATTGTGAGTGCACACTACTTTAGCTTGTGTACTATGGTGCTTCTTCAAGCCACAACTCTGCTTTTTGGTCGGCTTGACTTGTTTAGACCTTGTTTGATTCAGATTGTTTTCACACCAACTGAGAACTGAATTCTAGTCTGCTTAGAAGCCCCAAGACCCCTTGATTTGAGGTGGACCAGAGTTTGGTTCATTGGTCCACACCAGAGTTTTTGAGCACATTCACACTAGGGATGGGATGAAATATCGTTTGGCTCTGCCTGGATACAAGTCATCTGTCTGGCAGTATTTTGGCTTTCTCATTGAAAAAGAAGAAGACAGCAATAGAGTAACTGACAAGACTGCGGTGGTGTGTAAACTTTGTGATGCTGTCATTCCGTACACGGCCTCTAACACAAGGAGCATGAACCACCACCTTCAGCGTCACCATACAAATGTGAAGACAACCCCGGCGAAAACAAGCCTACCTCTCGTTAGCATACACTCTCTATAACCTCTCTAGGGTTAGAGAGAGTGTTATTGTTTGTGTTTGGCCTGTTAGGCCTTGTGTTTTCCTGTGTGCAACTCAAACAAAAATAAATAAGTTGTAATTACACAGTAATATTTTCTCTTTTTTACTTTTTTGATATTGTATCGTGACGATTCGTATCGTGACCCGGGCATATGGAGGTGCAGCAAATCGTGAGTTTAAGTGTATCTTCGCGTCCCTAATTCACACCAACCAGAATGAACCAGTATTTAAAAAAAAAAAAGAGTTTGTTTGGTCCAGACCAGATGTGTTTGGTGTTAAAGCAACCTACGTCATAAACATAGTGACACAAAGCAGACTTCTTTGAACCTGACATCACTGTTGACTTATAGAGAGACAAAACAGGGTGAGCATGTCTCTCACATGCAGCTGTCTCTTATAAAAATGATGAGTAAAGGGTTGAAAAGCTACGTGGTAAGTTTCTGTTTGAACAGCAGCGAGGAAGAATCTGACTCTTTGACACTTGTTAAATTAGTACATTCCTTGATCAGATCCTTTACGTGCCCTCACTGGTAAACGCAGCTGTGTGACCTGAGGAGCATGCCGATGCTCGCTGCTCGCCTAGCTACCCCCCGCTGCGCTGCGTGGGCGTGACTCGACAGAACTTCCCCCCGCCAGGCAGCGAACAGCCATGAGACCCCTGCAGCTACACACCCCTGCTGGAATATCAGAGCATCTGTCCCCCCTGCGGCTTGCCTTTCAAACAGTGCGAGGCCATCTTCTCCCAGCTCCAGCAGTTCTCAAAGGCAGAGCCAACGCCTGGGGAATACATTATCATCGCATTGCAAGCCCATCTGGATGAGGAACACCTGGGGGGGCGTTTTTTACTGATTCTCGAGCCCAAACCACGAGGGGAACGGCTGCTGGCCTGCAACGCCATTAAAGAATCCCTCCATCAGAGTTAGCTGCTAATCATTAAATTTCACTTTCATGCTCTTCTCTTTGCTCCGATCCACAGGTGAGGAGCAAAGGTGACATCAGATAACAAATTCATTTTTCATTCTTGTATCTCAGATATCAGATATTGCAGATGATGAAGGACGCTGAGAGCTATTATTTTGAAGCATTGAATAATGCGGTTGGTAATAACATGCTGAGAAAAAAAGGAGTCATTTCATTAATAAAAGATCGCAATCTCATGCAGTGCAATTTCTTATTTTTTCTTCAAAATGAGACCCTCATCTTCTCTGCTGGCTATGAGCAGGAAATATGCCAATTATTATTATCATAATCATAGGTGTTTGTCGGACACATATATGTATTTTGAAACAGGGAGAAGATTACTTCTGTTGGCTTGGGGAACATATAATAGTATTCGGTAAGAGGGGTTATATGTGTTTTTTCAGTGTTTTGGGCAAATCCAGCCTCTTCTGCCCACTAGCGTGGAGAACCTTTGTGGCTGCAGTTCATCAATCCTCTGACACTTCCAGCAGGATCATGCATCATGTCACAAAGCTCAGGTCATCTCTTACAGGTATCTTGAACATGACAGAGTTCACTGTACTGTCCAGTGTCACCAGATCTCAATTCAGTAGAGCACCTTTCAGAATAGGTGCAACACAGGATTTACATCATGGATGTAAAGCTGATAAATCTGCATCAACTGTGAAGCTGTCATGACAAAATGGAACAGAATCTCTGAGGAATGTTGTTGAATCCTGAGGCATTGCTGGGGTAAAGTGAGACACTTTTTACATTTGTTCCCCTCGAAGCAAGCTCAAATGATAAATCAGTAAATTTGCACATTTCCCATTAATTCAGGATGTTTCCTCGCAATGGAATTCATCAGAAAGTATTCAGGATGAAGGGCAGTGAAAATATGATTGTTTTTAAAAAAGTGGTCTTGTGTCTCACTTTACCCCAGCAAAGGGGTAAACTGAGACAGGCCAGAGAAATCAAGGGGGTAAAGTGAACCACTTCCTTTTTCCTCTCTGAAACAACCAGAACAACACATTCTGTATCAGATCCTGACAGCTAACTTAACAACCACACATTGCAGAGCTAATGTTGGAGTTTGGTCAATTAAGCAATTTTTTTTCTAAACACTTGAAAGTTACTCTGAACAAAATCAAATACATGATAATATAGTTAAAAATGTTTTAATTAACATTCAAATGACTAGAACATGAAGGACTAGAACATCAGCCTGCTGTCACACTCTGCAACTATGTCTACTCTACATTCCAGCCTTTAAGGTTACAGGGAAAGATGAAGAGTTGCTCTCTCTGTGTGGTTCCTCCAGGCCTTTCAGGCTGAGGCAGCTTCTTTACCACATCCCTTTTAGGAACATGTGCAACATCATTTTCCTTTATAGCAAACTTGGGTCTCTCCCACTCTTTCATGTTTCAAGTGAGACACTGTCTCACTTTACCCCACTGGTACAATTTTAGAAAAAGCAACCTCTCTTAGCAATTCAGGCTTATTTTCAGCCAGCATCATCACATGGTTTTAAATGCTAGTAGTTCACCAACATGTATGATATAAGTTTTTCTACCTGAATTAATTTGCTTTGGCACAACAGTTGATTAAGTTGTCAGCAAGAAAATTTACTTTTACATGCGAAAAAAATATTTTTGTGAAAAAAACATGCTTACAACAGAACCACGAGGTCCTCTCCCTCATGGCCAAGGGGAAATGGGACAAGCTTAAAAACATAATGGTCACATGACCACAAATGTGTTCCGTTGCCTAGATACAGGGGGTGTCTCACATTACCCCGTTCTCCCTACCAATCCGCTACAAGCAAGGTGTCCCTAATTAAGTGGCTACTTCTTCTTCTAACATCCATTCATTTCCTGTACTGCTGATCTCTTTCAGGTTGTGGGGGCTGGAACCAAGCCTTGCAAAGCAGACTGACCTGCCTGATTCACTGTCGAAAATCCTGCATGTCCGTCTTGCTAAGCTTCATTCTCCAACGACTTCACTCGGCTAAATGCTGAAAGGATAAGTTCCGTTTCTACAGCTTTCACATTGTTTATAGAATGAAGTAGAACAATATACTCACCCAGAAGGCATTCCTGATCCAAACAGTGCTTCAGGAGATATTTAGATCGCTGCTCCTAAAACTGCATTAATCGTCCAAAAACTCATTAGTTTCACTAATATTTCATCATGGTCCGCTCGCGCTACTCCTCCAAAACAGTCCAGGGTCACTTCACCCATGTTTTTGTGACTGTGCTGACCTCTGAACTGAAAACTTTTTTCACGGCTGCCTCGCATGCGCTGTACGGCTCATTGTTTCAGGGGCGACTGTTTCAACTTTCTTCTTCCAGTTTTGTGCAAAATGGATGAATATCTATCGGATGAAGATGTTGTGGAGGAGAACTTTGAATATGATGGGTGTCCTTACAGTTTCGAGCCAGAGTTTACAGATGAGGAGCTCATCGAAAGGAGGAAGGCGTATTTTCTCCTCATAGCACCTTTAAGCTAATGGCTAACAACAGGCTCTAGCTGCTACGTCATACTGTGGCTTGATATGATTGGTCTCTGATGAGTGTAACTGGCAGAAAGATCGTCCAATCACCAGCTGCTGTTGTTTTTGAAGGTTCAACCTATGAAAACATTTTCGAGCAGCTCTTACCCGGATGGGCTAGGGAAATATTTCCCAGGCGGACTGTCTGTCTGGTGTGTGAGGTTAGGTGGAGCCTATCCCAGCTGACATTGGCCGAGCTGTTCAGGCCCACATAGAGACCATTCATTGTCACACTCATACCTAAGGGCAGCTTGAGTCACCCTTTAACCTAATGAGCATGTTTGTGCTCTGTGGAAGGAAGCTGGAGAGAACACATGCATAGACAGGAAGAACATGCACACTTCACTGTAAAGCACTTTGAGTTACATTCATTGTATGAAAGCGCTTTATAAATAAAGTTTTGATAGATCGATTGACACAGAAAAGTCCTTCCAGGCCGGGCAAATGAAACGGCAACCATTTTGCAGTAAGGCACATGCACTACCTACTGTGTCAACGTGCCATCCTCTACTGTAACATATACTTCAAAATGAAATCAGCAAAATCAGATCAGAATGTTTAGTTCTGGTATTGTGACAACTGTTTACTTTTATGGGTAAAAGTCTGTAAATGTAAATTTCTTTATTTAAACAGCCCTTTACAACAATCCTTTTGATAAACCAGACTGCTTTACAATAGATAGTAAATGGAAAGGAAATGGAAATAAATACTAACAATAAAGCAATAAAAACAATTGTACAGAAAAAAATACAACACAATAAAATAAAGTAAAAGTGTCACCAAACTACGAGCAAGCCATCCTTAACACATTTTCAGTCTAGATTTGAAAAGGCCTAGGTCAGAAATAAGGCGCATTTCAGTGGGGAGCTTGTTCTAGAGCCTTGGAGCAGCAACGGTAAAGGCTTGGGGTCTGTCCCAATTGTACCCCTTAGCCCTCGTCTTACCCCTAATCCCTTGGTTTTGTGTGTCCACGTCTAGTGAAGTGGTGTCCCAATTCTCTGGAGGGCTAAGGGGAAGGGCCAAGACCAAGCCCTCAAACTGAAGACAGACCAGGACCTCACTTGAAATGAAGGGGTATGAGAATTTCCCATAGTAAACCACCGACACGAGGCAGAGCGAGACTGAAGGAAGCTCTTAATTATAAGTAATTATGAAATCGTGAAGTAAATATAACCATGTTTTTAGTTCTTGGTCGTATTTTAAGATTTTTCATTGTAACTAGCTAGCTTTCACAGCTGTGGCTACGGTTATTGTCACATCTGCCTATGTCACAGCTAGCGAACAGCTCTGGGTGATGACGTAGACGGAATGGAGTGGCGTCTCATTTCTCAGCAGTGTGTTTTCACCCCTTCCCCTCGGCCCTCAAAACAGAGGGCTAAGCGGAAGGGGTAAGACAAAGGGGAAGAGTTAAGAGGAAGAATTGGGATTCACCCTTTGTCACCCCAATGCTTGTACTTTGACCTTGGTACTTCCAGCAAAAGTTGGTTTGACGACCTCAGAGCTCTACCAGGCTCAGTTAAAAGCTCAGTTAAATACACTGGATATAAAACAAAAAATAATTCAGCTTCTAAATATTAAGGCAGCTGTCGGCAACCAACGGCTCGCGGGCTAAAACTGGCCCGTCGCCACTAATGTCTGGCCCGCGATATGAAATTGAAAATCTGATTTAAAAGGGGCAGGGACGTGCTGGCCATCGGGGAAACCGGGAAAGCTCCTGAACGGCCGGCACACTTAGATGGCTGGCAACCACAGCGCACGCCACTGTAAATGTCAATCAGCAGCCGCCCCCAGTCGGACAAACACAAGCCACCATAATCGCGAACATCACGGCTGCGCAGCTGACAAAATTAGATGGCCGCAGCGCGGTGGCTTGTGTTCGTCCGACTGGGGGAGGCTGAAAATATATCAATCAGCACCTCTATCACCCCCCCCCCCCCCCCCCCCCGCTCTGATGAACGGTCTGGACTGAAAAATTTTAGCCCTAGCACGTCCCTGAAATGGACTATTTAAAAAAAATAGTACAGTTATTTAGCTACTATCACAAAAACGACAATCATCGCCCAATCCTAAAAAATCTTTTTTTTTATAAATCTTTATTACAGTTGGGCTCAAAGAAGTAGTTATTTTCATAATGTAAATTACTCACATTTTTATTAAATGTGTGGAGGAAAAATATAGTTGGCTATGGCACATTTACGATGACTTTAAAGAGAGTCAGGTTGTTAATTAAAGACAGCAGCTTTATTATCACCAAGTTACTATTATAAGCTGTTTTATGACACAGCCACAGTGGAGCTGAAGCAGTAATAACACACTAATTGTCTGAGAAGTAAAGCTACTTTATTTAAAACAAATAACTTCCTTAAATTAGACTACATTTTGTATTCACACGATCAAAGTAGCCTATAGATAAGTGAAAAGTTTTTTTTCTAAATAGAGAGAGAGAGAGAGAGAGAGAAAGAAAACATGTTTCTGACTGATGTGATGTTTTGGCCCACCATTCAGTTGCTCGGAAAAATTTTGGCCCAAGGCCAAATTTACCTGCCGACCCCTGTATTAAGATATGCTTTTTGTTTTTTATTTTCTATCTCTATACCGTGGTGCCAAAAAAGGAACACATTTTCATGTATAAAAGATGACAATCAAACGTAATAGAAGCTGTGAAGCTCCAATATTTCCTGAAAATGAAACCCTGTCTCCTTCTCCTCCCTGAAACCCGTTTGGCTGGATCTGCTGATTACATGGTTCGCATGGCTTCAACAATGGAGGAAATTGGTTTCTTCATTATTCTATTCCACTGGGACACGGCGGGTCTCCAGCGGACAAAGATGCTTTTGACCTGACCTTGGTAAATATGCAGTTGTTGTGCACTCTTAATGAGCGATGAGAAACAAAGAGGACAGACTGAAATCAGCTCAGCTCAGTCTTTGTTGTTTTCTGCGGAGAGGATGAATTAACTCCACCTTCACATACATGTGTTTCTCTGAGGTGTGTGTTAATGAAGGGGTGGTGTGTACGCGAGAGCAGAAAAAACACACTGAATCACAAGAAGAGAACACTGATTATGTATTGATTACTCTGACTGAAATACAAATGTGTCTCATAATGTGCATTGATTTATTTCTCTCACTGGAATATATGAAAGAAAACACATGCTCTTTGTGCAGGTATGCCGACAGCTGAGACATGGTAGAATTGAAAATGAGGATATTATGTTAAACTTAGCAAATGGAATGTAAGAACATTATGTTTCATTTGAAGTTGAGGCTGGGCAAGCCTGTACCAATATTCATTCATCCATTATCTATATCGTTTATCCTTCTTGGGGCTGTGGGGGCTGAAGCTGAGCTGAGCTGAAAGACAGTGTACTTTTTTTCAGCACACTTCCTGTGTTTGTAATGCTCTCAGAAACAAGAAAAAACACACAGGATTTAAGATTTTCATGCAATATGGTAACGTGACACACCAGACGGACAGTTCCATATGTCCATCATGGAAATATTTCTCTAGTCCATCAGGTGAAGAGCCCATACAAAATGTTTTCAGAGGCTGAACCTTCTGAAACAACAGCAGCTGATGATTGGACGATCGTTCTGCCTGTCACACTCATCACAGACCAATCATATTAAGCCATAGTATGACGTAGCAGCTAGAGCCTGTTGTTAGCCGTTAGCTTAAACTGCGTTTCAGTCTTTAGACTATCACAGATGTATCATTTACGTTTTATATGTGACAAGAGAGCATATTTCTCCAGGTAACGCTGAGTAACCATGACTACCATGGCATCATTCAGGGAGGATTTTCACATTCTCTCCCAGTTTCCCAGCAGTGATGGCCAGCTGCCCGGCTTCTCTAATTTGATCGTCCATGAGGGCAAACAGCGGAGACACAATACTCACAATGTGGTTTGGAGTCATTCTGATCATTTTCAAGACCAGAGAAGCCAGTTAGTAGATCAAACTCTTAAGCTGCGTTCACACCGCAAGCGACTCCGCTATCAAAACCGCGCTGCCCACTGAAGTTGTGTCGCCTGTCCATAAATACCTCATTTTGGTCACCGTTGCCGTCGGCCATCGCTCGGTGACGTCACGTCCACTCGAGTTTCACCGCGATCATATCATATATCATGTAATAGGTTGTATAAGCGGACATTATTCCAGCTGTATCCTTATCACTCACTTATTAAACACAACACTCACAACACACAGCTGATGCCCTGCAGCAGCATCATCTGTGAGTTTTCTGTAGTCTGTCTAGGCAGAACTAATGTCCTCACTGACTAATGTTTCCCACACGGACATAAATTGTTCCTCTGTACTCCGGATGAAAAACTGTCTGTCATGGGTACCGTCACACATGCACACGCCGCTGATTGGCTGTTGCCGCACAGCCACACATGACATCACATGAAAAGATCAACTTTTTTTTAACTTTGACATCGTGCAACATGTGAAGTGGTCATCTTGTACGCAACAAACGCATTGCGGGAGGGTTAGCCCCGCCCTATCGCAGCTGTACATTGACTTTGCATGGAGAGTGATCGCAGAGGTAGTACAAGTAGCGTCCGTGTGTAAGCACCTCTACCGAAACTGGGTGGGAGAAAAGCAACTACCAGCTGATTACACGTCTGCAGCTCCCGCATCTTTCCTGATTGGGTTGTTCAGCTTTTAGATCAACCTGCATGATTTCAGACTATGAATCAGGCAGGTCCATCTGCTCTGCAAGGTTAGCAACATGGAGTTACATTTAGAATATCCACTGAAAAGCAAACGATATCACAGATTATTATGTTTGTAGATAATAAAACAGGCTATCCAGTGCGTTTTATCTATGCAAAGGGAGCAGAGCCAATGATTCCTACCATAAAATGAGAACAGAAGTTACTTAAAGCCTGTAGTTACTTTATGTATGGTTAACAGGTTTATCATAGACATATAGAAGTCAGATCCTTTTGGTTTTACTTATAGTTTTAATGATTAAGGTTTCACAAAACACTCACTTTCTGGCTTCACTTCACTTTGTTGCTTGGGAATTTTCAGTGAAAAAAAGCACTTAAATCTGAGCACTTATATTTATCATACGGTGGTCTGTGTCTGTTATTTGAGTCTAGTGGCACAATGAAAGAAGAACTAAACACTCCATTTGAATATCAGACCAGATTAAAAAAAATGCTTTAAAACAACAGCCAATTGGTGTGCGCTGATTCAAAGGGAATGAGAGCTGACCCTGTGATTGGTTTTATCTACACTCCTCAACTGAGAGAGGCTGCTCTGCAGAGTGGCAGAATTATTTGGTGTCAGCCCTGTTACCCTTTCAAAACTTAAGTTCTGTGAGGCTGGTGAAGTCAAAGATAGACTGTGAAGAGGGTGTTTTAGGAAGATTACAAGGATTTTTGGCACTTTTCTGCAGGGGCACTACCTACGCATTTAGCTGTTACTCATTTAATGAATGCACAACCTTTAGAAGTTTTGTGGATGTGAATGTGACTAATCAGGCTTGCAAAGGACATAACGTACAATAGCAATTGGTATTATTAAAGGGAAGAAATAATAAACTAAATGAACATACCCAAAATAGCTTTGAGAAATAGGATAGGGACGGACAGAAGTAAGAGGTGATGAAAAAGGAAGTTTAAAACAATACCTCATTGATCAAAGAAATAGATCATTGTATCCTATTTCTCATTAAAAAACATATCCATCCATCCTTAGACTCATTGTACTGTCGAGTCCTTCTAACTTTTCTTATCTTGTCTTGACATGTTCACATTTCCCACAACCACAAAGGATCTGCTGAGTCTGTTTTCAACCCACACTGCTGCTTTTTAAAAACGTTCCCTCCTCTCTCTGCTGTTTCCAGACACCAGCTCTGGGCTACGGTTACGTGACTCACCTTCATCACCTCAAGTGTTTCTCCAGGAGCCAAAGTGGGAAAGAGCTCCAGGTGCTGCTTAACATGCATGTCAGGAAATCCTGCTCCAGGTCTGTCCGGCTCCCTGGATAAGGACGTTTTTGGTCACTGCGGGGTCAGTGTTGTGTCGCAGCAGCCAACAGAATGTAAATAATGGAAAAACTTAGCAAAATCTTATATATTTTGACAATTTCCTTGGAGAGATGTTCAAATGTGATGTTTCCTTTGACACGAATATGAGAGCAAGTGAAGGTGAGATGCTGATTAATGCTGTTTGAACACACTGTTGTTACTGTGGGGGCTGCTGAGGTTACTTTTAACAAAGCAGGTATCATTTAAATATTAAAATCTCAATGGGAACACATTCCTGACAACTAATCAAACCACATTTTCCTCTTGTTCTTCTTTGTATTTGAAATTATATACCTGAAAAAAAAATGTTAAGTTTAAAACAAGTAAGAAATGAGGTAGATTTGCACAGCATTAACAGTAGATGCCACTGTTGGTGGCATATATTGAAAATATACAATGAATATCCGTTTGATTGATATTGAAACTGTTGCAGATATTTACAGCCCATACATTAGCTACATATAAGCCATATATATCTCTTATATTGTCTTTATTATCAGTAAATTACACAAAAGTAACAAAATGCTTCACCATATCATCATTGCATGAGCACATGTAAAAATCTAAAGTTTTTTTTTTTTCAAGCCTACATTTTTTTCCCCTTGAGTTATATATGTTTCATGCACCAAAAGACTGTCAAACTGAGAGCGAACTGCATCGGATATCTTCAAAAATCCAGTATCGAGAATCCCTGTACTTTATTTTGTAGTATTTGAGACAAATACAAAAGTGGTTCAGGTGCTCTGTTTCTTATAAGTTGTATTGTTATGCATTAGATTTGGAAACAAGGGCATGTTAAGAGCAGTAGTGCCATGAGTCTTTTTGTTTCACAGAAAAAGTAGAGCGTCATCTGCATACAGTCTTACGTTTGGTTTATTGACCGATATTCTTTGCTGTTATTGTTCTGGCGTTATTCTTGCATTTTGAATCCTAAGTTAATTTCAAAACATTAATTAAAAGTTCTCAGAGAGCACAAACCTCTGCCAAGGAATTTCTCACATTCTTAGCTGTGTTATATTAAAAATTTTGAAAGCTACCCTGTTGTGCAGTGTTAATAAATCCTTTAAAATTCCCCTACTATATAAGCTGACTGGCCTGTAAATAATGTGACTGTCAAATTACCTGCTGGATATGCTTTTTAAAGGTACTGCTAATTCAAAAAAACTTTATATTGGCTCTTCCCTAGATGGATTAGATAACCAAATATATTGACCGGTCTATCTGGCTTATCAGGTTACGATGTGGTCCACGCTGATTGGTCAACAAGTCCTCTTCGTTCTGTGTTACTCAACGCCATATTTTTAGCAACTCTGTGCTCATTCTGCTTTCTCTGCCTTGCACTGGACTTTCTACTGTGAGCCACTGGGCTTAAAATGATCACAAAACAACTGTAGGATGTCACACTGGGAGGTCTATTCAGCAGAAGTTGTTTCAGGCAGTTTCTGGTACTGTTTAAAGGGAAGAGATGGCTGTACATACACCTGTGTACTTACTGCATGATTCATGTTTCCTTTTTTATTTGATGTGTGATTTATAATTCTCCATCTTCCATGAATCAGCCTTGTCTGAACTCTGCAGGCTCTGATTATGAATGGTGGATCAAACCAATAGACCAGAACAATGGCGTCCATCAACAAATTATTCAAACCAGTCTACTGTGAAGCTTCTGTTTGGACTGACGTTTTTTTATACAAATGTGATCTTCCTCTTATTACCTCTGCATTTATCACAGCCAGACAGACTGGATGAATATTGACTATGCCTGGAATAATAGCTTACAAAGCACAAAGTCGGCCCTATTCAAATACCGCTTCCTTGCAAATGCAGACTCATGAGCTCCTCTGAATCCTCCTCCCAATAATTTAATTTCCCTCCTTCTCTCCCTCCTCGTGTCCTCACATCCCCGACCCTTCGCTTGTCAGTCGTGTGTTCGTTTCCCGGCGTTCTTACCCCGAGGATCTCCCGCCATATGCCGGTCTAGCTTTCCTACCTCATCGCCATGGAATTAATATTTCACAGGCGGCTCCTCGGCCATTTTTCTTGCTGACGAATCGTAGGAGGAACAAAAGTTTCCGACCAGCCGCTGAACAATAAATATTAAAGTGTTTCTCTTGGAAAGTCTCCAGATCGGGTGCTCCTTATGTACACTGTCAAACACGTGCTCCAGCGCCATTCCTCTCCTTCCCCTGTCTCACTCTCACTCCTCATACATCCATCTCTCCCTCCCATCTCATCTGCCGCACCATCTGTGCAGCTGTAATAAGCAGGACTCCTCATGTGCTCTGCTTCCCGCCTTTTGCTTTCTCTTCCCTCCTGATTCTGGCTCTCCAGGCGCGGCCTCCCTCGTGCTGCCGTTTGACTGACTTGTTTGCATACCAGCACCGGAGCCATCCAGACATCAGAAATGGCTTTTGGTCGGCACCATTACACAGCAGGCCGGGCCACTTAACGCCACTTTTATCTTTCCATGAGCGTAAATGTGATAACCTTACTCAAGCTCTCTGTGTCGCGAGCACTGTAACACCAAAATGACAGGACTCTCTCATCCTGGAGCGCGTGCAGCTGAAGATCTGACATGTGAGGGTCCCTCTCAAAGGCAAGCTATTGATCCGCGCCCGTCATCACACTGACATCCCACTCGGCTGGATAATGGAAAAATCAGTGTGAAATATTGCGTGTGTGATTCTCTTGGCTCATAGTCCAGACAAAACAAAAACATCTTGGAGAGGCAGACTCAGAATGTGTTGATTTCTTGCTTTAGCCATGTTAAGTGTGTGGTAAAAAGCCCTCCATCAACAGACGGGGACACTGTGCCGCTCTGTAAATGGTGACGGGCCTCAGCGGTGTCCATATTGATCGAATGCCCGGCAGAACCAAAACGCACGAGTGAGAGGACAAGACGTTTGATCCAATGCAAGATGGTGCTCTGCCGCCTCTCTGTGGCACGTCTGGGCATCAGTCCTGAATGTTCTTGACAGGAGGAGGAACACTAAATAGAAAAACTGTGTTCATTCCTCTGAGGCGTCTAAAAGATTTAACAAAAACACAGCTCGAGGACAAACAGCTCAAATAATAGAGATATTCATTGGGGCTGTTAGGTATTATATTTAATGCTTTAGTTACTTATATACAGTAGACCTGATTGAGATAATTACCACACTCTGAGGTAGATTTACATAATTTTCTAATTAAGCAGGATTTATGGATAATAAAGATTCTTACCTCCAAGACCCTGAAACTCTAACATAAGCATTACAAGAGTCCCTGCTGACAAGAGGAAGAACAGACAAAAAAATCTACAGTAAACAATCTGCACATTATTCCAACATCATAATATAAAATACAGCGACTGGTACATAAACTCATTGGCCACTTTATTGCGTACACCTCGCTTCCACCAGGTTGCACTTGATTTTCCCTTCAGATTTTCTATCAGATCCTCAGATATTATTTTGCCACTGCCTGGTTTTACGTAATAAGTCTGTTAGCCGACCAGCTCTCACTCAGGGTCTTGGGGATAGCCAGCAGCAGAAGAGATAGATCACGCCTGAGCCCATGTCCCAGTGGAGTTGAATTAAAATGTCCATCCATCCAAACTCTGGACCATTTATCTATTTTGGGGTTGCAGTGGGCTGGAGCCCATCCCACCCTGAAGCTGGTCGCTAAAACCATCGTAAAGCTGATTTTGATGAGCTAAACATGGACTCAAAGTCAATTAAAGGATAAGTTCAGTTTCTACAGCTTTCACATTGTTTATAGAATGAAGTAGAACAATATACTCACCCAGAAGGCTTTCCTGATCCAAACAGTGCTTCAGGAGAAATTTAGATCCAAAAGCTCGGCGGACATCCGTATAATGGTAGCACACAGGGCATGTATAGCGGCGCTCCTAAAACTGCATTAATCATCAAAAAACTCATTAGTTTCACCAATATTTCATCATGGTCCGCTCGGGCTACTCTTCCATTACGGTCTGTGTCGCTCCAGACATGTTTTTGTGACTGTGCTGACCTCTGAACTGAAGATGAAGAATGTTTGCCTCCGTGCATGCGCAGTACTCTCTGGAGAGCTGTTCTTCTCTTTGCCTCCATGTCCTCCTTTTGATGAGCTCCTCATCTGTAAACTCTGGCTCGAAACTGTAAGGACACCCATCATATTCAAAGTTCTCGTCCACAACATCTTCATCCGATAGACATTTGTCCATTTTGCACAAAACTGGAAGAAGAAAGTCGTTGTGTAGCCGGTGGTCTTCCCCTGAAACAATGAGCTGCACTGCCCATGTGCGGAGGCAAACATTCTTCTTCTTCAGTTCAGAGGTCAGCACAGTCACAAGACATGTCTGGAGCGACACATACTGTAATAGAGGAGTAGCGCGAGCTGACTATGATGAAATATTGGTGAAACTAATGAGTTTTTGTATGATTAATGCAGTTTTAGGAGCGCCGCTATACATACCCTATTTGCTACCATTATATGGATGTCCGCCGCTCGATTTTGGATCTAAATATCTCCCGAAGCACTGTTTGGATCAGGAAAGCCTTCTGGGTGAGTATATTGTTCTACTTCATTCTATAAACAATGGGAAAGCTGTAGAAACCGAACTTATCCTTGAAGGGTACTTTTTGGAAACAACAAACAAGTGTGTCCTTTTTTGATTAATCAATTTGTTTGACCGTTATTTACCAGTAAGTCCAGGAGAGAGCAAAACATTGTCTTACAAAAAAACACATATGGCCTTTTTACACTAGCAAGCCTTGGCCGTACTCGATTTGCAGCGTGTTTCCACTAGCCCGGTACCTCCTAAAACAAGCTAGTTTTAGTACCTACTCCGCTCTGGTTCCAAGCGAGCAGAGTCGATACTAAAAGATGACGTCACCAACTGCCGGCTACTGATTGGTCAGACAATGTCGTCATCGATGAGTCATGAGCGCGACAACCTAGCATGCTAGCGGTAGCTACCATTAGCTTACCCTCATACGTCTTTTCTTTGCAGCTCGATTGCTCTCGTCCTCGGCTTCATTCAGTTGTAGAGCTTCCAAAACTCTCCTGTGCTTCTCAAGGGGTATTTCTTCTTATCACCTGCAGCACAAGGCGAGTAGAGTAGAGCCGGGTAGAGTCGAGTCGAGTCGAGTAGAATAGAATAGAGTAGGGCTAATGGAAAAGGGCCATTGGAGGAAGCAGTTTTCAAACTCCTGGTTATTGATGACTATTTAACTTTATCTGACCTACTTTTCTACCCAAATGCATTAGTAATGCTAACTTAAGACCTTTACAGAAACCGCTACCACAAATTCTCTCCATCATCTAATCCAATTATTCTTTCAGGGTCACAGGGGCCGGAGCCTATACCAGCTAATGTGGGGTGAAAGGTGGGGTTCGCCCTGAACCAGCTGATGACAGACAACCATTCACATTCACAGCTAAGGGCAATTTGGAGTCACCAACCAACCTGATAAGCATGTTTTTGGTCTGTAGCGGAAGCTGGAGTGTTTGAGAGCACACATGTATGCCTGGGTAGAGCATTCAAACTCCACAGAGGAAAGCCCAGCCAGGGGATCAAACCAGCAACCTTCTTGCTGTGAGGCAAGCGCACTACCTGCTGCACAACATAAAACAATGATTTACTAATGCTTTCTGACATACATTCAATTGAATACAACACAAAGACAAGATATTGATGTTCCATGTGGGCTCAGGAACAGCTCAGAAAATGATTGTAAGTTAACACAGTTTGTTGTTACATGTGAAAATGCAAGTTAAAAGCCTACCATGTATGTTTAACACAATTATTAGTCCACCTAATGTAAAAAAGTTTAGAAATCTTTCAAAAACTTGTTTGAACTGTTTTTTTTTATTATTGGACAAACATTTTAAACATTAATGAGGAATTTCAAATTGAATTTGCCTTTTTATGCACAAATTTGGGCCTCTCCATGTTCTTCTCTGAGAAGTCAGCAATTAATCAAGCACAACATTCAATCAACACATTTTCACAAAAAGTTTGTTTCTGTTTGGGAATGCAAGTTAATAACTATAATTCAAATACATCAAGTCATAATAATGTGCTTTGCCAGGTCTTTTTTGTCAAACAGTAAATTTGAAAGCTTGTGATAAAAGTAATAATTATATTTTAGCATTAATCATATTATTTCAGTTACAGAGCTTCTAACTGCAGGTATATTAACCATCACAAAAAACATTAAAAAATTGATTTTGTACATTTTGTAAAAAAAAAAAAAAAAAAATTCTTTTCTTTTTTGTGTCCAGACCATTTTCTTGTGTTGTTGTCTTTTCAATGTTCTTAAATAACTGTAAGTAAATAAAGATTTGGAAATCTACTGTGATGATTGATAGATGAAGGCAGTTTTCATTTTTTCTGCTCCAGTTTCATGTTTTGAAAAATGCTTGACAGTGAGAATTGAGCTGAAGTGAATAAGAAAAACATCAAGTGTTTGCCTGCTGATATTCCACAAGAGGGCGGCATTTAGCTTCATATATATATATATATATAGTGACATTTGACGTCTACATGTTGTATATTTGTAAGTATTATTAATGGATAAAGATGCACCCTATCTGGAGTAAGACTATAGGATTCTGAATCATCTGGCGACCCCCCCTCGGCGTTCTGGACCCCTACTTCGGGAATCCCTGGTCTAGACTGACCAGTGCGTATTCTGTTTTGTTAATGACATGGTTAACAGTATTGAATGTCTTTGACAATGATGGGCATGAATGTTTAAGCTCATACTGAAGGACGACTTACAAAGAAACTGAGAACCATCAGTTAGTGAATGTGAGAGCGAATGGGCGGATGTGACCTGGTGTTAAAGTGCTTCAAATCCTCATAAAGAGTAGACGTTTATTTAGCATTATCATACTGTGTGTTTAATATATGGTAAGATAAGGTATATCTTAAGATTTCAAACAAAGTTTTTGAACTCTTGAATAGCTCAGATTTCTGTTTTAGTGAAATATCAACATAAAAGATCAAATCGAGCTCTTTGAATCTCGATAAAAACGTTTGGTGTGATACGGGGCTTTGTGTATCTCTGAATGGACTTGCTCCAAGTGTTTGGGTGAGAAGTCAGTTCATTTATTCAAATCATAAAGCCAGAATCTATCCACAGCTGCACTTGACAATATCACACAGAAATATAAGAGCTGACTGGGCCCTCACAAAGGGATGAAAAAGCTGTGAACTGCATAAGCAAGGTGAATTGCTTTTCATGCATTATTTCTTTTTTCCTGGATTCCTCTTGGCCTGGAGTTCAAGGGTGCAGATCAGCTGAGACAATATTACATTTCTCTCTCTGATGGTTCTGCCTTTCCACTAGATTGGATTTTAAAATCTCCTCTTAAGCAGGAGAAATTCTATAGGAATGATTCCTCAAGAGTTATTGATTATGAAAAGCCTGATATCTCCGGACAGAGCCGGATCAATACAACTGAGCTATCTCATATCTGCCCGTATAATGCCTGCAGTTAGCCAATCATTCCAGTGTAGAGGTCAAGGAGTTTTCTAATCACCAAACACTTTAGCTGCTGAGCCAAAGACAAACCAAGTTCTCCGAGCAGGTCGACGTCATGATTAAGTAAATACATCAGAGAGGAAAACAGTCATGATCCGTCAATGTCGTACTGATTAGAGATGAATGAATGAGTCAGTGGAAGCTAAAGAACCGTCCCTGACTCTCTGATTCACCGTTAAAGGACAGACAGCAGCACACCTCCACTGTGGCTCTTCACAGAGAACAGGATTATCCGGGCAGAGCGACGTCTCTGCAGCAGAACTCAGCGTCACCGTGAGGACTCGGTGGATAATGAGCATGTTTGTGATGTGTGCTGCAGGGACGAGTGAAGGCAGAGAGAGCAGTAATGAAGCACAGGCTGTCTGCAGCCTCACACACTCTGACACAGAAGGTTTTGCACATCATCCTGCATCTTAGGCTCGGTTTGCATCATGCTTTAACACAGACAGTCTTCTTTTTTGGGCACTCAGAAACCAAACTGCCGGCACCTAAGGGATATTTCAGTATTTCTGAAGCTGGGTATTTGACAATAGTCAGTGAGGTGGCTGAAAGGGCTCCCAGCAGCGTCGCACCTTTAAGAAGAACAAGCTGGGACTGCCGGTAAGGTACACTGCTGCTGGTGGGTACACTTATTTTACTTAGTTTCGGGGAATTATGTAAAAACAAGCCACGAAACTTTGTTGAGGCAAATGTACAACTGGGCAAAATTCATCCTTAATTTTTCCTTCAGAAAGTCTCTATGTTTGGCACTATTTTAGGATGCAGTGAATGCCTGCGCATCGCGAAATAAAAAATGACTAAATAAAATTCAGAGATGCAGGAAATAAAAAATGCGAAGGGGTGCGCACGACTGGTGATGTTTACCCTCCTCGCCTACCATAGCAAAACACTTGCTTCAATATAGAGGAAGACGAGGTCGAGGAATTAGCTGACGCTCTGTTGTTAAATAAATCGGTTGTGTGGACCGATTTTGGCCTCCTATGTAAAAGACAAGAGAACGGTGAGAAGATTGCAGACAAAACAACAACTGTGTGCAAAATATGCCGCTATAGTTCGCCGTATACTGCGGTGAGTACAACTACCAACTACCAACCACTTTGAACTGGAGTCAGGCAGCAACTGTATGTTTGAGTAAGTCTGCATAAAAAACAATTTGATTTTTGCATCTACTGCTGAGTTGACAGAATTTGGTCATATATATGGTCAAGTATATGCACTGTTAAAGACTAAATATTATAGTTCACAGTTCAGACATTTAAAGGTCTAAACTGCAGCTCTGAGGACTGATGTTTGTTTTCCTTTTCATTCAAGAATGTAGTTATCCCAATGGTTACAACAACAAAGCACTTTTTATTGAGATTTTAGGTTTTTACACTGTGGTCTAAATAAGGGGAAAAAACTACAATTTTGCTTTTTTTTTTCAAAGAGCATTTGTTTTGTACTGATGTAGCAATATTTTTTGTATGTCTGCATTAGGAAGAAAATTAAGAAATTGAAATTTTTGCACAACTTCCTATTGTTGGAGATTTTCTATAATCTTTATTTTGTATCATTAGTGTTTCGTATCGTGAGCCCTGTTTCGTATTTCGTATCATTTCGTGAGTTGACCATTTCGTTACACCCCTAGCATCCACTGATCTGCTGTTTCGCTCTGTGGACTCAGGAAGACACAAACAACAGAAGAAACTGATGCTAATACATTTAATCAACTGCTAATACGTATCATGGAGCCTCTATCTTGGAAACAAATTGACCCCCATTTCTCGGTCTTCAGAGTTAGTATGGGGGGGGGGGGGGGGGGGGGGGCAAAGTATGCCTTTGTCCAGTGGTTCTCAAATGGGGGTACGTGGAGGTATTGCAGGGGGTACATGAAGCTTTTCAAAATATCTTTAAAAAATCAGTAGGCTCATCCTAATAATAAGTCTTGGGGAAAATTATTTTGTAAAAACTTTGAAAAAATATAAATGTGTGTTCATGCACTGAATTTTATATTCAGTATTTAGTTTCAATATCCTTCTAAATAACCCCCCCCCCCCACCAACTTAGTTTGACCCACTGACCCGGCGCACTTGTCAACGACCTGTTGTTACCGAATAACACTAACTAAAGAGGTAACGTTAATTATTTTTTGTCAGCAAATCTTTACTTATTAAGTTAATTTATTTTTTAAACAAAATATTATTTATTTATAAACAAGTTATAGATGTATTTCTGTGAACACATTTTTGTTATTTATTTATATTTTTTATTTTGTACCATTACAGAGACCAATATAAATTAGCAGCGTTTTGCATATTTGAGTTTTGACGGTAGAGGAAGTTGGTCACCGTCTTCTGATTTTCTTTTTTGTTTCTACATGCAATTTTTTCGATATGAATGTATTTGTCAGGTTCACTGACATAAGTTGTATGGCTTTAATAAACCAGACACTTATTTTTACAGCACTGTACCTCTTTTTTCTTCCAAAAATGTTTTGACCGAGTCAGGGGGTACTTGACTAAAAATATATTTCTAAGGGGGTACATCACTGAAAAAACTTTGAGAACCACTGCCTTTGTCCGTATGTGTCTGTCTAAGTTTAAAGAGTCCTTCCATCCAATTTTGAAGTTTCTTTCCATCTGCAGTCACTTTTTTAAACAGTTAAACAGCTTCACCATTCATTTGCACAACTGTACAATGGCTCTATATTACAGAGCTGCACTTTCCTCCCAACAGTTTTAATATTCCTGGATGTTTGATTGTTCCTGATGTACATTTTTATACACCCTGCATTTGTAAATAGTTATTTTCATTTATATTTCATTTAATTTTTATTCTCTATTTTATACTTTTACTTTTTTACTTCCTTTACTATACTTTGCAATAAAAACAATTCTGATTCAGAGCTGCATATCACAAAAAGTTGGTTTCAGAAAAGTCCTTGTTTGACTGTTTTTTTTTGCTATAATAGTAAAAGGGCCAAAATACCCAGTGAAAAGGTATTCAGGTTCTTGTTCTTGTTCATATATGTGCACCTACTGTCATTAGTGTAGATGACCATCCCTAGTCTGTGTGACAAAAAGTAATTTAATTACCATGTATAGCACAAAACAAAGGTTTATAAAGTGCGTAGACAAACAGGACAGTACAGAAGGAAAGCACAAGAGTTCAAGAACAAGAGCTAAACCACAAAAAGCTCAATTTAACTCAGAGGCCTCACAAACAAACACAAACCCCAGAATAAACCAAAGCACAAACAGAACCAAGAGGTGAGAAAGCAGCAGCTTTACTGTTGTCTTAGACCAACAGTGCTCATGGACGGGAGAAATCTTTACAGAACATGAGGAACCCAAAAAGCAGACATAATCCTCATAGGGTATGAGGACCAAAGCAAGAGGAGGTAAGATGGTCAGAAAACAGAAGACAAGCAAATAAAAAGAGAAATAGATATAAGCAATAAAAGAAAAACAATACAAGCTTTAAAATGACATACAATTTTGAAAAAAGAACTGCAACATCAATAGGAAATAACACAATAAAAGAGCCAAAGAAGTAACCTATAAAAAGACTGAAAGTACAACTTAAGATGAATCTATGAATCCAGAAGAAAGCATTCACAGAGCGCAAACCTCCACCAAGAAATAGTTCCATGATAAAGTTACCAATATATTATTAATTATTGACCCTGACGATTGTTTGCTAATGGCGGTTATCTGAAACACCACCAAAATCTAATCATTTTAGGTTGTACCATTACCAATATTTTCTGAAAATTTCAACAAAAATCTGTCCCGTAGTTTTTTGCGTAATCTTGCTAACAAACAAACAGTGGAAAAAAGACTTTGTTTGGCAGAAGTAATGACCAAGAAGTTGAGCTATGCAGCATAAATCAATTTGGAATCTAAAGTAACCACGTTCATGTATAATAAGGAAATGCAAAAAGCCAACAAATCCACATGAATGTAAAGAGCTGGCACTGTTAAATGAGAGTGAGAAAGAGGCTAAAACACTGCTGTTAGCTAAGAGCCCAGGTTCACCGTGAGTGTGGAGCTCTTAGCACAGCAGCCCACATCTGGAAACACACTTCTTCACTTCACATGCAAATGAACACAGAGCCGAGTTCACCTTCAACAGCTTCTAAAACATGAATAAATGAATGTAGTCTTCTGTTTTTAGCCACATTAAGCAGAGCTTCTGATTAAAGTTTGAAACACCCCTGCTCCAAAAAACTACCTTTGTGTGTCTGCGTGTGCTTGTTTGTATGCAGAGGCCCTCGCCGGATGACTGGTGAGTACAAGACACATTGACCTTTACTTCCACAACAACATGTAATGCACTTGTCACCGCTACTTTACAATTCATGGGCCGCCCCGACGGAAGGCGCTCCTCAGAATAACGTCCACAGATTTGTGTAATTAAAGGTGCACAGTGGAGCGTGCACACTCAAACACACTTAACTGCCGGACAACTCTCCCCTCTCACTTTACAGCTCGGTCTCATTAATGAACACGGCGAGTCGGTAATGTGTGGGAGTTATCAGAAAGTGCAGGTTCTACTCGAGCTGCTGTCGGCGGAGACGTAACGATGGCCGCCTGCTGCTTAAACCGCTCCAAACAGCAGAATGCACACGGCTGCTACTGTACTGCTGTCACGCTAACGTACAGGGAAAAACAGGTGGTGCGACATGCAGATGGAGACCCACAATAGCACACATTACCGAGGTGTGATCTTTGGGGTTGCATGGCCCGCTGCACCTATTGGCCTTTTGCCCATTTAAATAGCAGAGTCAATCTGTTGTGTGCACTCATGCTAAGGAGAGCGATGCAGAGAAATCCCTGCTCAGACCTCATATCCTCACTGCGGAGAGGGATGCAATTTCTTCTTAAGGAACCAAATTTCTCATTACTTTTTTTTGCCAACCATTTGAATATCTATATAGACTTAATTTCATGCTTGACCTGCATTTTAGCTCAGATGTAAGCAGAAATGGGAGCAACAGAATGACTTGCATGGAACAATCAGACACAGCAGAAAAAGAACTGTTGGCTTTACTTTGTTTCCTCTGAAATTAAGGGGACGTTTGTGTGAGGTACAGTAAAATATTGATGCTGTCTTCATAAAGTTTTCATGCCCTTTGGCTCCTTCTCTCTCTGTGGTGTAAGCCTGCCTTTAGACTGCAGTTAAAAGAGATCATCTACCCAATAACACAAAGTGTCAAACCTTTAATGTCTCTGTTACTGAAATCGCTCACAAAACACATTTACAGAAAGCTGAAAGAGGAGACTCAAGTACGGTGGCCAAGAAAGGTCACAACTAAGCAAACACCACAGCAAATGTAAACATCTCAACACATCTGCATAAACTTACAACACAGCAGCATAAAGTCACAACACGGCGGCATTAGGCTGCAACATGGCAGCACGAAGCCACAACGAAAGTGAAATCCCAACTTCTATAAGTCTTGCCTCAGTCCCGAGTCCATGACAACCATATAGACTCTACTCTTTCAACTGAGCATCCAACAACAAGAAAGAGACAGACAGGGCTCACCTGCCGCTAACTAGCTTAGCTCAAACACTGTAAGTCAATGGGAAGTGTTAGCCTGTCTCTGCCTAAAGTCTTCAGATAAACTGCAGCAACTCTCCTGTGTGCTTGTTGCAACTCATTTTTGCCACCTTATGTCACATTATCTTCATATATCATCTTTGCCTACTCCTAAACAGTTGTCTGGTTCACTTACTTATAAGCCTGTTTTTGGTGGAGATGTGACATTCATGAATGAGTCCAGTCTTTTGGACTGCTCTTTTAAGTGAAGATGAGAACCGATTTGCACTTGCGAGTGAACAGCTCACTTACTTCAGGGCAGTTTGCTTTCAATAGTGGCTCAAAAACTGAGACGTTTGCACTTGTTGTAACATTTCTCAGCCACTAAACACAAGCCATCTTTGTTTGATATATTGTAGTTTCACAATGTTTTCAGTAGTCTGTTATATTTCTGTAAAAGTCTGTAAACCTCTATAGCACCTTTAGTTACCAGCGACAAAAGAAATTAGAAAAGCACTTGGAGAGCGCAGACCCCCGCCAGCACCACAGTTCTCACCCATACTGTGATTTTCATCATAAATATTAGTCCTACCTTTATTTCAACTAAATATTAAGACTCCTTGACCATGAAAACATACCATTAGCAATTAGCTTCATTATGATATCTATTTTAGTTCAGTAGTTATTCACCAAAGTAGCATTTTTTGTCATGGCGGATCCAGACGTTGATCACTCCCAAAATCTAATCATTTGTTCCTTGTCCCAATCTGGACATTTCCTGAAAATGTCATTGAAATCCGTCCATAACTTTTTGAGTTATCTTGCTAACAGAGAAACAAACAAACCAGCAAACACACAAACAGATGCTGGCAATAACATAACCTCCCGGCAGAGGTAGAGAAAAACACAACGCCACTACCACACTGAAGTCAAGACTGTGGTAATATTTTTGATCTGTAATAATTATAATACATTTATTTATGGGCACCCTATAAATACAACAGCTATAAAAACAACGCAATCGGGGTGATGGTTTGGCGGAGTGGTTAGCAACCAGGCACGTCCCAAATACATACTTCTGCTGGCCCGGGTTCAAATCCTGCCTGTGACCAGTTTGCTGAGTGTCTTCCCCTACTCTCTTACCTATTTCGCAAGCCTATCACTGTCTATCTCCTATCAATAAAGGCACAAAATGCCCCAAAATACATTTAAAAAAACAACAATGCAATAATAAAAGGCAACAACATCCAGTAAAAATCCTGCTCCACACATACAACCTTGCCCCTCCATACCTCTCTGACCTCGTTCACATCTCGGTTGCCCGTACCCTTCCTTCCTCTCACATACAACCAGGTGTTAAGTGGTTAATTAAAATTAATTTATTAACAGAGAGCAAGGTGTTTGACAATAACAAAAGGGAGGCAACTAAAAACTAAATGAGTGCTGCTGAACAAAATTGAAAAGGGAAACAAAAAGAGATTCTTAACTAGTGTCGTTCTGTAGTGTAAAATTGTCATGAAATGCACTGCTAGTATAACCGCCAATGGGGTTTTTATGCATGTTTTATTATAAATTCTTTATCTATGTACTCCTAGTGATGAGATGTTGAATGATGGTAACTTAGTCATTTTTAACATCATCTGTCTGTTTAGAAGTAGTAGGAAATGAGTTATGAAGTATTATACTAATACAGCAGATGTAACAAATGCCATATTAATTACTGATCAAGGAGAGTTTCACTTCTATGTTGAACTATAGTCTTTTAGTTTGGTCGTTACACAGCAGCCATTATACCATTCTTATATTTGCATTTAAAATGTTCATTTATTGTCTTGCACATTTAGTCATATATACAGGTTTAGCACAGAAGTACAGAATGTTTTGACTTTTTCAGGATCTTAGAGTAGTTAGAAACAACACCAACTGTTTTGTGGTAGGTTGATTTGATAATGCTTTATAATCTCACAAGGTAGTTAGAATTATTACACCGAATGATACATTGACTTTTGTTATAAGTTTGATAATGTTATATATATCTGCTTAAATACAATAGTCTTACATGCTACTAACAGATTATCACCCACATCATAGAGCCTAAATACATGTCTAATGGAGTCCATGTTTTAAAGTTACAATTATTAAACAGAAGTGACGTATTTTAAGAAAGTACATAATGTACTGAACAGTCTCTCTGGATAACAGCACAGTCTTTAGCCAGAGAGGGACAGGAAAGCACGACCATATTTGGGCCTGAAAAGGAAGCCATTTTGGATCAATTCAGCCATTTTGAGCAGACCATAAAATAATGACTGAAATACCACACATTTAACTTAATGGCCAACATAAATAAAGGATGGACTCCACGTGAGTGTATTTAGGCCTATGAGAGGGGAAAATTACACCTTTGTAATGAAGAATTAAAAGAATGTGACTATCGAAGGGAGATGAGGAGGAGCCTTCTGGAACCTTCGGGAAGACAGGGGAATCCCCCCCATCAGGCTATATAACATGCATACATCAACTTGAGCTTCAGACACAAAGCAACTCCCGTTTGTTATTGTTCACCTAGTGTAACTATAATAAACGGCATTTGTCAAACTTGGAATTTGCCTGCATTCTTGCTTCTTTGACCCGTGAGAGCACACATTTGAACTAGACCTTATTTATGCCAGTTTTATCTTAGCTGCCATTTCCGTGCAGAAGTTACGAGCCAACTCATTCGATATTTACTGCTGTCCAGGAAGACACAGCAGTTCTATTTAACTGTTGTTTAAGAGAAAGGAAACAAAAACCTATCCAACCACCCTAACTAATCAAAAGAAAACAGATGCTATCCACAACAGCACTCAATCCCTAAAGTATCTAACAGTAATATTTAAATGTATAAGTACAATGGTAAATAAATTTAGTGCCTCACTATTTGTCTATCAAAGCAAAGAGACAGTTTGCCCCTCGCTCCTCAGTCTCTCCTGATTGGTGGTTTCAGGTGCTGAACCCTCTGTGCCTTTCCCCCAGCGCAGGTGGACGGATCAGCTGGTTAGTCCTGCTGCAGCTGTAACCTGGGAGTGGCAGTGACAGACCCTCACACAAGAACACACACACACACACTCCAGGGAGGGAGGTAAAATCCCCAATACGGTGGCGGCCATAATGTCCACTAACAAAACAGACACTAAAGAGGAAGTGTGCCTGAGCACATTCAGAAATTCTGGTGTGGTCCAAAAAGCACGTTGGATACGTCACCATGAACGTCCTCTTTAGTTGGAATTTCTATTTGTGTGGCTGCATGGTCTTCAGGTACCCTGAGTTTGCTTCCTCATAACTGGAACACCTTTACTGGGATGTGATTCAGCTCCCAGCTCTGACGTCATAAGCTACGTGAACCAGCGGATAAAAGACAAGACTAAAACAGAAACTACAATTAGGATTTAAACATATGAAACATACAAACAGGGGCAACATTTAAACCCTTTCAGCTTTGGATAAACATTTATTTTCAGGAGAAATAATGTCATTGAAAATATGTTTTATGTGCACATGGCTAGTGTAGAAATCAGAAACAAAAAAATAACACTTCTTGCACTTACACTAAAAATTCAACAATTCACTCCTGGATGTACCTGAGGTTTAAAATAGGGATGCACAATGTTAGGTTTTGCCAATATCTGATATGCTGATAGTTCAAAAGCCATCATTGCTGACACCAATATCAACCTTTCGTAGGACCAAAACATCTTTGTTTTTTTGTCTTACATCACTTCAAATTCCAAGACAAGTATATGGGTAGTGCAGTAGCCTGCCTCTGCCTACAGTCATCACATAAACTCGAAACAGTCCTATGTGCTTTACCCCTTTACAGGTGCATCTCAAAAAATTAGAATATCATGAAAAAGTTCAATATTTTTCATCACTCATTTCAGAATGTGAAACCCATATATTATATAGATTCATTACAGATAGAGTGATAAATTTCAAACATTTATTGCTTGAAATTTTGGTAATTCTGAAATGAGTGATAAAAGATATTGAACTTTTTCATGATATTCAAATTTTTTGAGATGTACCTGTATGTTACATTATCATGTTTTGCCTTCTTATTACCTTCTTCGTCTCTTAAACAAAGGTTTTGTTTTGTCGACCTACCTACATGGTGGTTTGCTTTAGTGAAGTCTTTTAAACAGCTCTTTCAAGTGAATGATAAGAACCAATTTGCAGCTGTCAGTGAGAGTTTGTTTCTTTAATTTGCAGTCAATTTGCATTAATTTATGGCTCACAAACAAACAACTCATTCAGAACTGTGAATTGGTTATCATCCCTCACTTAAAAGAGCGGTTCCAAAGACCTGACTTATTTCCAAATGTCACATCTCTCTAAAAAACACAGTTGAAGCAGGTCAACAAAATAAGGCCTCTGTTTAGGAGTAGAAGAAGATAATAAAAGATAACATAACATAAAGGGGTAAAAATGAGTCACAACAAGCACTCAGGACCGTTTAGAGTTGCTGAAGAGTTTATCTGATGACTAGGAAGAGGCAGGCTAACACTACCCATTGATTTCCAGTGTTTGAGCTAAGCTAAATAGCGATGGGCAAGCTTTGGCTGTCTCTTACTTGTTAGTGGACGCAGAGTCGAAACAATGATGCCTATCTACTTGTCATGGACTCAGGAAAGAGGTAAGAAATGCAAACAACAGAAATGTTGGAGTGTTCCTCGAAGTCGACCAATTTCTTTCATGGTTAGTCTTGTTTGTGTTAGAAACAGATGTAAAGTGAGAAAAACTAGATTTTATTCATTAATAAACCATATTTTTGATTCATAAAACTGGACAGTGAGTGATGATAAGGTAAATCATCATTGTACATTTTGCAGATATAACAGATAATTTATGGGATATGTATGGACTATTTCTATAGTCAAAATACGGGCAAATATTTTTATCTCTTCGGATACTGATATTGGTTCAATAATATTGTGCATCCCTACAAAAATAATTACATTATTAATAAGTTAAGATAAGTTAAGGGCTGATTGTGTGCAGAAATTCAGCAACATATTTAACATGTGATATAAATTAGCTTATAAAAATTGAAAAAGTGTCAAAGTCAGAGGAAACATCCTGCTTCATTTACAACATATATACATTAATTAATGTAGTATTTCTCATATAAGCTTGTTTGCATGTAGAAGGCCTCAGAGGGAGTTCAGCAGTGGACTTTTTATTTGGATTAGGTGAACCACTGTTTGTAGTGTCAGCTCAATATCTGGGATGACTTAATGTAGTGATCAGAGCAGCAGCGAAAAGAGCAGCCTGCAAAACCAAGAGGGTCCAGAAGCGTCTACATGATCTGTAGCTTCTAATATTATTAATGATTATTTACCTCTGTGGATAAATACTAAAATATTCATCCAAAGAACTCTGAGTCATCATAAGTCGCACCTTGTTTCCCCTCCAAATTAAAGTGATCAGATGTTTTCAGAGAGACATCAAACCGAGTTAAAAGATGAGCAGTGGAGTCGTTTTTCAATGTCAGTACACATTTGTTTGAGCTCTGCTGGAGGACGGGGCTGATTTAGAGCAGTGAAAACACATTAAAAAATAAATCCAGCCTCCAGTCAGGCTCTTTTGTCACCTCTGAATCAGTGGAGCATGAGGGCGTTTGAGATGACCAGAGGCAGCAGGAGGGATGAAGACACACGAACGCTTCCCGAGGTGAGAGTCGCACCATACTGGTCCAGGAGCTGCAGGACCACGCCGTTGGTCCAACCAAATCCAAGCTTTAAAAAGAAGGCAGACATGAATAAGAACGTTCCTATATGTTAAGCACTAAAGCAAAGCATCAAATGCTTCTATCTGCTTTAGAATTCTTTTTTTATCCAGTAAAGAGACTGAATCTCATTTTAAAGGGTGTCTATGCCAAGAAAGCGAACAGTACAACTCACAGGATTACAGATTGAAACCACAGAGGAGAAAATCACCTGTCAAAACAAAGCATCTACAACCAGATGCAGCTGCCGTCTGTGCCTTATATCTACTATGGAAATGACTTAAAGAGGAAGCTCACAGCAAACATTAACATATGCTGCAGCAGGGAGAGGAACTGAAACTTGGTGCTAATGTGGCACAGGTACCAACACGTCAAATGTAGGGATGCCATCTGTTGGATTTTTGCCAGATCTAATAGGGAGAGACTTTTCATTATCATCTCTAACAAAATCAATACAGATATTTCTTGCAAGAGTATGAAAGCTCCACTTGGCTAAAAAAGGACCTGTTACTTTTCTCATGACAGTTTATTTGTGTCAGAAACATGTGAAACAAGAAAACTGCTTCACTTTTTCATTAATTCCAATTTTATTTTTAATGATCAGGTGAAGCATTACGGCATATCATACAATATCAACACCACAAACTTCTTGATAAAGAAGATATTTTCACTCCACTTCTGACATGTTAAGCTGAGTTTGTCTGAAGAGGTGGCTCACAATCTGTCCTTTACACTGCGTCAGAACTGCCTGTCTACAGCATTTTCTGATTGTCCCGTTAAATGTGATTGATCGGTCAATTACCTGCTGGATAAGCGTCTGTAAAGGTTTGCGTATTCCCAAACACTTTCTATGAGCTCTTTCCCAGATGAACTGGTGAAATAAATTGAACGGTCGATCTGGTGGCTCAGGTTTGACATTTATGGCTGACAATTTGGTTATTGACGGACCACTGCAGTGAAGATCAACTGAAGCTTCATCGTAACATGCCAGGATGTGTGAGAGAGATGGATTGTGTACAACCAACCCCAGTCTGGATGAAGCTTTTAG
Organism: Scarus forsteni; assembly: GCA_036419115.1. Taxonomy (NCBI): domain Eukaryota; kingdom Metazoa; phylum Chordata; class Actinopteri; order Labriformes; family Labridae; genus Scarus; species Scarus forsteni. The sequence continues at coordinate 13,083,041 of JAZDUH010000198.1, forward strand.
TAGGCATTATGATATGTCCAAACTAAGCTTTAAGCACAACCACAGTGCTTATGAATGCCCAGATCAAATACTGGTACAAGGTATTAAGGCTGTGACTTTGCTAAAAATCAAACTCAAATTGTTTTCGAACATGCAGCCAGATAACTGAAGATATTCAGGGGGGGACGCAGTCACACTGGGTTGAGCTCTTGATGAAGAGCCACTGCACTCGGCTGTGTCACTTGGATGAAAAGTCGACGGTTGAGCCCACAAATTTGGTGTGGAGGACGAGCGAGTAGACTGCTTTGCTCGTAACCGTCACACAGCCCAGTCTTTGATTTTAAAGCTGCCATCAACAGTGTAAACCAAAAATACTACCACACAGCTCTCCTTAGATGATCTGGGGTTGTTGTTTTCTGCTGGTAAAGGCAGAGACAATCCCGACAAGTAAACTTCTGAGGAGGGCAGATTTCGCCAAGTTTCTCTAGGTAGCCATGAGGACAATAGGCTAATCGGTATGTCCGTTCTCAACTTCCGGTTCTCAACTTCCAGTTGTCGTCAAGTCCACATTCTGCTGCTCCCGCCTCTCTTCCCTGATTGGGCTGTTAAGAATTCAGCTGAGTGAATTCGTTGGACAACGCAGGCTGGCAAGACGGACCTGCAGAATCAGGCAGGTCTGTATGCTCTGTAAGGCTAGCAGCTCTTTGTTTACTGAGGATAGGAGAGCAGCGGATGTGACTGACAGTCAAGCTTCACTGAGAGCGCCCTCTGTTGGATGAAAAGGTCCACTGCTCCAGGTGCCCTGATGTGCTGCTACACTCAGAATTTAACATTTGAATATTTACTTACTACTCAGTTACGGATATTTAACCTGACACGCCAGATGGACAGTTCTATATTGGAAATATTTACAACTCCATCTGGGAAGGAGCCATGCGAAAATGTTTTCAGGGCAGAACCTTCAAACAAACAGTAGCTTGTGATTGGACGATCACTGGGCTCATCACACACATCACAGACCAATCCATATCAACAACACTGCTATGATGTAGCATACTTAGGTGCAACGGCTAATGGCTAACAAGGGCAAACAACAGTTAATGGCCGTTAGCCGCTACGGCTAACGGCTGTAAGCTTAAATACCTTAAAACTATCATTTCACACAGATGTATCATTTAACACTTATATGTGACATGAACCTCGTCAAATACAATCTCTACGTAGTAAACTTCTGAGGATAGCATATTTCGCCAAGTATCACTGAGTAACCATGATGACCACAGGCTAACCGGCATTAGCAGCCATTATTTTCAAACACTTCCTGTCAAGTCACATCCTGCTGTCATCACATTGACTACTCCTGAAGCTCCCACCTTTCTTCCCACCTTTCTTCCCTGATTGGACCGTTCAGCATTTAGCCGAGTGAAACCGTTTGACAATGGAGGCCTGCAAGACGGATATGCATGATTTCAGAATCAGGCAGGTCCGTCTACTCTGCAAGGCTAAGGTTTATTTATCCCCATATTCAAACGATTATTAAAATATCAAATATAAGGTGACAGCCTTACAAGGTATTAACAGGGTGAAAAAGACCAGACCAAAAATCAGGTCGCAAGTTAAATACTGTACCCTCCAAAATTTTCATATGAATTAAGTAAACCTAGCTTTAGAGAATCAGGCTGAGTGTATCTTTTACATAACGATATAAAAAAGATTTCATCTACAAGAAGTAAATACAGACTGGTCTGTAACTCTTTCATGCAGAGTACGGTGAGGAGTTAGGTCTTGACATTTGTTATTAACCTCACTGCTCTGTGGTTTAGAGTATTCAAAGATTTGAGGCATTGAGGTGATTCAAGCACATATAAAACATCTCCACTGTCGATCAGAGGCATGAGAGTTGCAGAAGAAAAATAAGGCCTATATCTAAAACATAAAGCCATGCTGCAGTTTTTAGGTCTTTGGAAATTGCTCAATACAAAGCTTAAAAAATCAATTCAATACAAAAGATGGTATAGACTCAATCATATCATGCGAAGTAAGGCTAGATCATTAAATGCAGGGAAGAAATACAAACAAGTAAACCAAGAAAGTAAGTCAAAGAGAGAGAGGCAGATAACAGGGCCCAGCAGGGGAGAAAATTATAAGCAAACAAAGTCAGGGAAGGACAAAGAAGCGCAGAGGAGTAGGAGTTTCTCTGTACATGAGCATGTGAATGAGTTCAAGTTAAGCAGCAGACGTGAAGCAAAGAAGACTAACAGCATTCTGCATGAAATTAGAAATATGCGTGTGAAGCTAAGCACGTTGGTTTTACACCATGGAAGAAAAAGAAAAGAAAATACCTGAACTTCATATTCTCCTCCTCCTCCAGGTTTTCCATCTCCAGTTACATCATACTGTCAGGAAGAAAATGACAAGTTCTCAGTCAGTTGTGTTATCACCGAGAAACACAAGTTCAAGAAAACTTCCACTAACCTTTTCAAACATGCTGTTGTATTTCTCGTACGCCAACCAGTTTGTCTTGATCCACCGCTGGGCCAAATCAAACGCTAACTCTCTGGCTTCCTCTGAGGGCACTTTGGATAAGCCTGCAACACAAGATGATTTCAGTTATTTAACAAAATAAGAAGAAGCCTTTTAAAATGTGAGTTTGCTCAAAGCAAAAACAAGAAAAAGTGACATGTTTCAAAGTTCGACTCCAGCAAGTGGATCTGAAATTAAACAGTTCTGACAGCCCTCGTCTCTTTCTACATAGCAGGGCTGCTGGATATTTAAGGCGGACAAAGTTAAGAATAACTGATCTTAAACTGAAGAATCATTCACTAACATCTTTGACAAGGAAGGGGAAATGTCGGTTACCAGTGACACAGTGAAAAATATCTGTAATTTATCAAACAATAAATTTCTTGTTTTTTACAGAAATTATATTTTCAAGCTCAAAACCATCGTAAAGCTGAATTTGATGAGTTAATCATCAACTCAAAGTCAAATAAGGGTACTTTTTCAGCACAACAAACTAGTGTTTGATTAATTAATTTGTTTTAACATTAGGAATGAGAAATGATAAGATTTCATGATACCAGTACTTTTAACAGTCCTGCTGATCAATCCAATTCTGTAACGATTCCCTTCAAGGATAAGTTCGGTTTCTACGGCTGTCACATTGTTTATAGAATGAAGTAGAACAATATACTCACCCAGAAGGCTTTCCTGATCCAAACAGTGCTTCGGGAGATATTTAGATCCAAAATCGAGCGGCGGACATCAGTATAATGGTAGCACACGGGGCAAGTATAGTGCAGTTCCTAAAACTGCATTAATCGTCCAAAAGCTCATTAGTTTCACCAATATTTCATCATGGTCCGCTCAGGCTACTCCTCCAAGACAGTTCGGGGTCGCTCCACCCATGTTTTCGCGACTGTGCTGACCTCTGAACTGAAAACCTTCTTTACGGCTGCTGTGCATGCGCAGTACGGCTTCCTCCTTTCGATGAGCTCCTCATCTGTAAACTCTGGCTCGAAACTGTAAGGACACCCATCATATTCAAAGTTCTCGTCCACAACATCTTCATCCAATAGATATTCGTCGGCAGTCGCTCCTGAAACAATGAGCCGTACTGCGCATGCGCGGCAGCCGTAAAGAAAGTTTTCAGTTCAGAGGTCAGCACAGTCACGAAAACATGGGTGGAGCAACACCGGACTGTAATGGAGGAGTAGCGTGAGCGGACCATGATGAAATATTGGTGAAACTAATGAGTCTTTGGATGATTAATGCAGTTTTAGGAGCGGCGCTATACATGCCCTGTGTGCTACCATTATACGGATGTCCACCGCTCGATTTTGGATCTAAATATCTCCCGAAATGCTGTTTGGATCAGGAAAGCCTTCTGGGTGAGTATATTGTTCTACTTCATTCTATAAACAATGTGACAGCTGTAGAAACCGAACTTATCCTTTAATGATTCCTGCAGATTTTCCATGTGGGTAAATGTTGGCCTGTAGATTTTCAGTGGCAACAATGTCAACACACGTCACAGCATAGATAACTGATTCTGCAAGTTGCTGGTGTTTCCACTTACATAAGGTTGTGCAGTAGGCGACTTTTGTAAAAAATTAAGCCACAATTATGATAGTTCTGAACCCTGTCAGTGGAAGGAATTGATAAGGGAATTGAAGGGCAAAAAGACTCATGATATCGATTCTTAGATGGAACTGTTAACGTATCTCAACTGGAATTGGTTTTCCGTCCCATTCCTATTTAACATTACTTTACCAGTAGGTCCGAGCTAAAGCAAAACATTATTTCACAAAATATCAGTGGGAAGAAGCAGTTTTAAAACTCCTGGTTATTGATGACTATTTAACTTTATCTCTTCTACCCAAATGCATTAATAATGCTTCATCTAAGACCTTTACAGAAACTGTTACCACAAACTCATCCAGCAGTTATCTATTCCACTTATCCCTCTCGTAGTCCCGGGGGCTGGAGTTTATACCAGCTGATATTGGGCGAAAGGCAGGGACCACTACCTGAACCAGTCCCCAGCCAATCACAGGGCCACATAGAGGCTAACAACCATTCACTCTCACAACTCAGGGCAATTCAGAATCGCCAATCAACCTAATAAGCACGTTTTTGGTCTGTGTGAGGAAGCTGGAGTGCCCAGAGCAGCCCCCTGCATGCACAGGGAGAACATGCAAACTAAGTACAGGCCCAGGCCAATACGGGGATTGAACCAGCATCCTTATTACTGTGAGGCATCATCACTGCTAAGCCAATATGCTTCCCTCATCACAAATTATATTTTAATTGGATTGTTAGTGACTATGACATCAATATTTCGACTGTTCCCACTGCAATGCATTTTGCCTGTGCACGTGGTGAAGCGGTGAGTCACATTAAGATACTCCCTCGCAGATTTTTTTTCATCTTATGGTTGCAGTTTAGAACATTGAAACTGACAGACAGGCTTCACTGAGTGAAGAGAAGGGCTGCATGTTTGTTTCTGATCTCACACAATGCTCTGCAGGGCATGGTGTGATAATGGCCTTTTTTTCTCCTCCTCTCTCCCTGATGTCTCCCTTTTCCTATTGAAGAAAACGGGGTGCAGCTCTGCTGGCGACCCAACGGTCTTCCCAATCCTGTCTCTCCTATGCATGTTACTGTCTTTGTATGTTTTTGGATGGGTTGTAGTGTAAGAAGATTTTGTTGCTCTGTACTTATGGCATGTGCAATGACAATAAAGTAATTGGTTGATTGATTAGATTGACTGATGTTACCCAAAGGCCACCAGTTACCCACCCCTGCCATAAATGAGTCTATGAGGAACGCCAATCCCTTACAGTTAAAGTACAGCCAAGTAAAACATACCTTAGCTATTCTTCCTTAAAAAGAGTAAAGAGACTCTGAACAGCTCTGTAGTCTTACTCGACATGGATCTTATTTCAGGAATTATCCTTAAAACTCCTTCAAACTTTGAGAAAAGGGAACTGAAAGAGCCAAAATGTGACCTCACTTCCTCGCTTCAGGGCTAAACGATGCCCCTCTTTATCTGAAAAAGTGCAAGCATGAGCTGAGAGCTGATGTGGGACCTCAGCATACCCTCCAGTTACTATATAAAAGCTGCTAAATGCTAAGCTTTGCCTCATAATGACAGCACACTCAGTTCTTGGTTAAAGGCCCATTTAATAAATGAGCTCTCATGCCCTCAGTCCTGGTTATCATCACTAAAGAGGCAAACAAACTGTGACTTTCTGCTTTATTGTCATATTTTTCTTAAAACACTACATAAAAATTCACTCTAGATGCATCTGCCATGCTGTAAAACAGAAAGACTTCCTCGCTCTCGCTTTTATTTTCAGTCAGAAAGGATAATATTAGAAGTTCAGCAAAAGAACAACTGTCCAATTATCTCCTGTTTCTGGAAATTTTACAGCAAGCAGTCAGTGTTTTATATTGATCTTTTTGGAGGATTATTGCTGTAAGCTTTAGGTAAGGACTTATCATAATATTTTGACATAATTTCCACACATATTTGTTGTTATACTTCAGCCACTGGCAGTTATCCAGAGATATTTCCAGCTTTTAGTCTGTACTTAGATACGGTGCTTTCTTTGCCTCAGAACTCAGAGGATATACTGTAAAAAAAAATCAAAAGTTATTTAAACTGATTAGACAAATAAACTGAAACCAGTGCATCTGAACTCTTCTAGTCTACATGAATTTGACGTCTCTGTGGTGCAAACAAGCTGAGACACATCTTAAAGGTCACATGTCCTGGGGTGTTTGGCCTTTCACGTCATGTTTAGGTGTCTATTAAAGGGACGGTGAGGAGAATCACAAAGACTCTGCTACTCATGAGCACGCGCGGCGACTGTCGTAATGCTGTGTTCCAGTAACCTCAGAACTGGGAGTGACATCATCTCCACCAAGCGTTCCAGTTGAAGTCTGAAAAAAACATGCTGATCTACCAGGCTATTGTTAGCTGTTAGCACGCCCTGGGTTGTTGTTCACAAATACCACATGAAGAATGTGATTATCACTATGGCAGCATTTTTGTAAATATAAGTCTAACAATAAGTTCTCTTAGCCTGATGCGCCAGACGGACAGTTCTATATATCAGCCACAGAAATATTTAACTAGTCAATCTGGGAAAGAGCAAATAAAAAATGTTTTCAGAGGCAGAACCTTCAAAAACATCAGCAGTTGGTGATTGGATGATGGTTCTGCCAGTCACACTCATCACAGACCAATCATATCAAGCCACAGTATGACGTAGCAGCTAAGGTCTGTTGTTAGCCATTAGCTTAAAGGGTAAGTTCGGTTAATACAGCTTTCACATTGTTTATAGAATGAAGTAGAACAATATACTCACCCAGAAGGCTTTCCTGATCCAAACAGTGCTTCGGGAGATATTTAGATCCAAAATCGAGCGGCGGATATCCGTACAAACGTAGCACAATAGGGCATGCATAGCGCCGCTCCTAAAACTGCATTAATCATCCAAAAACTCATTATTTCACCAATATTCCATCATGGTCCACTCGCGCTACTCCTCCATTACAGTCCGTGTCGCTCCAGACATTTTTTGAGCCTCTGCTGACCTCTGAGCTGACGAAGAAGACCGAGTGCCTCTGCGCATGCGCAGTACTCTCTGGAGCGCCTCCATGTCCTCCTTTCTATGAGCTCCTCATCTGTAAACTCTGGCTCGAAACTGTAAGGACACCCATCATATTCAAAGTTCTCCTCCACAACATCTTCATCCGACAAATATTCGTCCATTTTGCACAAAACTGGAGGAAGAAAGTCGTTGTGTAGCCGGCGTTAGCCCCTGGAACAATGAGCCGTACTGCGCATGTGCGGAGGCACTCGTCAGCTCAGAGGTCAGCAGAGGCTCAAAGATATGTCTGGAGTGACACAGACTGTAATGGAGGAGTAGCGCGAGTGGACCATGATGGAATATTGGTGAAATAATGAGTTTTTGGACGATTAATGTAGTTTTAGGAGCGGCACTTTATGCCCTATGTGCTACCATTATACGGATATCCGCCGCTCGATTTTGGATCTAAATTTCTCCCGAAGCAGTTTGCATCAGGAAAGCCTTCAGGGTGAGCATATTGTTCTACTTCATTCTATAAACAATGTGAAAGCTGTCTTAACCGAACTTACCCTTTAAACAACGTTTCAGTTATCGTCTTACATTAAATTTTACCACAGATCGACTAACGAGCATCGTTCACAGAGGATTTTGGCGTTCTCTCAGTTTCCCAGCAGTCATCACCAGTTGGTAGAAGGACAAAAGCATGATCTCTCATAAGAAAAGCTTAAGTGACGTTCTTTGCTCCTCTCTTGGTGAAGAAATTGAGTCCATGGGTGCATCCATGGGGACTGCTCCATTTTTTCAAACATACAGTCACTTCCTGCTGTTGTCACATCTTCAGTTTCTGCCTCTCTTCACTGACTGGGCTGTTCGGATTTTAGCCACGAAGTCGAAGGAGACTGAAGGCAAAATGGACCTGTGTGATTTCAGATAATGAATCAGGCAGGTCCGTCTGCTCTGGAAGGTTAGGGGTCTCTGCCTTTTGATCATTTTTGTACAATCGGACTGACGTTGAAACTTTTTTAAGGTGAAAAAGTTACATATTGTGCTCAAGGACCTGAAAAAGAGAGATTTTCTTTAAAAACCAGCAAAAGTGAACCTGGCAGCAGTTCAGCCTGGCAGAGCCTCTCCAGGGCAGATGTCTGTGGGTGGTTGGATTAAAAGTGAAATACCAATTAGGATGACTTTATGTGACTTGTTTCACTTCATTTTTCCCTTAAAGGTGTCTTTACGGAGTTTGAGACCACCAGTGGGTTCATGTTTTGTTTGAAACATACAGATGAAATGCATTTTGATGTCAGCACAGATGAAGCTTTTGTTAGTTTTTAAGTAGTCTGTGGGGGACTTTAAGATGTAAACACCCTCAAGGTGCAAATGAAGGTCAGAAGTATAACCTGCTTTATTGCATTAAAAACCTGATAAATGGGATTTAAGTCTAGATGAATATAAAGTTCACACCCACAGAGCGTTCTCAATGATTAAAATGTAAAACACAGCATCTTGATGAGGATGTGAATCATCAGGAAACTCTCACTGAAGCAGATCCGTGTTTCACCACCCACCCTCGATGAGCATGTGCTGCAGAGGAGGCCACGCGTTGGGATAGTCCCACTGCTGCCCAGAGTCAGCCAGAGATGTTGGGACTCCGTTTGGGAACTGGAGGGCACCGCTCGACTGTACGTGCAGGCATGAAAGAGAGAAACAGGAGAGAGGGGAGATGAAAACTGTGTGGAGTGTGAGCACCATCTGCTGGATTGGATGGAAACAGATTTTAGGGTAAAAGTGAAATTTGTCTTTGGGTTTATGGCTGAAAATGTTGTTACTGTCTGAATATAGAAGAACAGCCATAATGACTTCAGCAAACTTACCAAGTCACATTCATTTGTACAGTTTGGAATTGTTTTTGAGATTTTAAGACGAAAACGCAGACCAGCAAGACTTTATCTTTATCTTGATCAGGTCTAGAGGCAGGTAATCAGACTTCTGCAGATCTTGCAAGAGGTTCCTATAACCCTTTTGCCATTCCTCTACATCCCCGGCTAAGTCCCTGTACATGATGACGAGGGAGAATGGGCAGAATTAGGAGGGATTTGCTGCCCATTCATTGTGTTTCCACCTGTCTATCTGAGACACCGGGTCAGCTTGATTCTCTACCCCTTCGCTCCCAGAGGGTCTCAGGGTGGCACAAGGTGCTGTCATTTTACTAGGACTGGGTATCAATTCAGATTTTCTGGATCGATTCGATTCGATATTACAAGGCCTCAAATCGTCTGATTCACAATTCAATTCGATATTTATTCAGTCTGGGATATCTTAGTTAAAATAGTGCTGTAAATTTAAAAAGTGACCTCTTGACCTGGTACATCATTAAACATTGTTTTAACATGAAGAACTAAACCCAGAGCAGTTACATTAATCATATTTTAATGATATGCATTAATGCATATTCTGCATATTACTTGTTTTTTGTCCAACTTGTATTTTCCTTTGTACTTGTTAAATCTAAAATACTGTACATCCAAACATCAGCTTTTAAACTTGCCAGTGGTGCCCATATCGTGCTTCCACCATGTTTGTTTGCAGTAACATCTCATGAGATCTTGTTCAGTAGAAAGCAACGCTAAACGCTGATCACACAAGACTAGCAGGGTGGATACCACAGGCTGCTTCTCTGCACATCCAAAGAAGAAAAACTACCCAAGTTAAAAGATCGATCTTTGGATTTTATGGATCAATTATGAACCAGTTAAAGGAAAATCGATTAAAATAGGTTTTTTTAACCCAGCCCTACATTTTACACACATCAGCTAAAACAAAGATTGGAGTCGGGGTCTGCACCAGGTGCAGCAGCTAATGAGGGATGAAATGTGTCCTTTTGTAAACCTCCACTGGGACAAACTGCTCTCTGCTCAGGGGATCAATACGTAGACCACTTTGCCTTCAGAACTTCAACTGGATCCTGACCATTTCTAAAAGGGACCAAGTTTTGTGCTTCCTGTTTTATAGTTTGCTGCATTTTTTGGTTCTGTATTTTTCTTACTTTAATTGTTGAGTTTGTTAGTTGTTTTAAATTCTTGTGTTTTTTGTGGTAACATATCAACTCTTATCTTCAGCTTACTGATTCTGCATAAAAATTGGACTGTTGTCTGAAAATTAAAACACACTGTTATCATTTCATTTTATTTACTTTTATCATTTTAATGTGTTGTACATCTTCAAGCTGCTGGGCTTGGAGCTGCTTGCTCAACTTTTTGATCCTCACACCTAAAATATTTTCATTCTTGCCTCGGGGTTAATGAAGTGAACCAAAATCTGTTTGTTACTTCCTTTTCAGAAATTTAATTAAACTTTTTCAAAAGCTTGTAAATGTAATCAAAGAGTTAGAGGAGCCATGTGCAGATAATAAAAAATATTAAACAAAAAAAAGCAAAGTCATAAATGCTTGTTTCATCGTCCAACAATGTAATAAAAGCCAAAACTAAATTAAACTAGAACTCAGGACAAAGTCCACCATTATGCAACTTCCAACATCTACTATCTGTTTTATTATTTTAAGACAATAAAACTTGCAAAAGTGTCTGTAAGGTTAAGAGAATCCACTTCTTTCCCAGTATCCCCCTATTATTTAGCATGCTAAAGTGCAAGACAACACTTCTTCATATATGTGTTCTGACAGGAAAAAGAGCAAAGCAGGAGCCGTACCGTGGGCCGAGGTGTTTGGTGGCTTCATCTGCTGTCTGGCTCAGAGTGACCATCTGCTCGGCTCAAGATAAAACGGAGACGTGGCTGCTTAGTGCAAGATTTGATTGGCTGTGTTAAAATTAAAGCCCTATCTACACAGACAGATTTCCAACTGTGAAATTAATGCAAAACAAGAGGGCGCCGCCTTGAAATCAAAATTCATTTAATAGAGGTCCCTCTCTTTATCTTTACTTTGTTTTTATGGGAGTGATTTACAGCAGATACGTCCGCTGCAGCAAAAGTCCAGATACTGACCAACAGCAGGGACTTGTGAAAGCACCAGCTGTGAACAGGCACAAAAACATTTAGGTTTTGAGATCAGGCTTAATGCAGAGATCTGGGCCTCGCAACCGGGTGGATTTTTTACCAGAACATCAGGAAACTATAAAGATACAGGAGAATCTTGTTAAAAGAGTTTCTTTAAGTATTTACAGAACAAAAATCAAACACTTGTTAACTGAAAACAGCAAAATACAGAACATTTCTAATCTACTTGGTATAAAATGTTTTACTACTCTTGTTTTGAAATAATGTTTGTTGGAGGTTTATGAATTTGCATATGTACTGTATATTTTGTGTTACAGGGGGAATAGTTGGTGCATTAGTTTGTATTAACGGGCAGTCAGAATACAAAAACAAAAGGTTAAGTGTTTATCCAGTAAGAATGTTCATATAGATAAGAAAAGTAAAACTCTTAGTAGTCACTTTTTCAGACTTTTTCTCCACAAGCACCTAAAAAGCATGTCAATAATGCATTATCCTGCACTCATTGATGCTTAATCATAGTTTTAAAAGATAATTTACTATGCTCTAAAACTGTGACCATAACTCATCATAATTAAAGTGTTTGTGTTGAATTATGAGCATACTTCTAGTGAAATTAAATTGTCATTATAGCACTAAGAAGTTATAAATATTCTAAATTCTTCCTAATAATAAATCTGACACACCATCCAGCATGCTATAAAGATGAATGAGATTCACTGATGGTGGAAACAGCACAAAAATGTTTTTCTAATAAAGTAGAACTTTGTATGGCCAACAGTTCAAACCATTTGGATCAAACTTAGACAATATATTGTCTGTTAGCATTAAATATTTTGTATTAAATGAGGGAAAATGAGGAAAAACAGCTTAAAATTGGCAAGATAACCCCTTGAACTTTATATGCAAGCCATTTGAAGTGCTTTTACACTGTACTTTTTGAGTATTCAACTTCTTAAGTACACAAAAATATTACTAGCTCACAGAGTACACAGTAAAAGAGGTCCTCTTTACAATGAAACCAGTTTGATGAGCTTCTAATAGAAGAATATGATCTTATTTCATTTCAATGTCAGGCCAAAAGGACTCAAAATAAATTGTGCCATGCATTAACTGACCTTCATGATACGATGTTACTACACATTCTCTTCATTCATGTGTGAAAAGGAGGAATCGTAAAGCCAGCTTAAAGGCAAGACTCCCATATTTCACACTTTTGATGGTAAAAGGGAACAGATAAAGTCACCGGCCTGTCATCCCCTTTTTGCAATTACCGTAAAGGTTCAAATACATGAGCATTTCAAATTTAGTTTAGTTTTAGTTTATTGATTTATTTGACAGGGACCATGTACAAATACATTAATCTTTCAGTAGAAAAGATGCTTTGTACCAGATTTAGCAAATGCTAATTTCCATCTGCAGTCCCTGGGCAGGTTCACAGCAATCACAATGCAATTACATAGCTGTTTATGTTAAAAACTATTACAAAACACAATACATTAGCTCATTTAAAATTAATATACATCAGTGTCAAATCCTATATACAAAATCAGCCGGACTGATGCTGACACAGTTGGTTATCAAGAATATATTTCTTTAGATTTCTAGAAAAAATGTTTAAATCTACAGAACATTTCAGACTGTCTGGGAGCTGATTCCATTGTTTAATGGTTTTGAATGAAAAAGCTGTTTGAGCAAAGGCAGAGGATCTTATAGGGACAGCACAGTTTCTGTGAACTGTCGAACGAGATGTTCGGGTTGTTTGCTCAGAGTAAAGTTGAACAAATTTTTTTAACGGAGGTGGAGCAATGTTATTGACAATTTTGAAGATATTTCTTAAGTTTGTAAATAAAATTAAATTGTCAAAACTTAATATTTTATACCTACTGAGAATATTGCAATGATGATAACGAAGAGGTTTTTTGTCCAGTACCTTTAGTGCCTGATTATAGACCGATCTGAGTGGTTTGAGTGTGGTCTCATTGGCCTGAGACCAACAAGACAGGCAATAAGTGATGTGAGGAATGATCATTGCATTAAAGTACATAAAAGATGCCTCTGTAGTCAGACTATTCCTAATATATCTAAAGGAAGAGATATTGTATTTAATTGATTTGCATAGTTTTTTGATATGCTTCTTAAAACTTAAAGTTTGGTCCAAATGGACACCTAAATACTTCAAATCTGTTGCAATGCTTATTTTTTCTTCATTGACAAAAATGTCAGGCATTTTCTTGGGTTTGTATGATTTTGTGAAAAACATTCCAACCGTCTTTTTAACATTTAGTGTTAGGCAAGAGGATTTGAGCCAATTTTGAATATCATTCATTGCAGAAGATAATTTGGATGCCACTTGCTCCATCCCCATTCCATGTACATAGATGACTGCGTCATCTGCGTACATGATGATGTTAATATCTTTGCACACCGTGGGAAGATCATTAATGTAGATACTAAACAACAGAGGTCCCAGAATTGACCCCTGTGGGACCCCAGTTGTGCAGGATTTCAGAGAGGACAGAGCATTATTTGTTCTGACACACTGCATACGATTTGAAAGATATGACTGCAGCCATTGCAGTGTGTCATCAGACAGATTATATTGAGAGAGCTTAGATAGGAGGACACGGTGGTTAACTGTGTCAAAAGCCTTTCGCAAGTCCAGAAACACAGCACCCACCGTGCCCCCTCGGTCCAGGCTGAGTTTGATGTTTTCGACCAGGTAGCAGCAAGCTGCATCGGTGGAATGATTGCGCCGAAAACCAAACTGGGTAGGATATAAAAAATTATTGCTATGGAAATGTTCCATTAGCTGCTCTGCAATAGCTTTCTCAATAATCTTGGATACTACAGGCAAAATGCTGATAGGCCTGTAGTTACTCGTCTCATTTTTAGCTCCAGATTTGTGAATCGGAGTTACAATTGCCGTTTTAAAGACATCGGGGAACACACTCTCATTAATAGATTTATTAATAATCTGTGTTATAGCTGGTGTTAAAATATCCCTATTAGTTTTAATAAGAGAGCTATCAAGTCCCCAGTAGTCTTTAGCCTTTGAGTTGGATAATGACTGTATTAATTTATCTGTTTTAGAATTGTCAATAAATTTGAAGCATAAGGCCTCACTGTCAGAAATAGAGGATTGAGGTTGAACACAAAAATGCAGAAATCCAGAGCTTTGCTGGGAAATTTCATTTACTGAATCTGTAAAGTAATCACTGAAATAGTTAGCTACTACTGGACCGTTCATATAATCTTCTCCATCTATTTTTAGCTCTATTGTTCCACTTCTAGATTGTCTCTTTCCAGTTAACTTGTCTATTGTTTGCCAAAGCTGTTTTGAATTGCCCTTGGCTTGTTTAATTAAATTAATATAGAAAGTTGCTTTGGCATGCCTTAATTGCTGTATGACCAAAGAGGAGCAGCTGGCTTGTCCACAGTCTCTCTCTTGTCTCTTTTCCTCATGCTCTCCCTGTTTTAGACCTCTCTGCAGGCGTGCAGCTCTTCTGCTGTTGTGTTTGGTTCTGCTCTTGCAGGTGTGTTCTGATTTTGTTTGTTTCTAACCTGCTTTTTCGCTCTAGTAGGTGTTTTCCTCTCATTGAACTACATCAAGCACTTACAGGCTATTTGCCTTCAAATTGGCCTCTTTAGTCTTTATAAATGTAAAAGGTAAACAATCACTTGACACTGATAATCAATAACATAAAAGCAAGAAAAAAAATAGCAACAAAAAGTGGAATACTTCAGTCAGTCTTGCTGTTCCAAGAGTGTTAATCAGCATTTTGGATCTTTATGGAAAAAAACATTTCTAAATGTCCCGAAGCACTTTTGAGTTTGTTACTTCCCTTGCTATAAGGTAAACTTTTTCTGATTATTTGCTGCTACAATCACACCTCAGCTCAACCCAACTACTAAAAATAACCCTACGTGGGTCCAAGGAACTTACCCAGGTAAAGTCAGGATGAAAAATTCATTTGGATCATTTTGAGGGAATGGGGTATTCATCTTATTCACTTCATTTTTGTCATTGAATTGTCTTTTAACCTCTACAGCCCTAAAGTACCTAATTTTGGGAATGCTTGCACGCTCCAACAAAAATGTAAGAAAAAGTGAACTGTTTTTTTGTAAATCCTCACCTGACCACATTGTTATAAAACCTCTCTAATTTTGCTCTGCACCACTTCGCAACAATAGTCATTTGCAGAGAAGATGTACTAATATTTTATCATTCATTTTTTGAGTTTTACAGCCACTTCAGTATCATTTCCAAGAGATATTCACAAAAACAAGCTGTTGTTTTTTTAGGCGAGGATGGAATTTTCAAATAATTCTGACTTCTATCTTCGTTTATTCTGTCCCAGTTACTTATCTACTGATAATTACACATCTGGACAAATCTCTCAAATGTTACTTTTATTATGACACTTAAATTATTCAAATAGACCTTGTGGTTGCACAAACATTCTTTTCATTATGTCTTTTTCAAGCAGAGGACTTAAAAAAGGGGCTGTGACTGTAGAGGTTAAACATATGTGCAAATAAATAAAATATAAAATTAATGTATGACCACCTACATTGAGATACTGCACTGCCTTCTCTGCCATCTCAGCCTGAGAATAACACCCAGCCCAGATGGGTGCCAGGTTTGAGATGTAGAACTCAGAGTGTTTGGAGTTCGTCACCAGGCTGAAGTCAAACCAGGCTCCCCTCTCAGCATCCCACAGCACCGCCTCTATGGCCTGCTGCCTGCGGCCTGCAGCCCGATCGTACTGCGCCGCTGAGTCACCATCACCTGTCAGCAAACAGCACATCAGCGTTACGCAACCACCAGTTGGGAGCTAAAAGTGGAAAGCTATCCAAAGTTAGCACCAAGCCAAGGTCAGAGGCTGCTCACACTCACCCAGTATTGTGTGAAATGAAGCCAGAGTCTTCTCACAGCGGCACAGCAGCGCGTTGAGGTCAGTCGGTACGATCTGACTGGTGCGAGTGGAGCCCAGGGTGCCGTTGTTGTGGCCATCACTGTCAATGTACCAGCGGGTTGTGAAGTCCCAGCCAGACTCTGCGCCTGATTTCAGATCTACCCACAGCTGCTCCTTCAGCTCTGAGGCAAGACACGAGACATGAATTCAGAGGAGCCACAACAAATCAGCATCTAAAATTCAGTTTCTTCTTCGTGTATTTCATGTTTTGAAGCTGGAGAGAAGCCAGAACCACTGCCCGGAGCTTTCATGCCTCTCGGAGGAAGACATTAGCCGGACACTGAGAGAACACTGGTGGGTCGAGGGGAAGGGCTGGAGTGGTTTTGTGGCAGTGGGGCTGGATGCATATTCTCCAAACTTTTTATTTCAGAGTTAGTAAAGTGTATGGTGCTCAGATATGTGAAGTCGATCTACTCAGGGAACATGGATCTAAGTAGGGGTGGACGATATGGCAAAAATATCATGTCACGATTTTTTAAAAATAAAATCACGATCAGGATTTTATCACGACTCTTTTTTACGTTGATCTTTCTAGACTAATTTGCATGTTAGACCATTTTTTCCCCTATGTTTAACATATAAAACATGTAAAACCCTAAAAGAAAAAAAATAGACAATTTCAGCCAAAGAAACTTTCTGAAGAGGTTTTAATTCAAATAGTGAAGTTTTTATAAAAATGTGCAATAAATGTAAACATAAAAGGTAATGAACAACAATAAAGTGCACTATTGTAACATAAAAACTAAACTCACCAAATAGCTTATTGAAAAGGGTCAAATATAAATGCAAACTTATGTAACTGGTTATCTCTTAAAGTGCAACAATTTAGAACAAATGTTTTCTAACTGCAATGTCTATAACCTGAGTGAATAATACAGCTGCTTTAGAACAGATTTTTGTTCAGACATCTTCAAACTTTTATGTTCTTTTCTCTTTCTGCCATGGCTTCATGCTACATAACCAAACAGGAGATCCCACCATGCACTGTGCGTAATGTGCTACGATTGGTTAGTCGGGTGCACGTCAAAGTCTCTGCGCCCACACAGACGATTTGACGATCTTTCTGCTTTATGCGAACATCCCCACGTTATAATCCTTAACGATTTAATATCGTCATATCGCACACCACTTGATCTAAGAACACCTTAAACTGAAATATATACCTTGAAAATCTTTAGGTAGCAAGAAAAAAGCCATAACCAGACAACGGCTCTGCAAAAACCCAGCCACCATCCACCAGTGGGCAGATTTAGTGAAAAACATCCAATATAAGTAAAGCATCAATTTAGTCTAAGACGACAAAAAGACAAATGTAAAGCTCTCTGGGGAAAATGGGACATACAGTATATCTCACACTAATATAGAGGTGTGAAAAAATGTCGATACAGCAATATATCGAGATATTTTGACCTCCGATATAATATTGAAATTTCAAATCTTAATATCGATTTTTTTGTAAACATATTTCAACAGAGTTTGAAATAAAATACAACTTATAAATATGTATGCACAGTTTGTTTCATGCAATCCATTCAGTTCAGACATAGACAAGAGAAATACATTATTTTATTTTACTTATTGTTGTGCTGTCAGTAACTCAAAGCACTTTGCTCCTCGTGTTCAATCACAGTTTGAGCTGCACTGCAGGTTTGGATGCTTTCAATACATTGTTAAAGGGAAAACAAGCATAGTTTCTTTGCAACATTAGTTTAAGTGACTTGATGTACTCTATGTTTTCAGGTTAAGTGTATGTATGTAACACTGCATTTGACATATTTCAAAAACAATAAAATGGAAAAGTTGTTTTCAATAAACTACTTTTGACTTGATTTGTATTTTCTGTTTGAGTAATATTGTTTGATTTACATACACACCATCTCCAGTTTTTTCTTAGTGAACTGTAGAATATCACAATATATCACAACAATATTGTAATATATCGTGATATTGTCGTATCATGATCCAAGTATCCTGATTCGTATCATATCATGGGGTTCTTGCCAATACTCACCCCGACACTAAAGGTAGTTCAAAACAAATAATGTGGTCAATGATCTAATTTTGGTTAATTCACTTGTACCTCCTAAATTGTAGTTAGCTCTGTTGTAATATAACACCATTAATGCCATGTAAACTTCTGTCTTGCCCTTTCTGATTCACTATTTCTCTACCTTTGCCAGCATATGTTTGTTTGTCTGTGTGTTTGTTAGCAAGATCATGCAAAAACTGCTGGACAGGTTTAGCTGAAACTTTCATGGGATGTTAGTAATCACCCAACTTCAAAATATTTAGATTTTGGTGGTGATATGTATGTTTGGATGCAAGAAATTCTCGAAATTTAAAAAAATCCCACAAGTTAACATTGGTCAGAATTTAAAAAATCATATCTTTGCCATTTCTGAACGAGTAGCTTCCAGTTTTACAGGATAATATGGAGTCCATGTCTCTATCATCAAGGTAAATTTCATCTGCCTCTGATCCAGATTGACGTCACAAAAAAACATTTAACTTTATAAAGGGAGATTCCATTGATGACATTCAATAATTAATATAATATCAAAATATTTTGTGATGTTCACAAAACTTGTTGTTTTCATACAGGATAAAAACCTCCATGCATGTGCTGAGTTTGATCTGGATCCAGGCTCTATTCTGGATCTGGTGATCCAGAACTGCACCTCTTACAAAAGTTGTGGAAAAGCCACTGCTGGATCTGACCTGCTGATGTCTGCCCTCTCTGAGAGCTTTTCCAATCTATATCAGTTTTTTTTGTATTATAACTTCTAAAATGTAGGTTGCTATATATTATAAAACTGAATAATAAAGAACAAAAAAAAAGGAGGGATTTAAAAAAAATAGAAATGTTGCTATTGGAACGCTTTCATAAAGGACCCACTATTTATCACGAATACATGCTTTCATTTATATCAGTATGATGGTTTGGTGGCAGATTTGAGCAATATCCTTTAAGCATTTTTTAAATATTGTGTTTGTATTACCAAGACCACTGTGACCTTGACCGTTCACCTCCCAATAGGGGTGAGTATTGGCAAGAACCTCATGATACGATACTTGGATCACGATACGATAATATCACAACATATCACAATATTGTGATATACTGTGATATTCTACAGTTAACTAAGAAAAAACTAGAGATGGTGTTTATGTAAATCACACAATATTACTCAAACTGAAAGTACAAATCAAGTCAAAACTATTTTTTTGAAAACAACTTTTCCATTTTATTGTTTTTGAAATATGTCAAATGCAGTGTTACGTTACATACACTTAACCTGAAAACATAGAGTGCATCACGTCATTTAAACTTATGTTGTAAAGAAATTATTCTTGTTTCCCTTTAACAGTGTATTGAAAGAATCCTAACCGGCAGTGCAGCTCAAACTGTGATTGAACACGAGGAACAAAGTGCTTTGAGTTACTGACAGCACAACAGTAAGTAAAAAAATAATAATATATTTCTCTCGTCACTGTCTGAATACTGCATAAGTGCCCTATGTCACTGAAAACAGAGTCAAAAAGTATGAGGGAAATAAAGTGCACGATGTATTCTTGTAAACAAAATAAATACAACTTAACTAGTCTACATTAGCAGCTCTTCAGTGCCATTTACCGCGGTGAAGGTTGGAAGTTGTATTTTATTTCAAACTCTGATAAAATACTGAACATCGTTATTAAGACTTTAAATATCGATATTACATTGGAAGTCAAAATATCGCGATATACTGCTGTATCAATATTTTTCCACACCTCTACCTCCCTAGATGCATTCAGATGATCTATGAGTCAGAGAGGATGACGTTAACCTCTAAAAAATAAATATATTCCACCTCGAGTCAGAGCAGACACTTGTGCCAAGTTTGAAGAATATAACTGGGGGCATTTATTGGTTATAGCTATGACAAGCATGGCTCAGACAGACATACAGACAAATGGCCAAACAAGCCTAATGTAATATATGTCCCTTGTCTGGTTATTGCTAGCTCAGATGCATTAAAATGTGCAGCCTCTAAATTGCACATACTTCTCTTTTAGAGGAAGAAAATTGAAAGTCTCTCAAGGAGGAGAAAACAAATTAGCCTTGTCTACTTGGTTTGCTAATATCCATCCCCACGTATGAGACATTGTTGTGAATAAAAACAGAGTATTTTTCTTGCTCTCCTCCCCAATCTCTGGTCAAACAGTTCATGGGCGATACAAAAGACAGGCTGTGTGTAAAATTAAATATTCATGAAAACATGGTGCTGAGGTACTTTGAGAGCAATTTATTTTGCACAGATGATCCTTGAATCCGAGGAAATTTATTCCACTTTCTTCCTAAGGAGCAATTACGGATATAGATAGATAGATAGATAGATAGATAGATAGATAGATAGATAGATAGATAGATAGATAGACAGATAGATAGATGAATAGATAGATAGATTACCTTCAGAAAGTCCTTCGGCTAATTCCAGATCATCGGTGTAGGATTCAGGCCTGTTGGAACAAAAGCTGTGGTTAGTCTGACCAAAGATACTCCCAAAGTATTTGTACATGTATGTATTCATTATGTTTTATTTCAGGACGTACCTGGGCAGACCCGCCTCCACATTAAAGCGGTTCAGTATATGCTCTGACCCCCCCACACTCACAGGAACAGAGCGGTTCTGCATCCAGAACTGATACTCCTTCTCCAGAGTGGGTAACGCAGATCTAAACCAAGCACAAACAGAGCTAAATCCAGGTCTGTTAAAAAAGTGATTTTTAAAGTGATTATGATTGTGATAGATTATTGTAATTATTCACTGCTTTAATAGCAAGTTAATGATGTAATGAGAGGTTTGTGGATTTCCATTTCCAACATTTTCAGTCAGACAGTAGAAATTAATTACTTGATTGTTGAGTCAAATGACTGCAAAGACAAGTACTTCATTATATTAATATTAGATTTATTATTCAATTAATCTGCAATTGTATAGTGCCAGCTAAAAACAAGTTTAATCTCAAGGCATTTTACAATAGATAGATAGATGGATAGATGGATAGATGGATAGATAGATAGATAGATAGATAGATAGATAGATAGATAGATAGATAGATAGATAGATAGATAGATAGATAGATAGATAGATGTTTCCATCCTGGCAGAGACAAAGGGAATAAAAATTAGAATTTATGATAGTGACAAACCCTCCCAGTGCAACAAATTAGTGCTCTGACTTGATCAACTGGCAAACAGACGTCAGACGGGGAATCGGTGGTGCTGATGGATAGTGATCGGGAGGTTGCAGGTTCAAGCCCAGCAACACACAACACACTGCACATGGCAATGTGTCCTTGGGCTTGACACTTAACCCCAAGTTGCTCCCACTGCTGAGTCAGTGGCGCGTAAACGGGCATGAAAGGATGTGAATGTGTTAGAGATACTGATGGATAACTAACATAGAAACTCTGAACCATCAGTGAGTGAATGTGAGAGTGAATGGGTCTGAATACATAAGTGTGACCTGTGGTGTAAAGCAGCTTTGAATAGTCAGATAGACTAGAAATGTGCTATATAAGTTCAAGTCCATTTAGCATAATGGTACCTGACCAAACAGAACAGCTGAGAGTAGCAGGGTTACAGGCTGTAGTAGTATAACACTTTTGTCCTCAAAGTTGATGGTAGAAGCAGTAAAAATGGGCCAGCGTAAGAATCTGAGCCAATCTGACAAGGGTAGACAGCTGGGTCAGATCATCTCCAAAACTGCAGATCTTGTGGGGCCAACAGATGAGCTGCTGTTGCTGAAATCGATGAAGAAGTTTTTGCTGGTTTTGATAGAAAGGTGTCTAAATACACAGAGCACTGCACTTCACTGCAGGTAGCAGGTGGGCAGTGACATGCCTTATCAGTGTGTTGCATTTATAATCTTCCCATGGATACATTCACACCCAAAAAAGACTGAATTTGGTTAAATTCAATGTATAAAAAAACATTGTCGGATACATTGAAATCACATCAGTCAGTTTTATTAAAAACAAGAGTAAAACTGACAGTTATGTCTGCACATTGAGAGTTGATGTCTGTGCTGCTCAGCCATCCTTTAACTTTAGCTTCACTGCTCTATAGAGCCTCAGTACTGCTGTGGCAGTGAACTGGCACATATCTGGGCTTCAATCAGGATGTAACAAAAGTCCTTGTCTTCCAAAACATGGTGAGTCTGTGGTCTTTGAACATAGAGTAAGGAATATCTATTTTCTTAGCTGTCTCAGCCTTGGGAGGCAGCTTCGATAAGCTACGCATGTCAAGGGCAGGCTGGTTTTCAGTAAAGCTAGCTTAGCATTAGCTTGCTGTCATCACCTTTCACTTTCCTTGGGAGTTGTCAAGTGAGGTGAGGTGTATTTCTACTGTATTTTATTCTGATGTGTCACTCCTTATAAATTGCGTCCTTTTTATCTTTTATGTCCCTCTAAAAATCCAAAACAAGGTCACACAATGGATTTCAGTGTCGACAGTGCTTTTCTTTTGTCTCTCCCTTGAGCTGCCACGTTTATTTACTAACTCTCTCTTGCACCTTAAACATCACCACCACTGACTTTACCTCAGCTGCTCCATCCTGTGGACTTGAATGGTTATTGATTTTTTTGTTGAACCATAAACTTCATTAAATTTGGGGAATTCATACATTAAAAACTGAGACGCTTATGTTTGAATTAAAATACTATCAGGTCAGGTCAGGTATGGGAGCACATGCTCAATCTGCACTTTGCCATTTGTCATTCCTGACTCGCGTCATCTGCACCACCAGCAACATCAACCTTACTTCATTCAAAAGTGTTTAAGTGGGAACACGTTTAAGGGCACACGGGTGCGAACTCTACACCCTGAGGCCCCGGAGGCAAGGGACGCCAACCCCTTTCAGGTGTGTTACCAACTGCCGTAACCAGCTGCAGCTCCCCACAGTGTTAGTTTTGTTGAATGATTATTTTTGTCATAGTTTTCGTCAACAGCCATTTTTCCCCTGATGAAAGCTAGAAAGGAACTAATAAAAAACAAGTGCACATGGACAAAAACTAAAACTAAATAAGCTAGCATTTTCGTCAACAAAGAAAAAACAGATGATAATGTTTGACAGAGACTTAATCCAATCAGACCTTATGTGGTCATGAAGGAAGTAGATACAAGTTAGGATATCCAATCAGCTACTTTGGTTGTGTGGCAAGTTTAGATGAGTTAAGAGGGAGCATTTTTGCTTCCAAGCATTTTTCAATCTGGACTTGAACTGACCACCCTCCCCTGCCCAAGCCCTGAAGACTGAGCGACACTGTTGCCATATTCTACTCTCACGCCAGACACCCTGATGCTATGGTGTATCAGTTTAACTAGACTCTCTGTTGTGGAGTGATGACGCTTACTAGACTGGTATTCTGCTGTCTCTCACTATGATGCACTACATAAGATAAAACAGATTTCTGTGGATACAGGTCCTAAAATTCCACTTCTGATGGGTTTTGTTATCTGCCTATGGTCATTTTGTTCTAGTCTTGGGCCTGATACCAGAGCACCAGAAAAACAAAATGTCATGTAACTGGTGTGATTTTTTAGTGTTACCTTTCTATCTCATCAGAATTAAAGTCATTACCAACAGCCTCCGTCAGACTGCTCCACAAATCTTCATTATCAACACACCAGAAAGTTGAGTTGGAAAAACAAAACACCAGCTAAATGGAGAGACATGAGCAATGAGGCTTTTTCTCTGTGTTCTGCTGGAGAAATATGCAGCTGAGGAACAATAACGCATCTGGCAGGACATTAGCTGGAGCTTAAGTATCACCTGAGGAACTCTGTATCCTTGGTCGCCTGATAGTAGCTCTCCACCATTAGAGTGAGAAATGGCGGCTGGCTTCTCCTCTCGTAGTAAACCCGCCCACCATTTGGAATGAAGCCATATCTGTGGGAGTGATTGAAAAAATCTGTTAATGCGCAAATTTCGAAATCCCCCAGAGAGCTTCATTTGCAAAGTATTCAACTGAGGCCGAGGAATGACTCGCTCATAACGAGCTCGACGAACAGCCCGCAGACACCGGACCGTCTTCTCTGTGTGATGACAGATGAGAGGGGCTCCGAGGCTCACCTGTTGACGAGGTACAGGAAGTTCTGAATCATCCCGTGGGCCGTGTCTGTCATCTCTGACAGCAGGAGGCCATTGATGACCCAGTAGGAGTCCCTGTTGGGCAGAGAGAGTCTCATCACTGTTTGAACATGGCAGAGAGACCCCTGCCTGGTTCTGATGAGGGCAAAGCCATTTGGAGCTTAAATTCACATCTTTATATTCTTTGAGCTGAAGAGTAAAACACAGCATGTGTCTCAATATTCTTATCACACAAATGGTTATTACGGTGCCAGAAAACAAACTCAAACAAGATTCTGGTGGATATAAAAAAAGATTTTGAAACATGTTTGTTACTGAACTTCACTGCACAACTTTTTATTTTGTTTGTCAATAATTGAAGACAAACTCCTCCACAGTCAAGACTCTGCAAAAACATTGGCAACATATAAAAATATTGAGGTTGATAACATTCTAAACTCTACACCACCGTGTTTTTTAATTCTCTTTTATTAAAATGTGTCTTGTATCAATTTTTGGTGGATCTTAAAAACACTTTTTTTCTTTTTTTTTTCAACAAAACCAACAACAAAAAAACTAAGTTTGATGAGTTAATACAGAGTAGGTTACTTAACATATTAAAGTGACTGTTTTGAAATAAGACGTCACGTGCATAAACAACGAAGACAGTTGTCGAGTTTTCTATTAAGATTTTTCGTTTTTTACAACAAGCGTTACCTCAGGCATTTGTTATCTCCATAGTTAATTCAAACAAGTGTATAAAACTACAGTGCACAGGTACTTAGTGTCGATTTCTGTGTTGTTTTTTGACCTTGAGGCACTTTAAATGTATATTTTAAGTATTTATAAATGTATATTTTCAAAATAAATTTACAGTGAGTAGTTATTTCATTTTAAATGGGGCAGGAGAATCGAACCGGATCGTGAATCAAGTTTTTTTTTTTTTTTAAATAGATTTTTTTTTATTCCAAATTACAATATTGTACTTAACACTAAAGATAATTTTTTTTGTCACTTTAGGAATCATTCAAATCCACTTGCTGTTCATCAACGCATCTTTTTAACAAGCATCAATATTAACTAGAAGATAGGGCCAAAAATAAATAAAAAATAAGAATAAAAACAGAAATAAGAATAAAAAAGCACAATAATTAAATTAATTTAAAGTAATGCAAATAAGAAGTATAAAATACACATATAATGTATTTTAAATACGTATAAAATAATACATATATGTATATAAATTAAAGATAAAAAATACCATAAATTTCTATCCCAAATGGTGATAATGACATTCATCATGAAAATATTTAGAAAAATAGCGATACAAAATGTGTAAGGAGATCCACACACCAAAAAATAGCTCCCTTGAAATTTTTTATTTTCAAACAATGACGTTTCGAGCAAAACAGCTCTTCCTCAGACTTTACCAAGGAATCTCTTTACACATTTTTCATGCTTAGAATCTTTTGGATCCAGCACCCCACATAGGATGTGCATGTCCACCCTGCTTATTTTTCAAAACTAACGATATAACATGAACTAACAATGCGAGTAGCACTAGCAATTTGAAATCTGTAACAGTGAAGCAGGGGGGTGACAGCTATTAAAATGCAACTTGTTTGTTGTTACAAATTCTATCCATTTTTCCAGAGCCCTTCAAATGTATCCAGTTCCACTCTTATCAGACATGTCAGTTTTTCCATGGTGTAGATTCTCTGCATTACTTCTACATCACCATGTTTTAAAAAACAACCAATCTATAATAATAGTAATAATTGCTGCTTTGGCTATACTGGTTGTATCCTTTTTTGTGTTGTGCTTTATCTCATTTAAAATGCACTAGAGCTGCAACTATCGAGTATTTTTGGAATCGAGTACTCTGTCAATTAATTCTTCGAGTACTCGAGTAATCTAACAAAATATACTTTTTTGTTTTTAAACAAATAAATCAATTGTATACAATGCAACATGTTAGGGCTTTCAAAATGAGCAACCAAATGCCGTTTATTCCTCAGAAAAGGGGTTTTATTTTAACAACTTTCAAAGTTTAAACCAGTACTGGCTTAAAACAAAGCCAATACAATACTGATTTACAAAGCAGTAATAGAATTCTACAATTATTTTTGTGAAGTGTGTTCTGGAGGGCATTGTGTAGTTTGGATTGAAATCCTTGATCATGTTCTTAAATCCTGTGTCCTCCACCATGGAAAGAGGACGCATGTCTGTGATGAGCAAATTTAAAATGCTGTAATAGTAATAGTTGCAGCCCTAACGACGAGCTATCATGCTAAGCTAACTCAGTTTGACATCAGACACACTGCACTGTGTTTTCTTTTCGTCCCTTCTTGTAGTGACCACACACTTGGGACACTCTATGCCATTTCTTCTGTGGACTCTCTCCTTTCTGTCCCTCTCTTTTCTCTTCGTGATTTTACAAGCCGCGCAGCAGCGGAGGTAGCAGGCGCGTTGTGCCACAGAAATGACCGTCCGTGTCAAACACAGTGCACTGTATAGTAGTCCAGACATATGTTTATATGTATAATCATATATTAAACGAGGCTTCGAGGCACAAAATTTAATTCGAGGATATTTTGTACTCGAGTACTCGCGAATATTCGAGGAATCGTTTCAGCTCTAAAATGCACCAATATATCTTTAACTCGATTTAATAAAAATCTTCAGTTCTGACTTCCCTCAATGTCCAACATTTAGACGGACAGACAGACTTTGTTACTCACTCACCAGTAGTAGAGCTCCCTGAAGCGTCCCCCCGGCACCACGACAGGATGAGGAGTGTAGATCTGAGAGTAGAACTCTGGCTGATCCCTGACATCTGTGCGGATCTGAAGGACAAAACGTGTACAAAACTTAAATAATAAGATCTTAGTTTCATCTAAAATTGTTGATATTCTGACTTTTGCTACAATCAAGCACCAATCATCTGGCTTCTCTTTCTGTCACCTGTCTGCCTAGAGACTTCCACAGCTGGTGGATCTCTGCGGCCCATTTGCGAAGTGTGTCGTCTGCAATCTTCTCCAGGAACTTTGGGCTGCACAAACAAAACGATTCATGTCAATAAAGAACAACAATAAACTGCTTTATGAGTGCTCTTTATAAAGAAGGTCTCACTTCTCATGCCAGTCGGAGGGCGTCCATGTCTCAAACTCCGTCCCCGGTTTGTCAAAGTATGTGTCGACGAACGCCTGCAGCGTGGTCGATGAGAAATTTGAAAGCTTTTCAAACTCTGACAAGACGACATCTGAAGGAAGATAAAATAAAATGATGAATGATTAAAGGGACTTCTGATAACTTTTGCTATCAGGAGGGCCACACAGACTTTATCCGCATTGTCAAAGGGCCAAATTGTTGCAGATGGACAAGCAAAATTGTTTATTAAATAGAAATTGCAATATATGGACCAAACATTTAGCTGTCTTATAAAGCTTCATCAACATACATTAAACATGTGCATTTAATTTTCAATACAAATAGCAATATGTAATCTAAAGAGCTAAACTTTTAATTTTACCCAGTTTCAGCTACTTTTTCATAGAAATAAAAAGCATTAAATGGTTATTTAAGTATATTTTACAAAATTTTTATCCACAAAAACATAAATAGAATTTTTGAAGAAACAATTGCAACAAAAACTGGCTCTACTTTCTTAGAAATATTGCTGTCCAAAATAAGGATGCACTTTTTGATAATATTTTGTATGCCAATATTTTCAGACTCGTTCTTACCGAGTCAGATACTAATACCAAGATTTTTCATCACTTTAAGTCTTCATCTTTTGAAAATCGACACGTTGCTTTAAATGTAAGTACCCATTTGAGAAAGGAACAGACAGATATGAAGCAAGACAAGTTTATTCATAAATAACTGTTACTTTTAATCTTTAAATGTGCCCACGCACAATGTACTACACACACACACACACACACACACACACACACAGGATTTGTCAGGTGTCAATGTCAACAAAAGCCAATACCAATATTCATCTGCTAGGCCAACGCTTGCTGTTAGTAAACTATATTTCACATACTTTGTTATTTGTAGTAAAAAAAACATAAAATAATGTGTCACAGGAAACAATTACAGCCAATTATAGCTCTATTTTCCTAGAAATATGTTTAATAGTGATGGACAATATTGGTCTCTTGACCATAATCAATCTATTTATATATTTAATATATGTATTTTTAAACTCCTTAATACAGATAAAAAGACTGATCCGAATATTTTTCTTCTTCACTTAAGTCTTGGCTTTACAAAAACCGACTGTTTGTTTCAATGTAACAGTCTGTGTAAGGAACAGATACAAAACAACAATAACTACATTTAACTCTTGAAAAAATTAAACTTCTAATTTTTGAACGTGCCCATGTTCTGATGTTAAGGTCAAACATGATGGTGCATTTGTGCATTATTTGGATATTAAAGCTGAAGAAAGGCACATATATATTGTTATGTATGGCCGATAAATTGGCTGTAAATACCTGCATAAATTAAATATTGGCTGATACAGAAGATCAACTTATTTTCTAATATCTGCTAAGATAGATATGTACAGATATTATCATGCATCACTGATTTTTAATGCATGCCTGGTGGATTTTGTCAGCATTTATTCACGTCTCTATATTGTTTTGATATTTTGAGCTGGCTGGTGGGCTGCTTTAAGGGAGTAAGTACGTCATGTGGCCCCCGATCCACCAGTTGCCCACCTCTGAATTTAAAGCAACATTTTGGATTTCATAAAAAACCATCTGTTAAATTGACAGATTATTAAACTTACCAGGAGGCACCTTTAACTTCATGTCAACAAAGTACTTGTCATCAGGATACAGCTTTGCCACCTGTACATGGTGCAAGATGAGCCCATGGCAGTAAATCTCTCTGAAAATAATTTACAAATGATATGAATTAATTGAAAGCCATGTATGTGAAAGACCAAGGGTGTGTTGTAACAGCAAAGCCATTAGACCATAAAACTGTCTTGATAAATAAGCAAATAGGGACAAAGGTCTGCTGCCTGACAACCTGACTGAAAAAATGTTATTGGGAATGGACGTCAGTTCAACTCATTCTTGACTAACTTCAATGAAATATTTAAGAAAATCTCAATAATTACTTAGATAATTACATGGATTTATGGGTCAAGAGGCAAGATATGCAGAGTCCAGGGACGTAAAATGCTGTAAAAAGAAGCTTTACAGCTGTTTATGGAAACTAAAAGTTAGCTTTAAGTGTCTCTTTAACTAACTTCCTGTTTTTGCAACCATAAGAAATTTGAACTTTTAATATTTAACAGAAAAGCTAAGGCTCAAAAGAAATTCTTCACAAACTGTTTATGAAAGCAAATGTATTCAACGCATTTCTGTTTTATCTCACCTGTCACACGGTGGAGGATATGCACTCTGTACACAGACGAATAAAACCAGAAATAAAATCACAGGCAGCTTCATGTTTCTCCTCTGGGATGAAAAATAACACGGACGTGGAGTTTGAACCAGCCTGAGCCGCCTCGAGGAGCTAAACCGAGCTTAATAAGGCCAGACTTTCTTTGTTTTCAGCCTGAAGCCTCAGAGATAAACGGACGTCTGCGTCAGATACCGTTACAAACTCTCTCTTAACTTTCAGGATCTGTGTGCGCGCGCTCAAGCAGGAGCGTGCGTCTGAAACGTCATGACGTCATGACGGTTCTTCCGTAAACAAAGTCCAGTCAGAGGGGAGAGGAGCGGAACATACTGATAAACAACAACAAACTTCATAATATCACTATGTTAGTCCATGTAAGAGGTTATAAGTTTATATTGTCAACGATGAATGAAAGGCAACGCACTGATGATATAGATGTTTAAAAAATACGAAATAAAATTCCATCAGACATCACAAATTTAACCAGTGATTTTTTAAAGGAGTTAAAAGAAAATCTACTGTCAACATATATCAAAAGTTTGTTCACTGTATCTTTTAAAGATGCCATTAAGTATTCACTTCCCATATGCAGGACCAACAGACTGATACTGTTTTCACACTAAAATTAGCGGGTCAACGCAGGTTATTTCAACGCAGTTAACCCGGTAACAATCAGCAAGTGAATCCTTTAAATTGCCAGAGGACCTGGGTGAAATAGGAAGCAGACGAGCTGCGGGGATTTTTTCTCCTCTGGTGCATCAAGCTGATGTCATCACGTTGATGACATAATCAGCACAATGAAACTCGATGCAGCCAGGAGGCCCATGACGCTTCGTAGTGATCAGAAGAATCTTAAAATTCATTTTGAAGCTGATGAGTCAGTGAAGGAAAGCAAAAAAAAGGGGGTGATGTGATGTCATCTCTGAAAACCAATTAGAACAGGGGCGGGCAACTGGCGGCCCAGGGACTATATGTGGCCCTTCATGTCACTCACCAGTCATTTGCCAAAAAAAACCAAACAATGTGGAAATATGAAGAAACAAAACAACAGTTGCTGAACATGATTCATCATGAGTAACCAGTACTACGTAATGCATAAATTAGGATAGGTGATAAAATATTTTTACTGACCTTAAATTGCTGGTACGTGCTGTGTTTTTAGAAGTAATTAAAGTTCTTACTTTGCTATAATTGTATCTCAAAAAACATTTTTCGAGATATTAAAATATTTATAGTACTGGTAGAAAAAAAAATTTGGAAACTATGGTAATGGTAATAATTTTGAGCATTAAAAACTGGTAAGCATTAAAAAGAAGCTTAAATTAGTTTTAGTTAGAATCTATAAGTGTTGGTATAATCCTTTGTTAAGCTGTTTTTTGTTTATTTATTTATTTTTCTTATTGAGAGTGTCAACAATACGTAACAGTGCGGCCCTCGGCCACAGAAAAAAAAAGGAATGTGGCCCTGTTGGCATTGATAGTTGCCCACCCCTGAATTAGAAGGGAAGCAGCTGCATTTTGAACTAGTTAGAAGTGAAAAAAGAGATTTTGGATTTAGGCCAGCATGAGAAAGTTACAGTTGTCTAGTCTTGACAAAATGAAGGCAATAACAGATACAAATGGCAACTTACTACATCTGAGATCGCTAAGGACATTTTCTGTACACAAATTTCAGATCTTCAGTGCAGCTTGGCTACAACAGCAGGAGACCACACCAGGTGTCACTTCTGTTGACCAGAACACGAAAGTGAAGATGGTTTGCTCACCGGAGTTGGACAATAGAAGAACATTGCCTGGTATGATGAGTCTTTGTTTCTGTTGCAACCTTCAGGGCCTGTTTACATGTAGACATTGTCACCTGAAACGCAAAGGTTTTTTTCCTTTCCGTATTCTATCTCGATATGCATTCAGACGGAGAAGCTAGAAACGAATGACAGTGCTGTAGTGTGCATGCCAGTCCAGTAGATGGTGATGTAGGTTTACAGAGAAACAGCGCTGTTACAACACACCTATGAGAAGAAAAGCTTTTCACAAACAATAGCGAGCGGACACATGAAGACGCAAAGGTTTCTAGTCTGGACAACAAATCTGTGTGGATGGTTTCGTCTGGATAACAAAGCAGCACGTTACTCGGTAGACGGCTGAGGCTGCTGTTCCTTTTATGCACAAGCAGCCTTCATGTGAAAGATTACCGCGCATGTGGTGACGTCAGCGCCTCACCCTGAAACCCTCCGACTCTGGTTTACACAGAGCTGCATGGAGGAGCATTTTAAAAACGCTCAACCCTGGACCCCTAGTTTCAAGAGTTTGTGCATTCAGACACTCCAGGCACCATTCTTATGTAAACAGGAGGCCAAAATGCAATTAAAACTCTCCATTTTAGGCTGAAAAGAGAGCCGTGGAGGCATCATCTCAGATGTGGGGGTCCACGTTTGACATAAATACAAGATCATGGATCCACCCTGCCTTTATTAATGCTTCAGGATGCTGCTGTTATAATGCTATGTGGACATTTGTAGCCACACGTTGGGCCTTCTTGTACCAAATCATTTTAGCATTAGCTACTGCCTACCTGGGAGTTGTGGCTGACTTGTCCATTTTAGGAGCTTGTCTTCAACCAGGTGCTGATTAAGGAAATCCAATAGTGTCCAATGAGTGTGTCATGGGAATGTCAAACAGTCATCTGTAGAGTCAGGTTAAAGGATCGGATGAAAACAACAGTATAAATCCTTAAGATGTACTGCTAAACATTTAAGATGAAAAAACAGAGCTCCACATGTCTCCATGGTTCATGTATTGAGGGGATGATCTACATTAACACTGTTATTACCTCTGCCAAGGAGAATTTGTTTTGGTCTTTTAGCAAGATCACGCAAAAACTACCGAACAGTTTGTGCTGAAATTTTCAGATCTTGGTAACAGCCCAAATTAAAAATGATTCAATTTTGGTGGCAACCACAACAACCACACACCTTTTTGACTCCATAACTGTCTAACTAAAAATGCTATTGAAATGATTCTGAGTGCTAGGTGTGGATTTTGAGGGTCAAAAATCATAATCTGGAAACTTTATCATGGAACTATTGCTTCTAGATGTAAAAGCAATACTTGAGCTACCTTGGCGGACACTTGCGCTCTGAGTGCTGTCTAGTCATTTAATTGTGCAGGTTTGTTTTTAAATATTGTTCATCATTAAGGTTCCATTTATTAAAATACCTTTAGCCGAGTTGAGTCTGTTACAGCTCAAACACAATTAAAAAACTTGAAAAGCACTTGGGAGTGTGCAGACCTCCACCAGCGCCACAGTCCTCACCCATATTGTGATTTTCACCATAAATATTAGTCCTACCTTTATTTCATTTAAATATTTAGATTCCTTGACCATGAAAACAAACCATAAGCAATTGGATTCATATCTATTTTAGTAGATATGAATCCAGACACTGATCCGGATCACCACCAAAATCAAATCACTTCTTCCTTTCCCCATGCTGAACATTTCCTGAAAATTTCATCAAAATCCATCCATTACTTTTGGAGTTATTTTGTTCACAGACGGACTCTCCCGAAAACATAACCTCCTTGGTGGAGGTAATAAAATTAGCAGAAACTGAAGACCTTTGCTTTACAGTGATGTGTTAATAATAGTGATAAAGGCAGATTACAGGGGGAAAAAAAACTTTGGCTCAACTTGTTTATGATGAACAGACAATGATTTTAAAGCCTCTACACGTGAACACGACTGCAAAGACAAGTAACTCGGAGAGGACAACATGACTGAAGAAAAACAAATTCAGACACCATAAATTTCAGTGAGCTTTATTTTCAACCAAACTTTCCATCATTTCCAATCATACTGATGACATCCCTTTTCTTTTTCAACTTAAGTCCTCTGTAAAATTAGCTCCACTGAAAAATCTGCCAATTAAATAACGACCAAATTTCCATCAAATAAAAAAAAAAAAAATGAACTCAAGCTTTAAATTCTTCACTTAAATTTGGAGACTTTGGAAAAAATATTTTACTCCACTTGAACGATTCATCGGAAAGAAAAACAAAAATCCAAATTTAAGGGCAACTTGCTCAAACTTTTTTCGTACCCATTTCCACGTCTTTGGATCTTTAGATCATATCCTGTTCCTGTAAGGCCCTTAGGCCTCCCCCCCTCCCTCCCATGTTGTTTCACTGATGCACACGTGTTGAAGGAAAGTCCTGAAGATCTCCATCCACATCCTCTCTGACAGGATGGCCAAATGGGACACAAATCTGTGCTGAATGTAATTTGTCAAGAGCAGAGAGGATGGATGTGCATCAGGGCAGCAAAACACTAATTCACCCACCCCCACAAATTTAAAAAGACCTTAAAGAATGAGACAATTTAGTGAAACAGAGACAGCCCAATTATTTATCTAATCAGGAAAGATGCTCTCGTCTCAGTCTTTAAGGTTTAAGATGTCGGCCACAGGCAGTGAAGCAGCGTCAACACACTCGATGTTACAGGATGTTGATTTCTGCCTTGAAAGCGTCTGCTGCTGTGATCACTGCCGGAGGACGACTCTGAACAGACAGCTGCCAAGAGTCTGCAGTTTGATCCGTGCTCACTCAACTAATGCTCGCTTTAATTTAGACTTTATTACACCTACAACCCACCCACCCAAACAATCAGCCAAATTAGAAGAGCATGTTTTAAAGGGGGGAAATAATTAGCCGAGCGAACACAGATCAGAGTCCTGAACAATGAGAAATAAAATGGGGAGGCTTCAACTAATCGTTTTCTAAGAGGCATCTTTTAAATGAAATGTGCAACAATACTTCTCATTGTAAGGACGGTTAAGAGCATCTCACCAGAACAAAGGGAGCCTCGTTTGCAGGAAGGTTTCAGCACCGCCGTCACACTCACAAAACCTTGATGCAAAACAGGGTAGTCATGTTGCATAAAACTGCATTAAGAACCCAAAACCCCAAAAATCAAAGCATAACAGGGGAGAAAAATAAGCCAAAAACTCAGCAGCCTGAGACGCTTAAGTTAGTTTTCTTTTTAGAGAAGCAGTCCCACTGATTTTCAAGTCCTTCATGCCCATTCCCCCTCTGCACAAACTCTTGACTTGTCCTGCACCGCCTCACTTTTGTCACAGGCAGCACGAGTGTACAAAAAGCAGTGCAGTCAGTGTTATTGCCTGAATCCATCTCTCTGTGTGCTAAGTGCAGCCCAACCTGCTCAGGTTGTTTCAAAGAGGCGTCTTCTGTCAGCCGGCTTTAGAAAGCCAGCCGACGTGCACAGAGAATGAATTCCTGCTACATTTTAGGTCAGATGGTTCGTTTTGATGCATTCGGCCGACATTCTTCAAATGGGGGAAAAGAAATCCACAGCTCTCTGCTCAACATTAGAGAAATAATGTAGCTGTGCTTAAAGAGCACAAAGATCAACGTAACAGCAAACACTCCCCCGAAAAACTAATTCTCTGCCAATTCAGCTGCACTGCAGCGAGTAGGACGACTACATGATAGAATATTTTCTCCTCCAATAACACTCACTGGAACTGGAGATCTTAGAGTGTCTCAAGAGTCAGTTTCACAAGTTAAGGCTGGTGACAACAAAGAATTCATTACTCAAATGCACAGGCTTCACAAAGCCATCTGTCTCGACTGGACACTTGTTAACACTGGGAGAAAAAGGGCGACGGTTTAAACTCTCAGCTTAAGTGCGGCTTTGAAGAATTGCACTCGCCATCAAATTTGAAAGGGTTAAAAGATTATCAGTGATGAGCTTGGCCTCCAAAACACTTCATACACAAGGTCATTTCAATGTTTCAGATCCTTAGAAAGTCTGCAATTTCTAAAATTATAAATAAATTCACAAGCCAATATTGCAGAACAAACAAACTGGCAGTTAAGGAAACTGTCTCCAGTGCTAACAAGAGAAGGGGGAAGCTTTTCAGTTTGTCAGCCAGCCTTTTGAACTTGTTTAAAACAATCTTAAAATGAAGGTATATACACAAAGTGTGAGGTGCAGCCCACATCACTGCACATCGTAGAATTTAGTATGGCCATCCATAGGAAGGTGAAAACACAGGACGTAAAAGAAAAAAAAAAGCGTTCTCTACAATTTAAAGTCCACCGAAACAGGAATCCTCATGACTGGTGTTGTTGAGAGGCTGCTCATTCATTAGTGTTCTGATGCTGAAGACTGAGGAAAGGCTTTGGGTCTTTTAGAAGCACACGCTTCTTCACAAGCAGCTGGACAGTCTGGCTGTCTCTTGGAAAAAATCCAGCATCTCTGTCCATGGAAAATCCAAGTTTGTCCTCATTTTTCAGCCAGACTCGAGTGCAGCTAAGCCAGCAGAGAGATAACTCAGACCAGTCTCCCTCCAATAATCATCTCCTTCTCAAACGGATGACCCAAACCAAAAAGCTGTAATGAATTCACCTACGCCGTCGGACATTAAATTAGTGTGACAAATTTTCAATTAGGTGAAAGTGAGTGTGTGGTATGAGGAGAGCGAGATAATGGCGGATAATGAATGGTTATTACTTTAGAACAAGTTGAACTGCTTGTTAAGGCACTTGATACAAATTGGTAAAAACTCCCAAAATAAAAAGTGGAGAACGGAGGGCGACATGGAGCGGTCTGTCGGTGCTGGCTTTGTGTCACGGTGGATATGAGTCGTCACAATGTGCATCAATATTTTTTTTTTTAACTTGGTCCCATGCTTTCCTCCGGTCGCTTCCGTCTTCAGGGTGGTGGTTACGGTGGTGTTGGTGCAGCACGGAGCCCAATAAAAAGGCAAATGAGTTCTTCCACAACGCGTCCATCGAAATACACGCTCCTCGTGGTGGCATCCGAAAAAGGAAGACAGACAGAAACTGTACATAAAAAAAGGAACTCCAAGACGAGGGGGATGGGAGGGGGTGAAAAAAAAGGTACAAAGGGGGAAATGGAGGATGGACTGATCTGTGGAGAGAGAGAGAGGAGAAATTAGGTTTGATTGTGTTTATTATAAACTACTCATCTTCATGCTTTGTAAGTACAGCTGCTGAATATATTTTAAAGCTAATTCGAAAAGTTTTAGGATATCCAATCAATAATTAACAAGTAAAAGTAAAGTCTGGTAGATTCCCCTGATAGTATGGCGTGCACTCACTGGCTCATGGCTTGACTTCTTCACCACTCTCGCTGTGGTACTCTGCCACGTAGAGGCTCTTATCGATGATGCCGGGGATGGGCTTGATCTCTGTGCCGAGCTGCTCCTCGATCCCCTTCAGGTTGAAGCGATCGTCGTAGGTGATGAGGTTGATGGCCAGACCCAAGTGTCCAAATCGGCCTGGAAATTCAGAATGTGTTTACTTTAAATCTTGTTCTGTCGTTGTCATTTTCAACTCAGATACTTGTGAGACTTCACAGTCAAAGCTAATAGTCAGGGCTCTTACCAGATCTGCCAATGCGATGAAGGTACGTTTCTCCCAGCTTGGGGAAGTCGAAGTTGATCACAACATTCACAGCTTGAATGTCAATTCCTCTTGTGAAGAGGTCTGGAGGGAACAAGGCAAGAAAATGTAAAAAGAGCTTTAAAATCTCAGACAAAAGCATCCGTGCAGATGCAAACACCTCGACTCAATTTCTGCACAATTCATGGATGGTGACCAAAAAAAAAACAACAACATAAAAGCCACACACACTCTTCAGAGAATAAGTTTGCTGCAATCAAACCATCAGCCCTGTTAGGCCTCATTAGTCTGCAATAACTGTTTTGTTGATGGTTCATCAGTCCAGTAATTCCAGTGCCATGTGTAAAGCCCTTTACCTCTCTAAAATGTGCCCCCCCAAATCAGTTTCATTTTTATTTAAAAAAATTAAAAAAAAGTCGAAATCTATCAGGGAGGATTTTAAGTTTCCACAACCCCTCCGTGGATTAAACAGATTTAGATTTGTCCTCATGTCTGATACATCAAACCGCTTATATTCGTAGTTATCTTTAGATACCTGTTTTTGCTGTGAATTGATCTAATTGGCTGTTTAATTCCCATAAAAGTAGTTTGTAAAGACTTTGTACAAATTTTCATTGAACTGAAAAAAGCTTGAAGCGTTAAATCTGTTTGTAATTTTATCTTAATTGAAAAGAGCGGTGTTTAATATAACAAATATTGACATTTAGGGTATTACCTCTCTTTTGTTAAATCATTAGCAATTTTAAATCTCTTGTTGAATAATTTGGCCCTCGGGCAGTTAGAGCATTAATGAGCTGCACGCCCCTGCTCTATTAACTTTGTTTTTCTCTGGATCAACTCAACACATACGAAGGATCTGGAATCAAACTGAATGCATAAAACCCTTTTTCTAGCAAACAGGAAGACTTCAGGGTAAAAATCTGTGAGAAAACCTTGTTTGCATTCAAACATGCAGCTCACCTGATATTTCAGGGGTTTTGTTTGTGCATGACTTTAGTTACAAACTCCACCAAAGAAAACCAGCACAAAATGCTGGTTTGGTGGAGAGGTAAGCAGCCAGGCACAAGCCGTACACATGCTCCTGCCGACGGGGTTTGAATCCAGCCTGTGGCCAGTTTGCAGAGCGTCCTCCCCTTCTCTCTCTCGCCCTCTCTACTGTCTCTCTCTCACATCAATAAAGGCACAAAATGCCCAAAACAATATTTAAAATAAAAAAAAGTTGTTCATGCTGCGTCAAAGGTAACTGCTGCTGGTGTCAGTGATATTTTCACAGTCTTCAAGAGTTTTACACCTCCTGAAAACTGGTGGTGTTTACATGGCTCCATTTTCATTACATTTTGGCCTCCCAATCACATGAGAACAGTGCCTGGAGTGCCTGATTTCACAAACTTTTGAAACCAGGGTCCAGAGTGGAAGGTTTTGAAAATAGATTTGTTTCAACTCCATGTAGACGAGAGACAGAGCATTTCAGGGTTAAACGCTGACGTCACCGCATGCACAGTACTCTTTCACATGAAGACCGCGAGCATACAAGAAACAGCAGCTTCAGCCGTTTACGCAGTAACATGTGTGCTGCTTACTGTGCTTGGTTTGTTATCAGACAAGAAAATCCAGTCAGACTTGTTGTCCAGACAAGAAAATCCTGCGTGTTCATGCGTCCACTCGCCTTGTTTGTTTGTGAGAAGTTTTGGTGCGTTCCAGTTGTAGTCGGGAGTCGGAATTTCCGAGCAGGAAACTGCAACTGGAACGCCCCCCAAGGTCGGAATTTCCTACTGGGAACTGGGTGAAACCTCGCCACCCCCGAGTTGACAATCGAAGATGGATGCCCCCAGTGTGAACAGTTATTTAGCTCCTGTAATAATCAATTTATTTGCACTTCTGACTGAGGTGTGTCACTCTAGATCAGCTGTATACATGGTATTGTTAGACTTGTATTTACAAAAATGCTGCCATAGTGATAATCACATTCTTCATGTGATATTTGTGAACAACAACGCAGGGCGTGCTAACAATAGCCTGGTAGATCGGCATGTTTTTTCCAATTTTGTAACGAGAACGCCGATAAGTCGGAGATGACGTCACTCCTAGTTCCCAGTTCTCAGTTCTGAGGTTAATGGAACACAGAATTGGTCCTCTTCGTGCGTGTGTTGTAGCAGTAGTAGTTGCCTCTCTGCAAGCCTACATCACCATCTACTGGACCATCATGCACACTGCAGCGGTTTCATTCTTTTCTAGCACCTCCGTCTGAACGCGGATCGAGTTTGAATACATAAAGAAAAAAACCTTTGTGTATTCAGTGACAGTATCTCAGTGTAAACAGGGCTGCAGCAGATGCCACTTACCAGTGCAGACGAGATTCCTGCAGAGGCCGTTTCTGAAGTCGTGGAACACACGGTTGCGGTGCTCCTGGAATATGAGGTAGAGGTGTGAGTTAATGCAATATTTCTCCACATGTGGACCTCTGCTATGTTTAAATAAAACCATATATGGCTCAGTGTCATGTTTTTAGATGCAGAAAAGCACCATGTTTCAGGTTTGTAAGGCTTACTGCATGTAAACACAACACCTTCAAGTAGAGCCAAATCCATCATACAAATGAACCTACAGCCTAAACCTGGATGTTCAGTTGGCTGGGAATTCTGAGGCAGCTCTTCCACTGACCTGTCTCATCTTGGCATGAATGTAGAAACATGAATAACCAAGCTGGGAGATTTTCTTGGCGAGGAGCTCGACTCTCTGAGAGGAGTTGCAGAAAATTATGGACTGGTTGATCTGGAGCTTAAAGACAAAAGCAAACAGAGGTAAATCTCAGAGGAATGTGTCAAAGGTTTGGGCCGACTTGATACTGTTTTTTTACTGCAGGAAACTAAAACATAGTAAAACAAAAACACTCAAAATGATGCAAGTTTACAGCTGTATTTTCAGGACACCATGAAAGTTTCAACTTTACAAAGCAGAGCCTCACATCTAAAGCAGTCAGCAGTGTGGCCTCTTGTATTTCAGTTTTCATGACAGCCGACTTTAATTAAAAGTAAAGCACAGCCATGCTTACCCTGGAGAACAAGGTGTTGAGGCAATGAACTTTTTGCCTCTCAGTTACATAAGCGTAATACTGAGTCACACCCTTCAGCGTCAGCTCCTCCATCAGGTTGATCTCATACGGTTTCTGCAAGTGTGCATTCTGCAAAGACGAAGACAGGCGATGTTTTATGGGCTGATCGGTTTATTCCTGAATGTGTTGTGAAATCAGTTAAGAGAAGAAAGTACCATAAATTTCTGCACACTGAGAGGGAAAGTTGCAGAATAAAGCAGAATCTGTCTCTGTTTGGCCAGGAAGCCGAGTATCTCCTCCATCATCACCACAAAGTCCTGAGACAGGAGTTTGTCTGCCTGTGGGGCAGAGAAATGGGACAGACGGACATATTCAGAGCCGACAGATTAAATTATCTTTACACTGAAAAAGTATATCCCTTTATACATTTACATCATGTGCTTTGTTAAACATGGCGACCCTAAATCAAATGGCCAAGTCTATTAATTCTAAAATAAGAGTTATTAACAATAATGCTCCAAATATCTTTATGAACCATTCTTCTTCGAGCTTAGTCCAAAACATTTGACTTATAACAATGCAAAGGCTCAATTGTGATTTTAAAGAATGTCTGTTCACAAAAGATTTAAACTAAGTAGGGCTGCTCGATTTGGCGAAAAATAATTTACGATTTCAAAACATATTATTTAACTATTATGAGACATGAGTGCAGCTTCAAAAATATGCTCCACAAGCTTTTATTGAATGTATATGCTTTTGACACAAACATTTTTAACTTAGAAAGTGGACAATACATAGAAATATACCTGTACAAGTAAATATACCCACAGTAATTCAAATAAAAATAACTAAAAAAAAAGATCAACATGTCATGCGGCATGGTAAACTTTTATCTCAATTACTCCATTTCCCTATGTGTGGAAGGCAGTAATTGTAATCTCAATTAATTACCAAGCTCTTAAACTGGGGATGCACAATATTGGATTTCTGCAAATATAAAAAACATCAATATTTCCTCATATTGATACCACTACTGATCCCAATATTTTTGTCAAGAGCACAAAGCCTCCACTTAAACTGACTTGTTCCTTTTAATGGTGAAAGTAATCATACCATAAACTTGATTAAAAAAACTTTTTTTTCATATTTGGAGTAATTCCACAAGATACACACCTGAGTCGACAAGCAAAGGATGTAATAGCCTTCATATTCCTTCTAGCCAGACAACTTATACTCCTCAAGTGGAAGGAGAGGTTTCCACCAACCTTTAAAATGTTGATTTAAGACCTCTTACATTATTTAGTGTTAGAGAAAATGTGTTACTTCACAAGAGGGTGTGCTCAAAAGTTTTATACTATATGGCAACCTTTTTTGACATATGAAGAAAAAATAGATGACACTAACATTTGAGATTTATAAAATTGATCCCACATTGTATACAATTTATAGCCCATGTATTTAAGTTCTATTTTCTTATTTTTCCCCTCTCTTTTATCATTTTCTGAATGCTCCCATATTATTTACTTAATCTTGACTGCTATCGTATTTATTTTATTTTACTTCTTTATTTTTTGACTAATATCTAAATTATTTTGATATTTGTGTGTACAAGAGTAACTCTTTATAAGATTATTATTTAATTTTTTGATGGTACAGTAATATTGTTGTAGGGATGGGGTTCTGTTGAGCAGAAAGGGGGAAATAGGGTTATATTGTGTTCATGTAATTCCATCTGTAAATTCTTATGTATGATTTAAATATGTCAATAAAAATACTTTGAGCAAAAAATAAATAAATAAATTTATTCCTTAACTATACTTTTGATTTATAAAGCAGACGTTCACCTATGAGGTAAATAGACATTCATATTTTCTGCCAAAATTACAGGCAACTTATTCACCCAGAGTGTCCTGCTTAAGTATTGGCTGTAAATATCAGCAAAAATATTCACCTGCCAAAACAGATATCGTTCTAATAATATTGCGCATCCCTTATGTAAATATAGCCATGTTTAAGAGTTAAACAGGAGCTATTAATCTCTCACTTTAAGACTGTGAGGCCATAAAACTTCAGTTTATAAACCCCATTACAAAATGCACAAAGTCAAAGTATTTCCCAGAATTTCGGTGGGTGAGCTGCGAGGGTAAATACGAACAGTTTTCACTTAGATTTCTCTCAATATTCTCCTTCAAGGCCTCATATATCCTGAACCATATCCACAGTCTCTTTACGCAAAAGCCCTGCAACAAGACTCCATTATATTCCCCCTTAGAGACATTCACATTCGTTCTGCAAAGCCATAATGTCTGTGCCAATTCACGCTGCAATACGGCTTAGATCTTGTTCCCACATACACAAATGCAGAGACGTTTAGTGGCACTGACTCTGCCTCCGTCTCTCCATCATACATCAGTTACTACCTCTGGAGACGGAACAAAGACTGGTATCGACTCCTTCTCCCATTTATGTCTCTGCAACTTTTACGGTGAAGGCGAAACATCATGGAAGCATAAACACTGTGGCTTGAAACAGT
Organism: Scarus forsteni; assembly: GCA_036419115.1. Classification (NCBI taxonomy): domain Eukaryota; kingdom Metazoa; phylum Chordata; class Actinopteri; order Labriformes; family Labridae; genus Scarus; species Scarus forsteni. The sequence goes on from JAZDUH010000198.1 coordinate 13,125,675, forward strand.
GTGGATAAGGCTTCGATATAATCTAAAATAAAAAATAAAATCAGGCTAACCTTTAGAGGTGGTGGTCCCACAGTTATAAGGACACTCCTGTCCAGAGTTGATTTAATTGTCTTACCAAAATTCTGTTATGCTAGTATTTTCAAACTTAACCCTGTGGTACATCACAGTTTTAAACATTTTCTTCGCTACATTTAAATAAAAAAAGACAAAACATAACAGCTCTGTAAACCTTCACGTATAAGTATATTCACATCACTTTAGTTTTATTAGAAACACGAGTAAACACCACAGACCTCTCTTAAACTTTTAGCTTCACTGCTCTGTAGAGCTTCAGTACTGCTGTGTCAGTGATATACAGCAGAGATGGAGGCACACACCTGGGCACCAACCAGCTTCTAACAAAAACTTTCTTATCCACAAACATGGTGAGACTCATAAAGCAATGGCTATTTTCTTAGCTCACTCAGAGCAGGGAGGCAGCTTTGTCCGGTTTATTCGTGGGGTTAGCTTAACATTAGCTTTGCTGTCGTTGGCTTTTGCTTTCCAGTAGGGCCATATTCCCACAGAATTTATTCTCATGCCACTCCTTACAAAGCCAGAGTCATGTCTATCTCTTATGCCCATTTCAAAGTCCGTTACAAGTCCTCACAACAGGTTTAAATGCAGACTGTGGCTTCCTTTTGTCTCTCTCTTTAGCAGCCATGTTTGTTTACCAACTCTCTCCTGCACAATGAACGTCATTCCGGCTGACCTGGCCTAAATTAGCTCATCAGCATCATCATGAGGACTCAACAATTTATTATTTGTATTTCTAAAGAACTAAAATCCTTTTTAAAGTTGGGATAAAAACATGAAATATCTATACTTGATGGGAGAGACTATATACCATCAGCACAGCAGATATTGCAGTGCTGTGGTGTATCATTTTTTTTCCCCACCTGAAAACTCATGACCTGATTTCCCTACTTGTCCATCACAGCACTAAGAGTTCTTGATGTTTGCAGAGAAGTAGCACAAATGAATCATAAAAAACTGTGTTCACACATGCAGCTCGCCCGGACAAAATCCCCGAAAATTGTAGAGTTCTTGTGCATGTGTGCATCAAGTTCACCTTTCAATGCCCCCCTCCAATAAAGCTTATGAAACTGTACCCTCAGGATAAAAGCTTCATTTCAGCACTTTAATTCATTTCACACAGGTTCTTTCTGAAATACTGACAAGGGTTCAAACGATCCAAATTAAAATTTTACTCACTTCATCCAGAACAATCATCTGCACTTGATTGACTTTGGCCACTCCTTTCTTAATAAGGTCTAAAATTCTCCCAGGTGTGGCAATAACCACATGTACTGTGAAAGAAAGAAAGAAAGACACTTGTTTCAACAGGATGTGCATTATATTGAAAAATGGTTATCAGAGTACAAAGTGTTCAGTGTAGCTGTATGAACACAGAAGCTGTCTCTGTATAGCTGCAGGCATTTGACCACTGATGGCTCTAAATTATGAACACGGCCTATTAAAACATTCAGGTCATTGGCAGAGTTCCCTTTGCAAGAAAGCTTGAGTTTTGACCAGCTGCCATACTTCAGCCATCAACAGCCCTCATCTGCCAAAAATCCACTGCTGCAGCCACAAGTTAAAAAAAATGTTGGCATTGTGTTAGCTTCGCCTCAGGACAAGAATTCTCAAATTTTATGGTAACAGCAATACATAATGCCAACAATCGTGGTCCAAAAGAAAAACCAACACTGATGCAATTTGGACTGATGCATAAGACCAAGACCTTGCACTAACACTTCACGATTGTCAGATCAGATTAGGGCTGAACAATTAATTGTAAATCAGATTAAATCACAGTGTGGTTTGTTGCAATTTTCAAATTGCAGAAGGTTCAATACTTTTAGCCCAAAATGTGTTGAACATTTTGGCATTGTGATCTAGTTTTTTTTTTGCAATTTTCTGCCTATTTTTTTTTACCTCTATTCATACACCTTTGGACCATTTTTACCTTTTTTTAAACCTGTTTTTACAACTTTATGCCTATTTTGCCCCCATTCATCTTTATTTGGCCACTGTCAGAACCATTTTTCTGGAATGGAATTTTTACATGTTTTTTTAAATCTCATTTCAAATTTAATTCCCAATTTTGCTGCCATAATCAATTATCCTAAGCCGCTTTTGGATTTTTTTGCCAATTTCCCCCCCCTTTTTTGAAATTTCATACCTATTTTGCACCTATTTATTAACCTTTTTCCGCTTCCACACCATTTTTACCCAGTATATACAATTTCATACCTATTTTGCTTCTGTTCTTCACTTCTCCACTTTTTCTCAAATCTTTTATCCTCAGATTTATTAAATGTCATATTGGTTTTACTATAAAAAGATCTACTGCTTATTTTTGTTTAAGAATACATAAGATGGGGGAAAAAAAATCGCAATTAGATTATTTTCTCAAATCGTTCAGCCCTAGATCAGATCCAGACTTCCTGGCTGAGACTGACCAGACTAACAGCCAGTCTGGACTGAAAGATACTTATAGTTCTCCTGCTAAGTGCGAAGAGACACCTCTCTTCAATATTTTCATGTTTTAATCCTTTAAGAGTACATGAGATTGTGCTAATAACTGAAATGTTAAGCTACAAACAATCCCGGTCACTCTTTCATTGGCAGGTTCTGAAAGAAAGCTGTGGCATCAGCAGCAATTATTCAGTCACTCAGAAGTCCATTGAGAGGGAAATGACCTTTGTGTTCTGTATTGTAGAGGCAAAGCAATGCACGTCCACATCAGGGAGGTTTACCTGTTTCATCAAGTCTCATAATGTCGTCACGGAGGTTTGTTCCACCTGTGGTTGCCATTACCTTCACTCCACCCATGTGTTTGCTGACCTGGATACATATTTGGCTTACTTGCAGGGCCAGTTCTCTGGTGGGCACAATGACCAAAGCTGGAAAGAAGACAAAAAACTTGTTGAGTACACACACATATCAAAACAGAGCTTTGCTCTGTCATATCCAGTTCTTTCCGTCGAGGTCATTGAGTTCTTGATAAATACCAGATGTTTCCAACACCACAGAAGTTTAGACAGTATCCTTTATATCAATGTGGTTGTTGAGCTAGAATAGCAACAAGTGAGCCACCATTCTGGGCTATTCTCGACTGTGTGTTTCTTGCTCTCCACAAAAGCACAATTAAAAAAAAAAAAAAAACACATCAGCCCACCCCATCCCCTGCTCACTTGCAAAAACAGTCCTGTCAGCAAAAGGGAAAGAAAGGAGTCACACTACTGATGAGGAGGAGGCTAGACAGTAAATGAAATGTAGTGGCTTGATGATTCATCTTCAAGCTTTCAGATGAGCACAATAATATTTATGTTGTGAATGCCAAAATGGATGTTAAAAAAAAGAACTCTCTTTTCCAGTTACCACAGAAGTGCCAGAAAGCTCTAGCATTTGCAGATCTCTACTCCAAAACAATCCTTTATGCTTCATTAACATGCTTTTTTTCTCGTTTATCTGGAACATTTGATATTAATATAGCTATTTAACAAAATAATATCCAGAGATAGATTTCCACCCATATCACCCAGCTCTTCCAGTAAAAAAGAAAGTTTGGACAGTAACAAGCTGGACACTGTGTTCATAAAACAAGCGCACTTACATTGTATGCAGTCCTTCTTCAGGTCAATACGTTCAAGTAAGGGAATGAGGTAGGCTCCACTCTTTCCCGTGCCGTTCTTGGCTCTGGCTAGGATATCCCTCCCTGAAAGTGCAATGGGAATACTTTCTTCCTGTGTGAAGAGAAACAACATTTGATCAACACTGATGCTTCCAATCAATAGAAAATCTAGATAATATTTTTAGATTCATTGCAATAAATGACATCAGTGGAGTCAGAGGCATTACTGAAGTTATTCTTCACCAATTAAGCAGTTCCTAGTGTGTTACTTCTTATGTCTTTAATATTGATTGACTGAGTTTCTTCCTATAAAAGGTAAACAAATTTGATCTAAACAGGTTGTTTCCTTTTGGATTTGCCGAAAATGTCCATCATTAAAATATTAAGCCAAACATATGAAGCCTGGATCACATCCTATGTTGAATACTTGGCCCCAAACTCCCACATTACTTTGATTAAAGGTGCCCGGTCAATATTTCATAAAGCTAAGGAGGTGCTGAAGTGCATTAATGCATGTGTGCAGCTGTGTTGACTTCATAGCTGGTTAATAAAATGAAATAAAAAGTTTTCAGATCATGTTGAAATGTCAAGTTAAAACGTCTTGAATGGCAGAGTATATAAATTACTTTTCTTAACATCTTCATTCTATTCAGTCTTCCCGTACCTGAATTGGAGATGGCTTTTCCCAGCCCATCTCAAAGATTCCCATGAGCAGCTCCCTCTTCAGACAGTAATCTTCAAACTCATTGCCTTTTGTTGCTGTCACATCCTAGAATAATGGAGAGAGATAACTTCATTGTTTGAGGCTTAAGACATGGGGTTGTTACTTAGTAATATTTTCATCTGACGATAAAATGGAGGAAGTTGTTGAAATGAAAAAAAGACTTCATCAGAATATTGGTGAACAGAAAGGCTCATCTCTTGTTCAAAACTAAAACAGCTTCATAACTACATATCCCTACCAGGGTTCCCACTCTTTTCTAGAAATCATTTTCCAGGACTTTTCCAGGACATTTTCCAGTGTCATAACCAACTGAAGTTGCATTGTTGCTGTGGGCAGTTTTCAATTCTAGTTAGCCTTCCAAAAAACAAGATTAGAGGTTGGTGAACAATATCTCTAGCTATTGATCATATTGATCTAAGAATTTCTTTGTTTCTAACTCTCCAGCAGGAACACTGTCTGTTAGCTATCTGTTTAGTCTGGCTTTTATGTGTCTTACTATTCTAAATTTATGGTTATATGTATTTTAATCTTCATTTACCCTGTTTTTTATGAATAGATTTTGTTAATTTAGGCTAAATTTTATTTAGTCACTCTTTTATTATTTCTTTTTGGCCCCACAGTTTTGATTTTTTATATTTTATGCCTTAACTTGCATTATTTTGCCTACTCACATTTTCTGGCCATGTGTACATTACTTACCAAGTACATTTTACTTCATTTCCTATGTTTCGAGCTAGAAGGAAGACAAAATATTTTCCAGGAGAACTTAAGCTTTTCCAGGACATTTCAATTTTTTCCTAATTTTCCATATGTCTTCAATGACTGGAAAATTGGGCAATCATTTTCCGGGTTTTCCAGGACGTGTGGGAACCCTGATTACGTATGCAAAGAAAACATCAGGTACAAATGTAAAGATTTCTACATTCTGTGACAGAAACCAATCTGATAAATGAAAAACAAAGGATTTGCTTCAATCTACAGACTGTACAAAAGTTGTGGTATTAATGACTTGTAATTACTTATAACGGTGTTTAGTGTAAAAACTAAGCTTGGAGGCAGTGAAATCAGAGATGGGACAAGTAAAAAAAGTCTCAGTATTGTTGCTATCGTTAACATTGATTATAAAAACAAAGAAAAAATTCAGTGATTTAAACTTTTATTCAGTAGGAGTTGAGTACGAACCGAAGTTTTCATCCTCATGTCTTTTGGTGGCAACTTCAAATTTTTCTTCCAGTCATCTCCAGGCCTGTGAGGGTTTAAGATAAACAATAAGCATAACGAATTTAAATAACTGTACCAAAGCACAGAAAACCGAAGCAGAAAAAACTAGCATAAACCTACTTGATGACAGCATTTGTTGTCGGGGCTGGCTGGGAGTTACCATTGTTAATTGCACCTTTCATCTGGTTTAGTTGCTGCTGTTGAGGGCCTCCTCCTCCACCACCTCCACCTGGTGTTCCTGCAGGCTTCACAGAGCCTCTCAGCTGTCCATTCTGGTTTGACAAGCCCAAAATGACTGGGTTCTCTGTCCTGGCGGTGCTCATGTTTGCTTAGCTCGACTTTTCAGTTCCAATACTAATAAACGCTCCAACAGTCTTTAGATGAAGGGTCCTCTTCCCTGGGACTCCTCAGAGCTTGATTGTCCTTAATTGAGACTTCAAATAGTCCAGATCTCTTGTCTCAGCAGGTCCCTCCACAGTACTCTCTTTTTTTTCCCCCAGGGACTTCCAAGTGCGAGAAGATCCGAAAGTCCTCCTTTGAATATTTTTTTATAATTCTAATTTCTTAAATTATTAAGAGCCAAGCGTTGATGTTAATCCGTAGTTATTTAGGAAACCATAAAGCATGAGGGCTTAGCAAGCTATCAAGTACTGGCCAAATGCTTATCTAGCCATCTTGTTTAGCTTTACAGCGCCGCTGCGTTCCGTCTCAGTCTTCCAAAACCCTGAAACATAGAAAGTACAACATTAGAGAATGTGCTGACAACTGAGAACACAACAAATCATACTGTGAGAAAATGGGGCTGGAGGGCATAGACCAAAACTCCAATGTTGTTAACAAAATTTCAATATCAATCTACCAAAACTGTAGTAGTGGAGAGAACTAAAAAGGAGACCTTCACAGTTTTCCAAATACTGACAATTTTTTGTGCAAATTAACCTGCAAGCCGCAGTTTACTGCATACATTTGATGAGTCAAAACACGAATTAAATTAATATTGGATGATATGGATTTAGGTTTCTATTTCCCTGTAAAAAAATAAAAAGGTGTGAGAGTTGTTAGATTTTCCCTTATTAAAAATAGCATTAATGACCACTTTAAACTCAACATTCCAGCTTTGTATTCCTGTGAGCAAGAGAAATTACTTTTCTGGTCCTGACTGTACATATTACATCTGTACATATTACATCTTATTCGGCCTAGCATCTGGTTTCGTTTCCCCAGAACACCATAAATTATATTTACTCGTTGACACGGTCTAACCCTTAACCTAATTGGAAGATACAACAAAACAGCTTAAAATTATACGAGTCGTCGGACCTCTTCGTGTAAAACAATCATCTTTCTTGACATTACAAAAAAATCAATAACTCAAACCAAAGATAGCTAACCTAGCGTCAAAAGTTAGCGCTAATGCTAATAATATTTAGTCGCTCTTTGGTACAGAATGTGATATTGTTGATTAATAGAAATGGTAAGCCGTTCGTTATATATCTTAAATAGATGAATACACGAATAAAGATCTTTCGGGTAGCATTATCCGTCAGTTAAATGCGTCAAACTAGACGTATGCGACGATAGCTTTTGGCTAGCGGATAACTGGCAAGCTCACAGCTTATGGGCTTCTGACATGCGTCTGCGCTGACGCCATTTTGAAGAGGTACAGCAGGGAAAGGGGAATATATTTTCCATTTTCTACTGCCATAATATCCATAATGTATGAAGGTATGACTCCATTTAAAGTCATTTGTTTTCATATCAAACGTTCGACATATATGTCTGATGCAAGGCACTATACTGAGTGACAGAATAAAGTACGACTGCATACAGTGAGCAGATACGTAGTTAAACTACTAAACCCAATTGTATTTTTATTACAAATACTTACAGTAGAAGATTGGCAAAACCATGAAAGCACATCTTTCGGCATTACCTGGTAGCTTCTTGTTTTACCTGCAAGTGTTTCACACCAAGACATTGCCTCCTTTCGCATTACTTCCTTCTCTTCATAATTTGCCTTTGAAAGTTGACTAAAGTAGTAATCCGTTCAACATTTCTTATCTGAATAAAGACCAATATTTAGACTAATTCGTGCTAGCAAGTCTAAATTATAGATCTTCCGTTGATGACAGTTCACACTAAAACAGCTGCTATACCTCTTCAAAATGGCGCCTCCATTGACGCATCGCTCCCGGGAACAGCAGCGGCCCAGGTAGCATCTACGTATAATACAAATATATGGCTAGCACATGAATTCAGCTCATGCTAATGTTGACATATGACGAACTACAACTACAATGGCTCTGACTTTGATTCTTTCAATGCATACGAATATTTCTGATGGTTCCAGATTGCAAAAAACTACTAAATCCTCCGTCAAGCGTAGAAGCTAACTCGACAGGAGCGACTGCGTGCTAAGTCGATAGCATGCTAACATCCACTGGCTAACGGAGAAGAAATAACACGGCAAGTTAAACGGCCGGTAAAGGTCGACACGGATACAACGGGCTTGATTGTTTGCCTCCAAGAAACAATGTAATGGTTTGAGAGATAGGAGCATTTACCTGTAATGCCTGATATAAGCGATTCTCTATGCGGTTGTTTGTAAGGTGTACTCAATTTTTAGCTGACTGCGAAAGAGTCATGTCAACCAGCCGTTCAAGATGGCTTCCACTCGTATTTGAACCCGCCTCCCGTCCAACTGATCAGCTGATTTCATTTAAATTAACACTTAACCTAAGCTTAACTTAACCTGCTTAACTGTAAGGGCCTGATGTGGGCATTTAACTGGGATCAATATTGGGTTAATATTAGCTCGTTTCATGCATATGGCTTTGTATTGTTGTCTTTTACTGTTATATCCAGCTCAGTTCCTACAAGTGTTACACTCAGACTGTTAAGGGCAAAAAATGTGCCATTGAAACCCAGTCAAAATACAGAATTGGATCCCACCATTACAGCATAATAAATGTGTTTTGTTATATCTGGGTGTCAGTCGCGGCTTTTGTTTCGAAATTATGTTATGTATATGTTTGTGTTTTGTTTGGTAGCAAGATAATGCAAGAACTGCCAGACAGATTTTGCTGAAATTTACAGATGTTGGTAATGGCCAAACTTAGAAATGATAAGTGTTTGATGGTGATTCAGATATTTGACTGTATGAAAAAAAAAATCCACAATTTTACAGGATAATATGGGGTGTGTCAGGTTATAGAAACTAATATACAGGGAGTTTAATGGCAACCTTCATGCTGAAATGTACCAACACCACCTGCTGCCACATCATGCAGCCTAAAATGAAAGAGTCACTTTGAATTAAAGGATCTGTACTATGCTTTTTTAGTTTCACACGCCCATTAGTGTTTTACATGTCTTCTGTGTTACTGTACTTCTATGCACAAGACAAACATTCAGCAGCATTGGAACTTTTCTGTACCCACCTCTCCACAGTGCCAGTTAATTGCCTAAATCAGGCTGTTCCTTGCCCCCACCCCATGAATAGACCTACCAGTGAAATGTCACAGAGAAGACATGTAAGCCAATCAGAGTAGACTTGGCCAACTTAAAGTTTAACTTGAAAGGGCGGGAGCTCGAATAGAGCAGACAAACTCAGAATACAGCTGGATTAAGGACTTGAATATTCTTTGAATATCAGTAACTGTGAACATGCCCTCGGTCATCGAAAAAGAATATATGAAACTGAGATAAGAAGAACTGGCAAAGCCACAGACCTACTTTAGCATTCACAGATGGTAGCAAGAAGTATTTGTTTATGAGCTTGCTTCAACAGCTCACTGACTCTGGGCTGAGAGTGCAGAATATCAGGCTGTCTTTTTTTGGTGGGGCATAGAAACTTTTTGAAATATACTGCTTTGAGACTAAAAACCTCTCAGAATGAAACCCAACAAAACTTTCTTCATTAGATGTTTATCATATGAATCTGCATGCCATCAGAAATCAATAAGTCTTAGGACTGATCTTTGCCTTTTTTTTTTAAATATCAGCAGTTAAGTTTTTGAGGGTGGTCAGAAACTAAATGTAAAGGGGTTGGGGCTTTAGACAATCCTTTAGGATGTGATAAAAGTCTCTGCAAATAACAAATAAACTCCTAGTCCTAATCCCAACAAACCAATTACCCCATCATCCTTTTAAGTGATAGTAGCAACCACACCCGCCCAGTCCTGAGCAAACCATCTTAACTGTAAATGAGCTGATTTAAAATTATAATTTCTAAAATTTATACAAGTTTTCCCCTCTTAAATTTCAAGAATGCCTGATTGACATTTGATATACTGTTGAAGTTCTAAAAATTCAAGTCATGTCAAAACCAGAAAAGGTATGTGACATTTTTGGATTATCCTTACAACATCTTTAATTTAATTTCATTAGGGTTAAATCACAGGGAGTAATACTCTCATTTTATCTCAAATGTTGTGCATATTTCAATCGGAAGAGGCCAAATTTGAGTGAGCAATTATTTTAAAAGTTTATATGACCTGAAAAGGTGCAAGATCTTCTGTGATCAATGTCTCTTTGGCACCAAGCAAAACAAAATTTCTGGTCACAAGCCTGTTTCCTTCCCTGACACAACAGATGGACTGTTTCACAAAACAATGGGATGATTTCAAGACCATCTGGGCAGCACTTCATAGAAAATGGACTTTAAAGAAAACTGGAATGTGCTTGATTTAATGTTCTGTCAGTAAAGACCGGTCAAAAGCTTACACCCTCTTCAGCACTTTATTTCACGCTTGCTGCCTCTTTGTCCTAAAAAAAAGCTGAAAAGCCCGGCCATCTCTGGCCAGAAACTTTAGTTTCAGCTTGACACTTTGCAGGATGAATTTGCCTGATGACAGAAACGAGGTCTGGCAAATCCAGAGACTTTGCAAAAATAATTTTTTCAAGGAGCCTAACAATGTACATCACTGTTGTTTACAAGAGTTAACTTGTTTTAGCTCCTCACATGATTTAATCTGCTGAAATCAAAGAAGAGCTTTTTCCAAACAGATACCTTCTTTACACCAGAATACTCATTTGGGTATTTAGGTGGCATGAATGCAAAAAGAGTGCAAGTGTTATTGCTGCTGCAGAAATCCCCCAATAACCAAGACTAGTCTCGCACCATTTCCCCTTTTGTAAATTTGTATGTCATTATTCTGGGGCCTTGCATCACTGCTCTTGTATGCAGAGGTGTTTTGACTTGAGGTTTAGAGGCATCCCAAATGAAACCTTGAGACCAAATCTAGGTTGAGCACAAGCAGGAGGTACAAAAATTATTTTACCAAGTCCATGAATTCGACATTCGAGCAACCGAGATTGACTAAAATGGCCATGACGTACACTTTAACAAGAGCGGAGGTGAGAAATATTTCAAATAGATTATAAAGTAAATGTGCAAAGTATGTGGATTTTCAAAAGAGTTTTTGTCTTAAATTTGCACAAATTAAGGATAAAATGTATTTCTATTTCTAAAGAAAGATTATTAAATGTGTGTAAACCAAGTTGCATTCTCGTCATACACCTGTATGTTTTGCTGTTATGTGTTTGTCAGAGCTGCAACAATCCGCTCTTTAAGATAGTTCAGCGTCAGTTCTGTTTGATTTCTTGAGTTCAACCTGGGCAGCAAATTGAGAAAAGTATTGATTTGAGTTTGGTTTGATAAAGTCACACTGCTAAAGACATTTCCTCTCAACGACCTTCGATTAAAATTAACCAGATCCTTTCTGTTTTATTATATTATGATATCTGTTGGATTTGTTTGATTGTTTTATTGTCTTGATGTTTTTATGTTTTTAGTTTTTATCCTGTTCGCTCTTAGCCTTTTTGCTTTCCTGTCTCATTTAGTCATTTGAGGTTTTTGTGGTGGTTCTCATTGCCGTGTTAGTATCTTCAAAAGCATATGGTAAACACATTTCAAATGTGCTATATATAAACTCATGTTGACTCGTCTTTTGTATTATTTTCATCAGCAAAGTAAATCAATTTCAACAGCTGCTTCAATCATCATCAGTCTTATTGATAGGTGTGGTTTTTGCTACTTCCGCACAAAACAAATTAAATTGATCTTTCATTCAGATGATACCTAAGGCAGAATACCATTCCTGCATAATATTTAAATTAAATTTTTATTCTGACTCAAATGACAGTTTTCAGCTTTTGTGATTTTAAAGCTGCAGTGGGTCTAGAAATGACTCAGCCCTGACTGTCAGCACATCAGAGTATTATCTTTAATTTAAACATCATCACATGTTGTAGCTGCTTTTTATGTAAAGTTTTCAGCTACAAGGTCATAAAAATGTTTGAAAGGCTTTTAAAAAAAATGTACTACCTTGATTTGTCAGCTGTAGAAAAACAATCATGGCTTATTTGCATTTGGTGTGAAATGCTTTTTCCTGCTAACCCACAAGGGAGATATAGAGGATGAATTCCACTGTCACACTTACATTTACATTTCCTTTTTAAAAGACAGTAGCCCTAAATTTATATATACACACACATACATATATAATTTGGTAGAAGCCTCAGATGGCATTATATCAAATGTAATCTATGTTTTATTTAACATAATGTATTGTTGATGCTCCCTGAGAATGAAAGATGTTTTTAAGGGTCTTTTTGTATCTCATATCTTAAGTGACTTTAAAATTCTGACTTGCCAAATAAAATATGTACTTTGTGAGAAATTTAACTGAGGAGGATTAAAGTGTATTTTTTTCTTGATTTCGTTTCCATACAAATGTGGATGTTTTTGTCACTTTTTTTTTTCAAAAAGGAGAAGTAAAATAAAAAAGTGTACAGTGTTTCCTCCCCAATAATTTGAATTTGAATCCTTAAGGGTGTTATTCCTCAGGGGATATATGGTGATACTTAAACCCTTTAAGGCCCAAGACCATAGATTATAGCCAGAAAATTACAATTTTTTTGGAGCTGAAATGTTTGTTTCACTTTCTGCTAAAATCCATAAAAATCAAAATGTCCATAAAATTCAACATATAGATTTTTCGTATCTCATTTGATACATTAGGTGTTTTTGACAACTGATAATCTATTTTAGGACATTTTTATCATTTATCTGATTGTATTCATATGTTTTTTTTTTAATTTGTTGATCATATTGAGTAGATAGAGGTATTATAAAAGTATGCATCAAATATGATACAATTGGCTTTATAGGGTTAAAGCATAAAAAACATGATTTTAAATTTACTGGTTCTTAATGCAGATTGAGCCCTCCAAATATCTGAAAATGTCTAACATGTCAAATTCATTGAATAAAACATTTTGCCTTTTGGCCCTGTGATAGAGCAAACAATCAAACACAAAGAAAAATACCTAAAAAAAAATCCTCATTCTTCATGACCATTTAATATTTTTTCAGATCTAAAGAACACAAAACAACAGAGTGGGAAATCCATTAAATTGCCACAACTCCTAAAGTCCATTAAGTTTATCTGGAACTATTATCTGGTGTCACGTCATGTATTCCTTGTATCCCACGTATTCCGAGTTTCAGATATACTTTATGTTTCCGAAAACTTAATGCACTTAAAAAATCTAGGCAGTGTACTCTTTAATTGTGGTATTATTTTTAAAATACACTTTTTATTTGGAACAATACGCCTGTTACCGTCTGATTCTGCATCACAGACATTTACAAATTGAGGCTTATTGAAGGAGAGGAGAGAACTTTCTACTGTTTTATGTATCATGGAGCTCAAACAACCCCACTTCAAAAAAACTGAACTATCCCTTTACTGTTTAATGACATCAGGGTTGCATATTTCATTTCTGTGCAATAAATTCACACAAGTCTCAGATAAGCACATTTTTAAGAGCCGACATTATGGGTTTTTTTTTTTCGTTTTTATATGCCTTCTAGTGTTTTTTTTGGGGACCTTTTCTCCTTATCTCACAGTGGAAACACCAGTAAATTTGTACCATACTGAGCTGGACCAGACTGCGGGACTGTGGGAAATTTATCTTAACATCCCGGGCGGACAGAGACAATAGGCGGATCAGGAGTCCTCTGCATATCAAATCTTGAGCCTTTAATTACTTTTTTTTAAGATAGCCCCTCCAGATAAGACTCAAATGCCCCCTTAAGAAACCACAACTGATGTAACTCAGGCTTCATTTTGTCAAATCTACAAACACAACTCAAATCAATCAAGTCAAATCTATAAGTATTATTCATTGAAATAAACTACACCTTAATTCACCAACAGGGACTTTTTAAAATTTACTTATTTATTCCTTTATTATTTATTAATCTATTACTTTATAACTTATTTTTTCTTGTAGTCAAACTTTTTATATTCAATATAATTTTTTACGTTATTTCAGTTATCCATTTTATGATATTTTATCTCTCTTCTTATATTTTTATTATTGTTTTAGTATGATGGTTTTTAGCTCCAGTGCTTCCTCATGGGGGCTCTCCACAGTGGGAGGTGCTCCTGGTCCACTTGTGGGGCTGCTGCCGGGGTACGTCTCCGCCTGCATGGTCAGAGGTCACTGCACTGTGGTGTGGGGCCTCATGTCTGCGCAGGTGGGGAAGTCTCCGGCTGCGCTCCTCCTGGGCCGGGAGCCCTCCTTAGTGTTGATGGCGCCCAAGGGTAGCTTATTCCTTGCCTCAGTCCTCGGTGCCCAGCCATGTCTCTCCCGCTTTCTTTTATGACAGCTCTTTTGAATGTGTGTGTGTGTGCGTGTGCGTATGTTGACATTTGCGAGTGTGTGTCTGGATATGGCTCTGTAATTGCAGGAGGGGGATAGCTGGGTTTTCTGTTATGTTGTTTTTAGCCCCTGTGAGGCACTTTGTGTTGCTTTTAAGTATAAAAAGTGCCTATAAATAAAGTTTAATTAGATTTGATTTTTGCCTTTCCTCATATTCCAGCTGCTGGGCCTCATTGAAGATGAAAACAGCACAGAATACTATTATGACAACGTGACAGTCTACACCTGTGAGGAGAGCAGCCTGCAGGCCTTCAACGACATTTTCCAACCCATGCTCTACAGTTTGATCTTCCTGCTGGGCGTGGCGGCAAACGGCCTTATGATAACCGTCCTCATGAATCGATGGCGCCAGCTCCGCATCACGGAGATCTACCTGCTGCACCTGGCCTTGGCTGACCTCATGCTCCTCTTCACGTTTCCTTTCAGCGTGGTGGACAGTGTCGCCGGTTGGCTGTTTGGCGGGTTCCTCTGCAAGCTGCTGGGTTTGATGAAAAACCTCAACCTCCTGAGTGGGAGCTTCCTTCTGGCTTGCATTGGCTTTGATCGGTATCTGGCGATTGTTCATGCTATTCCCAGTTTGCAAAGTCGGCGTCGGGGGACAGTGCACCTAACATGCATGTTATTGTGGCTTGTCTGTTTGGCGTTGACAATCCCAAATGTCGTGTTTCTCACAGTGAACACGAATGATACAATCGCTAAGGTCTCCTGTTTCTATCATCACTATTATGGGATTCATGCACATAACTGGGTTTTGACCAGCAGAGTCTTGGATCATGTTTGCTTCTTTGTTCCTCTGGCTGTCATGAGCTACTGTTACACAGCTGTGGTCATTACTTTGCTCAACAGCAAGCAAAGCCAAGCAAAGAAAGGAGCGATTCGACTGGCTTTACTCGTCACGCTTGTCTTTTGCTTCTGCTGGCTGCCGTATAACATCGTCTTGCTGGTAAAAACTCTGGTAGACCTGCAGGTTATCTCATACGACAGCTGTGAGTCTTACACTCCACTGCAGCCGGTGATCGCTTTGACGCAGAGCCTGGGCTACTCACACTGTTGTCTCAATCCGTTCTTGTACGCCTTTGTTGGGGTGCGGTTTCGTAACGAGCTGATACAGCTACTCAATCGACTTGGCTGCAGACGTGTTTGTTTGCCTTTGATCAGAAACCAGCAGCTCAGTCAACTGTCCACCTCTGATGGATTAACATCCATCAGCACCGTACACACTTAACCCTTTGACTGGCATTGTAACCGTGTGGTTGACTTTTTGCCACCACTGTATATAAACTCTGAAAGCCTGTCTTTGTCATTCGCCATGACATTCACCTCTCTGGACAGTGCTTGCAACACCAACAAATATCCACTGGGTGGCGCTGCTGTGCATGAACATAACTGTTTGAAAACTCGAAAACACAGAAGTGAATCGTCGCTGCATAGCTCCTGAGAAATCTAACAGAGCGCAATCTGGAGTAGAAAAAAATGTTTTTCACATGTTTCTGGGTCCTCTGACAATCAAAATTTAGTTAAACAAAATCAATTTGACAATAAAAAAAGGCAAATGCCAACAGATTCATGGGCTAAATATCTAAATTCTGCTCTGTGATTTTACATAGGGGAAAAAAATGCTCAACTGCTTGGCAGAGGTCAATAAATTCAGGAATTTAACATGATAAAAAATAAATAAGTCATTTTTGTTAGGATACAGAAAAAACTGCAAACAAACCAAAATAACATATACTCGCTTTGTGTGGAATTTACAGGTTCAAAAGGCAAAGGTTTTTTATTAGAATTACCATTATTTTAAATACTGATCCACAAAAAGATATTTTTGTTTATATAAAATCTTTTATTCATCAGAAAGATTTCTGTGTCAAACACAGTATCATCTATTTAATTTTTTTTGGATTGCTACCGTATTTACAAACATTTTTGCCTTTTCTGATGGATTCTGTCCCAAAGATTTGTGCATTTTTATGTCATCACATTGTCAAAAAGGCCTATTAACTGTAACCTGTAAATCATACACCAAGAAAATATCTGTTGTGTGGCTTGTTTGTAGTTTCTCTGTTCCCTGAAATGTTGACAGAATCATATCAATAATATAAATTGTTCTATTTTTTAAAAAACATTAAAAAACTGAATTCATTGATGGTCTCTGCTAAACAGTTGAGCTGGTAGTTAAAGGGTTAACGGGCAAGCCAACCAGCAGGTTGACCCACATATCTGCTTCCAGATTAGGTAATCTGCAAAATAAAACCTAAAATGTTGTTTAATGAAGAAGAAGGAACTCAAGTTTACCAACAAATAATTTTTTGCAAATGTATTTCTTGGTTTGCAAGTCCAAGGGTTAATTGGGGCGCTGCTCTTGTGGCAGCGGGTGGAAGTGTGCGGCATATCCTCTGTCTGTTTTGGTTACTGTGATCTCTGGTTTTTAATGTGCCGTCAGCTGTGTACCCTTACAGTGCTGGTTACCTCCACCAAGGAGGTTTGCCGGCATCTGTTTGTTTCTCTGTTCGCAACATAACTGAAAAAGTTAAGGACGTATTTTTGTGAAATTTTCAGGAAATGTCCTGTTTGGGACAAGAAACAAATGATTAGACTTTGTGAGCGATCTGAATCATCGAAAAAAACAGCCATGACGAAAAATGCGATTTTCGTGAATAACTATTGAGCTAAAATAGATATCATGATGAATCCGATTGCTAATGGTATGTTTTCATGGTCAAGGAATCTAAATATTTAGATGAAATAAAGGTAGGACTAATATTTATGGTGACAATCACAATATGGGTGAGGACTGTAGTGCTGGTGGAGGTCTGCGCTCTCCAAGTGCTTTTCTAGTTTTCTTTTTTTCTGGTTGTTTTCCTTTGTGAACTTCGATAATGACACTCCAGATTGACCATTCAATACATTTCAACAGTTCACCAACTCATAGAAAGTGTCTGGGAAAGAGCAGATCCTTCCGAAAACAAATCCAGCAGGTGATTGGATGACCATTCTGTCAATCACATTCATTAGTCAGTCAGTCAGGTAATGCAGTAGGCAGGCGCCACTATGGTGATGTAAAATACAAAAGGGGAGCCACTTCATAGACCAAACTCTCACCAAATCATGTCGAAAGTGCAGCGAAAATATATTTTCTATTGAGAAATGCTCACTTGTTAAACCAAAAGAGACTACTAACCTTGATTTTTCAGTTTTACCATGTGTTATTATTTCTGCATGTTTAAATATTGTTTGATATGTTTTTTTTTTTGTAAATATACGTCTTTAAGATTCCATTTTCAGCTGTGCCAGGGGCTCATCATACACAAAACCCCTTTGTGGGCCTCTTTAGTGCTGTTTGCAGTCAAGTTGTCATTTTTATTGCTGTTCAGACAATATTGTACCCATTGCTTCTTTGTTTGCATTTAAAAGATGTTTTATTTCCCCAGTCAAGAAAAAAATTGTATCAGCTGAAACCTTTTTGCCTGTACTTAAGCTTTGCTAATTCAACTCAATTAAAAAAAATCATGTTACAGCAAATGTGTCTCCTTGTCAGTGTCGTACCACAAAAATATCACATGAAGCAAAAGTAAAAACCACCTTAGAGATCAGTCTGATTCTATTTTTAGACTTCTATTAAAACACAGTTATACAGAACAACTGCAAACAATCACAAATTGCATCTTATATACAGCAGGTATATATTATTTATATATAATTCCTTTGAACAACAGTTTGGTAGTTGGACAAAATAAATCAATGATAGTAAAACAAATAGAAATTTGAGGCACTCCACTCCTGATTGCCGCTCTTTAAAACAACAAATACACACATCTTTAAATATACATATTGTACAATACTTTAGAAAATGGCTTCAGATTTATTATTGAACTGTTTAACAGTGCTTTAAATATTGAACTTTTTTTTTTTTAAATCCAAAATTTGAGGAGCATAACTGAATTTCCGCTTTTACAAGTTCCTCATTTCAAACTGCATGAACAACATTGATGAAAACTCGGACACGATGGGAACCTATTGGACATTTGTACAGTTTCTTCAGAACGGCATGTTGGCCATCCCTCCAGGGCCGTAGCCAATGGGACTGTCCAGAGACATTCCACGCTGTCTTAGAGACTGGGGGCCCATCATCCCAGACTGTGGATGAGAGGGGCCCATCATGGGTCCTTGCGGGGACATGAGAGGTCCCTGGGGTCCAAAAGGATCCCCTGGAATCGCCATGCCCCGCTGCTTGGCCTGCATCATCATAATGTTCTGCTGTGCCATCAGGTTGTGTGGGTGTTGCTGGGAGGACATCATGCCCGGGTAAGGGTTGGAGGGATGGTGGAGAAGGCTGTTTGCCATCATGGCTTGCTGTTGTTGGAGCTGTTGGGGCCCCATGCCTGTCCTTCCCATCATATGTCCAGGGGGGCACATAGGACCCATTCCCCCACCAGCGCTCATCCCCCTTGACCCCCCCTGAGGGATGCCCATGCTTTGGCGTATCCCACCATGAGAGGGGTGAGGGCCCAGCTGCTGTTCTGCCATCATGTTCTGTAGGTTTGCAAGGTGGGGGTTGGATGAGGGGCCACCTGGGGGTCCAGAAGAAGACAGCTGTTTGAGAAGCTGCTGCGGGGTGGGCTGCTGGGATGGAGGTCCCTGGTGGGGGTTTTGATGTGGCTCACTCTTTGGGAAATACTGCAGAGTGCTGCTGGGTTTATCAGAGGGAATGATGCGGGACAGATCAAACTCCGGGATTCCTGTGTGAGTGGGCCGGATGACTTCACTTAGATCGGGACCGTCGCTCATGGGCAGAGAGGAAAATGAGTCTGAGGGGTGAGGGGGGCGTTGGTGACCTTTACTGAGCAGGTGCAGCTGCTGAGACGGCAGGATGTCCTCGTTAGGCTGAGAGAAATTCTGTGCCATTCCTCCAATGGGTGAATGCATAGGCCCGTGAGGTTGCTGCTGCATGCGAGGGAATCCTGCCATCTGGTTCTGGGGTATGGGTGAAATATTGCACTGCCCTATTCCATCGGGGGCACCCCCTCCCATCATGGCAGAGTTCATGGCAGGCATGCCCATGTGGTTTGGGGATGAGAGCACAGGTCCAGAGGCTTCGTGTGACAGGTGTTGCTGACCGTGGCTTACAATACCCATGGGGCTTTGTGGATCACTGTGGGGGCCGATTGAGCCCTGGGAGACTAGGATTTGGGAGGTCTGGGGGTTTCCCATGTTTCCTGGAGAATAAAACAAAAGTAGTGTTAAAGAAAGAAATGAAAGTCAGCGCAGTTTACACAGCCAGCCTTTTACTTCATAGCATATTAGAAATTAACTCCCAGCTCAACTGCTTGGCAGAGGTCAATAAATCAAGGAATTTAATGTTAAAAAATAAGTCATTGCTTTTTTTTTAGGATACAGAAAAAACTGCAAACAAACCAAAATAACATTTATTCTCTTTGTGTGGAATTTAAAGGTTCAAAAGGCAATTTTTTTAATTAGAATTACCATTATTTTAAATACTGATCCACATACTGATATTTTTATTTATTTATATAAAGTAAAAAAACACAGTATTATCTATTTAAAGTTTTCCTTTTGATTGCTACCGTATTTACAAACATTTTTGCCTTTTCTGATTGATTTTGTCCCAAAGATTTGTGCATTTTTATGTCATCACAGTGTCAAAAAGGCCTATTAACTGTAACCTGTACATCACACACCAAGAAAATATCTGGAATTTAGCTTGTTTGTAGTTTCTCTGTTCCCTGAAATGTTGACAGAGTCATATCAATAATATAAATTGTTCTATTTTTTTTAAAAACATTAAAAAACTGAATTCATTGATGACCTCTGCTTAACAGTTGATCTGTAGCGTATGAGAATATAAGAGAGACATGGAGCCCAGCTAACTGCTATGCTGTCTTACTTTATCAAACTTTAAACCACCTTCAGCACGCTGTTGGCTGGGGGCAAAGCAAAGCAAAACTAGAGGCAAATGCAAAAAGCCTGACCTGACATCAGTGTTAATTTTGTTGACTTATTATTCTCATCATAGTTTTTCCCCTGAAACCAAAACTAGGCGATAACTAAATTAACTGATATTTTTGTCAGCTAATAAAAAAATGAATACAGTTTGACAGAGACTTAATCCAATCCGATCCAATTTGGTCATGTAAAAAATAGAGACAAGTTAGGAATATATCCAATCACAGCTGCCTTAGCTTGGTGGTGGTGGTGGGATAAGTTGTGGAGCGATCCAATCAGAGCTGCTCTCTTTATGAATTGATATATTCATGTAGAGCAGGTTCACTGTTTGTTGTCAGTTCTGGTGTTGTAACTAAGATGCTCTGCCAGGTAGCCTAAATAAAGGTGACTGCATTTCACACAAAAGTTAAATTTGTTTCTGTTAATTAAAACTTCACTAGCATTCAGTAAAGGGTTATTAGATGCTTCATTTTATCCAAGTGTAAAACACGACTTCAGAAATTCAAAGAAACATAAAAACTGCAATACACTTTACACTTCATATTTCAGTCGACTAAGGCTACGTTTACATGGAAACTCCTGACTTAAAGACGCAAAGATTTTTCCTTTGTGTTTTAGAATTCTTCTGTGTTCAGACGACGACTCTCAGAGACAAGTTAATCCGCTGTAGTGTGCATGCCGGTTCAGTAGATGGCGGTGTAGGTCTGCAGAGAGGCAGCGCTGCTACAACACACGAACGAAGGAGAAAAACTTCCACAAACAACAATGGTGAATAGACGCACAGAGACGCAGGAGTTTCTTTTCTGGACAACAAATCAGTTCGGACAACAAATCTGTCTGGATAGTTTTGACTGGATAACAAACCGAGCACGGTAAGAGGCTCACACGTTACTCGGCAGACGGCCGAAGCTGTTGTTGTTCTTGGTATGCGTGCGCAGCCTTCATCTGAAAGAGTACTGCGCATGCGGTGACGTCAGCGTTTCACCGTGAAACGCTCCGATACGGGTTTACAAGGAGCTGAATGGAGAGCAGATTCAAATCTTTCCACTTTGGAGCCTGTTTTCAAAAGTTTCCGTTTTCAACGAGTTTCCATGTAGACGCAAGGCCAAAACCCAATGAAAACTTATCGGATTTTACCGTTTTCGGCGCCATGTAAACACAGCCTAAATTTACAGCAGATTTTGTTGACTAAATGTTGTGAAATTTCATCAACTAAAACTAGACTAAAAGTAAAACAACTTAGATGTCTACATTATGACTAAAACTAAAAGGTGTTTTAGTCAAAAACCAAAAAAATAAATTAAAAAGAGCGGAAAAAATGAACACTGCGAGAGAATCACAAATAAACTGAGATGTAAAATTGATATCTTTGCTGAAATTTGGTCAAAATGGCTTACCTATGTTTTAACATTAAGGCCTGATTTTGTTTAGCAACAACATGCCCCATATGGGAGGCATATCTTCAAGCCTAATTGCAAAGGAAGAAACTAATATGGTTATATGGGCATGGTGTCACACGAGTGGTTTAAAAGTTGCTTGTGGGATGGATCCTGCTCCTGCTGTTTGTTCCTTTATTGTTAGTAACTATGTTATGTTTTGGGAAAAACAACAATAAAAAGGAATTAAAAACAGGAAAAAATTAACACTGTCTGACAAAACTGACGGACTGTTCACTGTATTTTACTGACCAATCCAGGAAACTGCCCATAGAAAGTGTTTGGGGAGGGCAGGGGATTGGATGATCGCTCCGTCAGTCACATTCATTACCAGCTATTGGGCCAGGGCTATTCCTATTGCTGAATATTGGCCTACAATGGCTGACTGGTAGATCCCTGTTAAACTGGTTTAACTATGGGTGTTGCTGTGTTAGTTAGGAACAAAAATATACATTTAAAACCACAATGCTCTAGGGACTGTATGGGAAGCTTGAGCAGGCACTGGTCTTATCTGTGTATTCAAAGTATTATAATGTTATAATCTCAACTTTTGCTGTTGTAACAGGTCAAGAATTTATTTTTTACCTCCAATACTGACACCAGATAGAAGAGGTCGGTCTGGCAGCATCTCGTCATCGGAAGTGGCGATTGTTTTGATTGCATCGTGGTAGAGCGGAGTAGAACTGGGCATGGCATACTTGGACATCTGAGACATGATGAGGGACAAAGGGTTCTGAGTTGGTGGAGCATCCGGAGAGGAAGTAAATGGCATACTGGGATTCATAGATCCAGGCTGGCTGATGGGAGTGGAGTTGGAGCTCCTGGGAGGAAGTGATTGGCCTGTAAAGAACAGTTAAAACCCATGAATGCCACAGAAATGTCAGCACAGGATGACTACAGTTCTGATATCATCATTTATATAGTTACCTGTCTCAGTAGAACTACTCCCTCCGTTACCCACTATCTTCCCACCGATTGGACCACCAGGACTTGGAAGAGCAGTTTTAGGAGACGCCCACCCTGGAGAGCCCAAGGCCATTGCTGGGGACTTGAGTCGTCCAGGAGAGGCAGACGGAGAGTGCATCACAAGGTTGGAAGACCCCATTACCTGCGGAGATTTCATGGAAGAAGAGGAGGGTGTCCCGGCTCCAGACACAGGGGGAAGAGGGGGGTGATGCCCGGCAGAGGAGATCTGCGAGGGTGACTTCAGTCCTGGAGCTGAGGGAGAAGGTAAAAGAGGAGATGGCTCTTGGTTGAGGGATGGAGACTTTAGCTGATGAGCAGGAGGCACTGAAGGAGAAGTGAGGGGATTGACGTTAATTGATAGATCAGAAGGGTGCCGAGGACCAAGGTCTGCACCCCTGAGGACCCCCGTCATTGACATATGACTGAGCCGGGATGTTCCTCCCATTTGATTGGGACCTTGATGGTCAGGCCCGAACATCTCATGGCCAGGCTGTTGAAGGAATGGTCCTTCCACCTGCCCCCCAGAGAAGGGGCCCTGATTAGGAAACTGGAAAGGGCCATCTGGTCCCGGGATCATTCCCTTATTTCCCCCTCTGCCGTTCTGTGAAGCCCTGAGTCGTGAAATCTCTCCAGGACTGAACATTTCACCCAGAGACCCCCCTCCTGCAGGACCCCCTCTGAGCTTTTGAGCTAGCATCATCTGCTGTTGTTGCTGAATGTTCATCTGTGGGTTCATGTTCATTGTCATGTTCCCTCCTAAAGGAGAATCCACCAAGTCTCTCATCTGAGGACCGCCACCTGGAGAGCCCATTATATCCCGAGAGCCGGGAAAGTCTATAGGATCACCCCGACCGGGGGGGGGACCTCTGCCCATGCCTAAACTGGCAAACTCTGGACCGCCAGAGTTATCCAGATTTCTTGATCCAAGGTTGCTCTGTTGTTGCTGCTTCACTAATCTCTCGAGTTCAAACCTTGGAAGCCCTTGCAGCTGCCGTTTCTCCATGATGCGACACATTTCTTCACGTGTTAGCATATGCTCTGGGTCACCTTGCAAGTGCTGAGGAGGTCCACCTGGAAAACAGCCATGAAAAGGACCTCCACCTCCTATGTTGTTGGGCATGTCATCAATCCAAATCATCCCTGGCCTGGTTGGTCTTTGAGGTCCTAGACCCTCCATTGATAACATTCCCCCTGCGTTACCAGGAAATCCACCTCCACCAAGTGGTGCTCTCTGCATCTGACCAAGGAACCTTGGGCCGCGAGGTCCCTCTTGGTGCATGTCCATCAGCCGCGCATTCCCACCCATCCCACCCCCCATCATGTTGCCAGGACCCCACTGCTGATGATCTCCAGGCTTGCTGTGGTAGGGAGGAGGCGGTCCTCTTACCATCATTGGACCACCGGGCATGCCCATCTCACTCATCATTCTAAAGTGCTGGGGGGGCTGCATTTCCTGCTGGCGCCTCTTTTCCAAGTAGTACTCTTCTTGGAGCTTCCTCCAGGCCATCTGCTCCGGTGTGAGGCCTTCGGGTCCGAGTAAGGGACCCATGTCGACCCCAGGTGAGGACAGCTGGTGATGGGGGTGGGGTGGTAGGTTATGTTGGGAGTCCATTTGAGGGCTGTCGAGAGCAGGTCCACCGAGAGACTGCGTTTGAGAGATAATGGACTGGAGGGGCTCTTCGTACTTCTTCATCCCTCCCATCTGTGCTAACGCTGAGGAGAGCATATTCCCACTATTGACATTTACCGAGTTATTCGTACCGTCGTCGTCCTCAAGAATGCCGCTCCGATCAGCATTGTTGTTATTATTCAGGTTGGCCGAGTTATTATTACTACCATTGTTAGCGGAGCCCACTGCGTCTCCACTTGCTCCGCTGCGTAGAAGAAGCCTCTCGATGTCTCTGAGAGTCTGCAGAGAGCGCTCCCTGTGCTCCAGCTGCTCTTTGGAAAGACAGTCCGAGTTCCCCGGACCTGTCCTCAGGCCCGCTTCCCCCTGAAGGTGTGCCGACAGGATAGAAGGGCCCCCAGAGGGAGAAGCAGTAGCAATAGGGAGCGGCACACCCCCTTCCCCATCCCCTGGTCCAGGGCCGGCTGAGACGGTGGCGCCCCCTCCGTCAGATCTAATGACGTTATTGCTGGAAGCTCCGCCTTGTCTTGTCTGAGAGGACTCAGTGTCCGAGTGTCCCGCTGATGAAGGCGTCCCTGCAGGATGCAACGGGCCAACAATGCCTGCAGAGGCCGGCCGAGGAGTCCCGCTTTGGGATTTAGGGGTGCCTGTGAGTGGAGAGCTGCCGGAGTTTACCTTTTCAGGATGGTTGGGAAACTTCGCTGATGTGTGGCCCTGTGAAGGACAAAATGTGAAAATTTCAGTGCTGTTAGCCTCTATTATCTGGAAGAAGCACGTGGTACTTGTGCCATGAGGAAATGTAATAGAAAGACCCCGAAACTCACTTATGTCCCCATACTAAAATGATTAGATCTACCACATGGCCCTTGGTTGCCACAGCAGGATGTGTACCAACAAGACTCTGGTGATGATACAAGTTTCCATATGTTGCTGTCTTCAGCATCAGCCCCATGTTCTCCCTCCGACCCTCTCATGCTTCAACACATTACCTATTTGACACTCCATTCACTTTGCTACCAAGTTGTCAATTTCTTACCTGCTCTAATTTGGTGCGTGGAACATTTTGCTGGTGAAACAGGAGGATGGAATCAGTCTGCCCTTTTATTACTGCCTCTGCAGCACTGTAAAACAAGAGGACACTGCTTAATGAACAGCACAGTAACACAGAATATATATGTACGTACTTATATATATGCAGTTTCCAGCACAGATGAGAACACTCCCTATTAAAAGTAATGTATTAAGCAATATCTAAATGGACAAAAGAACAATTTTCAAAGTCTTGACAAAGCTGAGTTTAACATGATTTATTTACCATAAGATAGGAGGGTAATATGATAACAAAATTTAGCTTTGCTCCCAACCCGTTGATTGTGGTGTACTCATTTTTGCATCCTGATCTTAAGTTAAGAAAAATACTTTTTCAATGGCCCACATTTGGGGGACTATTATGTGGTATAGTATAAAAGGTTTATTTTGAAAGGAAACAAAAATTTTCTGACAAATCTGAAGTGGTGTACTCGATTATGCTGAGCACTGTAGATGTACTTATTATCTCATTAAAATAAGAGCAGGGCATACATATGTTACATACATTTAAGCATTAATTATCAGTATAGTTATGGTTATTCATTTAATGTAATTCAACTTTAAACTTTAACACAGGGATGTTTTTTTGAAAAATAATAATCCAAACCATTAGCATGTATTAAATGTATTTCTCAATTACATGATTTGTAAACAGGTCAACACAGAGTTTAGCCACTCATCTGAAAAAAAGAGAGGAATAGAAACTCTTCTCCAACATGTTAAGATGGATAAAATAAAACAACATTAGCTTTAGCATATCCTCTCCTGTTCCTGATATGGCTTATTAAACAAGTCAGAATGTGTGCCTCTGCATTGTGAGTAATTATTCATGTCAAGCCTTAGAATACTGTAACCCTCCTACCTGTTGGCTAGGCTGGTTGTGAAAACATACACCACTTGCTGTGAAGGCTGAGGAGCTTCTGCTTTAACCCCTGGACCCGAGCTGCAGCCCATCACAGCCCCTCCAGGTTCAGGCAGCGGCCCCGCAGACAGACGATCAGGGAGACCCTGGATTGGACCTGCCAGCCCACAATCTCCTGAGAAAATCAGAAGCAACACAAACAGTTTAAATCTTTTCCACAGCCTTCTAAATGAATACAAGCACATCCATGTGGGTTTTAACACCTTAACACTAGATGGAGCTAAAACATGTAAAGTCAGGAGTGGAGACGTTGACTGATCAAATCATCTCATAAGTGTTTGAGGACCTAAAAAACATCCTCAGGTGATTTATAACCTTTACCTGAAAGAGCCTGCTAAGGTTTTGACAGGTTCTTTCACAAAAGCCAGAATAGCTTCAAGACATTTGGACACAATGAAAGTGTTATAGCTGAGGATTTCTGCAGTCAGACTCACGTGGGGTGGCAGTGTGCGGCTTGTCCTCGTCTTCCTCCGTGTCTGGTCCAGAGCACCACTCATCTCCGCTGTACGGCTGCTTCTTCTCCAGGACACAGCGTCGCTTACTGCGCATAACACCCTCTGGAAACACAAGACAATGCAGCTCTTAATAAAAAACAATTTCACTAGTCTAATTTGTTTTAGTTTACTTTAATAATGAAGCAGCTCGATAGTACGATCCAGTGTTTTCAAGACCTTTAACTTTTGGGGGGGATAAGAGGAGTTGTGAGAACTTGGAAGAAAGAAAGAGTAAAATGTAGCAAGACTGGCCCCTCAGTCCAGATATATAGATATATTTGATAGTTTACTTTGAATTCCTCGCTTATGAATCCCTCAGATTATAAGCCGTTCCCTTTCGTTATGTTTGATTGTTTAAATTTCTTTACATTCCTTCTTTATATGTTATGCACTCTCTATAATATGTTTTCTAGAACTATGTTTAATCACACACTCACTTGTCTTTACAGTGTTTTATTTGTCAATTGTGACTATGGGTGTTAAGAAAGGCTTGCTTTATGGGGCTACATTTTAATATCCATGTTCTCAAGTAGATGCTCTGTTATCTGTAGGAAAAAAATGAAAAATTATAAAGTTTGGTAAAAAAAAATCAGAAAGGGGAGAAAAGAAAAGAAATCAACTGATTACACAACATTACTGTGCAACAGTAATGTTTCAATATTTGATGTAGATTTTACCCTTCAAACTATGAATGAATGTTTTTCATCTAAATCATTTGAGCATCACAACTCCATTTTCACCTTTTTTGGGGGGAAAACCTCTGTAAAACTCACATCATCAGACTCATAAAAGACATATTTCAGGACAATCTCAGCTGACAGAATATTAATGCTGTGTTGATGTCAGATTTATGGATTAAAAGTTCACAAAACAGTTCATTTTGTCACTGTTTCATCGCGAAGTGACGTCACACCTGCTGATCATATCAAATGTTTGTATATATTAGCTGACAATATTTCAACTAGGGCTGAGCGATATGGCCTGAAAATAAAATCTCTGATTTTTCTCCCCACAAAACTCGATTTATGATTTTAATCTTTTTTTTTTCCCTCTCAAAGAAAAAAAACTCCAAGTGACACAAAAAAGACATGAATCAAGTTCTGCCTTTATGTTGTCAAAATATATTCCTAAATCAATCAGAATTTCCCTCTTAAAATTAAAGCGTGTGTCATAGAATGTTGATTATTTAGTTCTAACACAGGCAGGTTTGCCTACATAAACACTGAAAAGCATGTTTCTCTCTGATCAATATTTAATCTAATTAAAACTAAATAAATACAAGCCTATAAAAGTGCCTGTGTAAAACCTGGCAGGTCCACCATCATGAAAACTGCACAATTTCAGTATTTATATTTCTTGATCTTTGGAATAACTTACCATTTAAGTGAATGAAGGAAAAAATCTCGGTTTTTAATTTTTAAATCTTCTGCAGAAAGTAATTCGAATTAATCGATATATTGCCCAGCCCTAATTTCAACTGTATCCTTTTTACTCATCTACCAACCACCAAACACTGCAGCTGATGCAGATGAGGAAGGACAGGACCGCAGAAACCTGTTCTGTTGATTAAGGTAGAACCAATGTAGAAGCTAACAAATGTTAATGGACACAGATAGTCACTCTGTGATTTGGAACAAAAACAGTAGTTGGCTGTTGCAGCACTGCCACTCGCGGTATCGCATGGAGACTTGTCGTCCAGGTCGTGTTCAGTGTTAAGACTGACGGGAAGTTGTCACCTACTCTAAAGGTCAAAATACAGGTCTAATACCATGACACTTCCACATTTTATACTAATATAATTTGATTAAAAACATCACAAAATATGGATATTTTTCTGTGGTTCCACAAATACAAAATTTCTGAAATATAACACTGCACTTTAAGGCTGCAATAAATCTTTTTTGTATTATAATATTTGACCTGAAGCCATTTTAATAGACAAAAGTCTTGAGTGTCTATTGACCAATGACTTGATAAAAGTTGAGGATCGGCTGCAGCTCTTTTCCCCTCCACTTTGGAAATGCTTTGATCTGATGGTGTTGGAGGGCTACAGGGGGCTATGATAATGAGCTCTGCACTGATTGGCTGCCCAAATGATGTCTGATGCGACGAGCAAGGAGGGTTTAAAGGCTGTGAGATGGATTTTCAGAGCAACATGGCATCCGCTTGTGGCAACAGAAATCCCACAGGTAGGTGGAGGCTGTATAGCTATGACAACATAAATCCTAGGAAGTAAAAACATTGTTTTATGAACTGAGAATTTAGTTAAAGGTGTAGTGTTGTTCTGCTCCACAAGCCCTTTCTAATAAAATTAAAAGCAAAGAAAAATAATTTGAACCTTTAAATCGTTCATTAGACATAAGTAAACAATATAAGTGATACCGCTTGAGTTGGGAAGGTTAATTTAAAGAAACGAAAGTCAAAAGCTGTTACAATTTCCACATGTGACCAGCAGAAGTAGCTGAACCAAATAGTGATTTCACAATAAAACTCTTAATATCCTTGAAAACTGTATTGGTCTTGGATGAATATCAAACAGAATGTCAGCAAAAATGCAAAACTATGCATTCCCATCACATATCTAGAGTTCTCACAAGCAACAAGAGCAGACTTTCAGGCTCATTTCTCCACAAGTTACCTACTTGGTGGCAGAAAATACCAACCAACACACATCAGATGATGCTGGGTAACCACAGACTGTAAAGGAAGGAAGTTTGCAGTGACAGTTCAGAAAACCAGACAGCAGGGGGAGGGCTGCCACCACTGTATGAAGAGCTGATCTCTTCTTCAATGACCGTGTTCATGGTTTTTGGCAGGAAGTGACCGAGCTTTGTCTGCTGCATGTTCAGACTGTTTCTCTCCGGCGGCGGGATCATTTTAAGTGAAGAGGAGGTGTGTGGAAATGAGCGGGGAGTGTGTGTGTTTGTGCCGTTGCGTGTGGGAAGGTAGGAGGTCAAGTGGAGGGAGAAGATTTCCCTTCAGACGATTCTCCCTGCCTTTCATTCTCTTCCTCTTTCAGCCTCTGTCGTTCTTTGTGTTTGAACCACGCCTCGCTCTGTGTGTGTGTGTGTGGCAAGGTGCATATGCATAAGTCCATGTGTTTCAAGAAAGTTTTAGGTCATGTACAGGAAGTGGGCTGTTGAAATATACTGGTATTGACGACAACAGCCTTGAAACAGAAAAGCAACATTCTCATTGAGATAAAAATAGACATACTGTAATTGTGTTTAACTAATTGGTTGATAATAGGGGAGCAGTTCAGCCTTCCAGCCACAGTGATGGGTAAATAAAAGCAGCACAACAACAGAGTGATTCATGTTTTTTTCCCTGTGGCACTCAAAGCTCAGCAAGGCACCAACAAGTGAAGAGAACTGTCCATGTCCACCCAGTACTGTGTGTTTTCAATGAACGTTAACTACTGCACAACAGTGTGGTAAACATGTTCCCTCCTCTGTTGATCTGATATCTGTGAATAAGAATGATATAAAGTCAGTCAGTCATTTTTGTACATACATCCATTTCATTAGCTTAAACCAGACTTTCTCAACAGGGCTGCCTTCTGTCTTTGTCAAGGTGCCTTCAAAATTATTTTAAAAAATTATAGTTTTCTTTACTGGCAGGTGTATGTTGAGTGTGTACAATAAACTAAAAAGGCTTTTCCTCATGGGGTGCTGGTTTGGCGTAGTGGTTAGCACCCCATGTACATGCTTCTGCCGGTCCAGGTTCGATTCCCGCCTGTGACCAGCTTGCAGAGTGTCTTCCCCTGCTCTCTCTTCCCCCTTCACGGGCCTGTCCACTGTCTCTCTCCTATCAATAGAGGCACAAAATGCCCAAAAAATATACTTAAAAAAAAAAAAAAAAAAAAGGCTTTTCCTCATCATAAAACTGAATCTAATCCATCAACTTTTGATCCAGCTGTACCAAAGCAGTGAGAGAAGATGAATAGTGGTTTTATTGAAATTTAACAACACTGGCAGGAGCGAGTAATCATGAAATGGGTAAAATTCTCCAAGAAAGCCATGAGGCTAGCTTCACTAATAACAAAGCTGAGCACATCTCAACCTATATTCAGGATTCCCATTAATGATCATTTACAGCATTGAACTGTCATAAAATTGGTTAGAATACAACCTTTCGCTGATTGAAATAGGTCCATATGCCTATTAGTTCCTTAAATCAAGTAGGCGTGTTCCGATACAACTTTTCACCTCCGATACTATACCGATATCGCAGCCTCGATAATGGCCGATACAGATCCGATCCAATATCAGCAGCAATCATACATACTTTTATGAATTATTTTGTAGTATGTACTGTAAGAAAAGGCTTGATAAAGTGAGATTACTCAAACAGAGAACAGTACTACGCAGCAAACCGATTAACCAATGGGTTCAATAAATTTTAACCCTACACATAAGGAAATAGTACAATTAAATAAAAGAAAGGAAAAATAAATTAGAAAACCCTGAAAAGCAACCTCAAGAAATCCAGTAAAATCACAAACGTATATTTATAAATACCATACTAACCACTGTGTTTAACTTAAACATAAGCATTTTCTACAACTAAATTAAATAAATGAAAAATAAAACAAAACAGACTGCTTCAGAGTGCTTTAAATTGGATATTTTAGATAAAAGGCTGATAAAATCAGATTTTTTTTTTCTTTTGGTGATATCAGACCGATATCTGATATCAATATTGGATCAGGCCACCCCTAAAGACAAGGACATACCACCCAGAAAACATTAACACAGAGTAAAGACATCCTGTTCCTCCATTAAAAGCAGCTGTAGACCTGAAATAGTTCCCTCAATAATACAAAGCAACTCATTTTTACCTCTGCTAAAGTTGTTTACCAAGCAGGCTTCAGTAGCCCTGCTTCTTCTTGGTTTCGTTGGTCTATGAGGAAAAAATGACAACAGTAACCATGGCGCTCCTCCAAAAGTTGAACTGTTTTTAACTTGGAGTGGGGTAACACAAAAAGCTGACACTCAGTATTTTGCTGCCCATGGTGCTGAGCAGTGAGAACGCTGCACTACACTGACTTTAAATAGGAAATAAGTGAAGCCAGTAAGAAAAATAGAAGCAGTTTCTGTTTTTCCTTTGTGTTTGGTGCTGCTTACTTGTGAATGACCATGATTACTTTCTAGCTGCTGTTGTTTCTATTGAGGAAACTTCCCCTGTGATGTGAACCTCCACCCACAGAATGGAGCAACAAAACAAGACATTTCCAAGTGAAGTAGGAACCTTCTGTCACTGCTCTCCATCTTCACAGCTTCCTTCTCTTTTCAGTTTAAGGGCTGTGTTCAACATCACTGCACCCATCAGGTGAACACACTTCACGATAAACCAAGGACTGTTTAGTGAAAAGACAAAATGAAGGACAAAAGGCTCCAAAAAAAGGACGTCCTTGTTTTGCACTTTCATTTGCTTTGGAGTACCAGCTCTGGCTCACAGTGTGCAACAGGAAGTTCACTTTCACCAGGTTTTCATCCCGATTATGTGAAATTAAGCCATTAAATCTGAAGTGTTGATTTGCTGTTTTGAAAACACATTACAGAGTAACTTTTTGTTGAAAAGTCCTCAATTTAAGTGAATAAGTTAAAGTCGTTCTCACATCTGTTACAGTGTCTGGTCAGTTTCTAAATTTCCACTGTAATTCGTGCTGCAGTTGCTTTTCTTATACCTCTCTATTAGGGCTGAACAATATGGACCAATTTCATATCTTGATACCGATAATATACGATATGACTACGGGTTCTGTGAAAACCAAACTATGCGTTCAAGGGCAATCATAAAAATGAAATTTGTTGTGACTTCCAGAGCTGTAAATGCAGGGTGAGAGCAGGGGAAATCCATATCATTTATGTTGTTGTTTTTATGATATTGATATCTTGAATTTTCTTATCTCAATATCAATATAATAACGGTAATTCTTTCAGCCCTACCTTCTATACAGCTATGTTTACAGTCTGTCTCTTCACCTCCCTGTGCATGTTATTACTGATATTTTCCATCAGTCAATCAATCAGTCTTCATTGGTATGGAGAAGTGGTTCCCAAACATTTCACAGCCTGTACCCTTTCAGACACTTGACCTCCAGCCATGGACCCCCTACTCTCACACACTTATGGCAGCGTGAAAAAGAAATTTGTCAGCCTGACACTACCCCCACCTCTCACATTTAACATGCATAACATACAAATAAAATGTCTTAAGTGAATTATTTCTCACAAAATAGATTTACATTCCAGAAATTTCAGTGGGCAACACCAATCCACTTTTGAAAAAGAAATTCACAGTTCTGGAACATATTCAGTTCTGTTACAAACTCACCACAGCTCTAATTAGAAGGCTGTCTGACTAGGGATGTATATCGTTAGGATTTTATCGATACTGATACAGGTACCAATACTCCTTATCGGCATTGATACTTATCGATACTCTTATCGATACTACAACACGTAATTTTGTGTAAAAAATAAAGACTTTACAAGATATTAAAAAATTCAACCCTTTATTTATTACCACAAGGTAATAATAAAGCTTCAACAGAATAGAAATAATGCAGTACAAATGCTTCTCAGAGGCAAAAAGAAAGCTAAAGAGATGGCAAAACCCCTTCATATCGCCCAACAGACCGCATGTACAGACAGATCCATATATCTTGTGGAGCTAAAATCGATGCTGTAATGATGACTACTAGGGCTCTCACTTTATATTTAATATTCAATATTTGAACGAATATGGGGATAAATATCCATAACCAAATAGTAAATAAATACTGGAATGTAAAATATTGTGTGTAGCAGCACATCAGAGCGCCTGGAGCAGTGGACCGTTTCATCCAACAGAGGGCGCTGTGAGCGCAGCTTGACCGTCAGTCACATCCGTTGCTCTCTTGACCTCAGTAAACAAAGAATTTCCGCTCCGAGCGGACATTAACAGCTCCGAATCCTCTGAGTAGAGCTGTGCCGTCGGCTTTTCATCCAAGTTGCTTATTGGCTGAGTGCATCAGCTCTTCGTCAAGAGTTCAACCCCGTGTGACTGTGTTGTTTTACGCAGGGTTTTTACCGAAGGGGCGGATAATAGAGTGTCTGTCTCTGTCGGTGCTGCAGTCTTTAGTGTTAGCCGGGCTGCTAACTCTACTTGTGTTGCTATAGCAATCAAACAGCCCGCACTCCTTTAGCTTTATCCTATGCGCGCGCTCCAAGTGTATGGTGATGATGCTAGTATTTCCCCCCCCTCGGACGGGGGGAAATACTAGCATCGGGCCAAGTTTTCATCAACTTTGCTAAAGTGAGCTCAAATCTTCGAGTGCTTAGCCCTCACCCGACATGCTTGAGCCAGACGGCGGTAGTGTCATAACCACGTGACAGTTGAAGAGATGTTTAAGTACCGATAACGGTACCATTTTTCCAGATTCTTAACGGTATTCGGGTACCGACCCAAATAGGGACCGGTCCACGGTTTACATCCCTATGTCTGACTGAACTTATGTTAAAATAAGAATCTTAGACAATTCAGGACAGATTACCTTCTCTAAGATGCCTCTCCAATCCAGCCTCACTACTAACACTTCAGGCCTTTAGCAAACCTCGCAATACAAACATTTACCATGTTGAACTTAAACTACAGAAACAACTGTTTGAAACCTGACTAATATTTGAATTTACACATACATACATCCAGAGATGTATGCAGACAAAGGACTTGTGATAGTGACAAGCCCATGGAAGCAGTTCCCTCTGTTTTCCAATCATTTCCAGAACTTTCCCCTTGACATTTTCACCTCGTTAAAATGTATTTACTTCTAACTCTAAGGTATTAAAACTGTCTGCTAGTTCTCTTTTAGTCTGACTTTTATGTAGTGTCTGTTATAAATTTACAGTTCACATGTATTTATTTATCTTTATTTACTCTGTTTTTGATAAATATAATATGTTGATTTTGTTCAAGTAGCCTACATTTTATTTTGCCATTTTATGCTATTTCTTTTTATCACCATCATTTTGAGTTTTTCTATTTTATTTCTGAACATGCATTATTTTATCTACTCAGATTTTATCAGTTTGCATTAGTTACCAAGCACTTTTTTTTCTTTGTTTGATTTTTGTTCACTAACAAGGTAGAAGGAAGGAATCATTTTCCAGGACATTCAAGCTTTTCCAGGACATTTTTTTCCTTATTTCCATATGTTTCCATGACTGAAAAATTGGTCAATCTTTTTAAGGTTTTCCAGGATGTGTGGGAACCCTGCCAGATCATAAATCTGTCCTCATCACATTTGTCTCTGCTGAAAACAGATTTAATCAACCAATCAATCTTAATTTGTGTCGGGATATATTTGTCTCTGTTGAATATGAATTTATTGATATATTTTACCAAAGCACAGACCAACAAAAAAGCTTAATTGTACTCCTAGTTTGTTTTTATAAATATTAGGATAACATCTTTCATGTGGCTGTTGCTGACTATCATCAAGGTGTTAAAAATCTGACTTTGTGTCAGCTCTGACAGGAAGCCCAGATTAGTCTAAAAAATATCTTTAATGTCGCCTACAGTCTTGCACTGGTGTGATCACGTGAGAGCTTAAATAAGCAACAGCAAACACATGCAAATCAAACACTTTGTATTTAACCACATTCACAAAACACACACATACGACAACAGTACTTCAGCTCTTCCCTCCCACGCTCTGTCTCCTGCTTTAATAACAGCCTCTTAGTTTTCACAACCTCCTGACCCTTGTCTCCCTCTCTGAGCTCCACAGAAAGCTTTTTTTCTGAGACACGTCACTGCAGCGCGAGCCCGCCACACACTATCAGAAAGCAGAGGGGAAATTCTGCTGCTTCACTGAAAGGTCAGGGCATTTCAGAACGAGAGAAAACAAGTTCTTCTGTCCTCTCGGCCCTTTACATTCACTTCCTGCTGTGGAGGAGGTGAATACACGTAATCTGGTATTTCAGGTTCAGATCTGGCTGATAGGAAGGGAAAGGAAGTGAAGTTCTGCATACTTAGAAGAACAGAAACACACCGAGAGCGTGCTTCAGATGCTGACTTGGTTTGCTCTGCACTCCTTACCTCCTTTGGCATCTGCCTCCACAGCTGGAGGAATGGCATTTCTCGCTTCTCCAGGCTCGATGGAGACGCTCCGCTCCCGCTTCGATTTGGTTTTCAGCATCCCTCCGACGCTGCTCGCTGATTGGCTGACGGCCTTCAGTGCGGGGTTGCCGGGGGTGATCTGGTTGGTTTTGACTCCATGGCTCCCAGCCCCGATGCCCTTTGGACCCAGGTGAGCGGCTGCTCCCTGCTGCTGCTGCTGAGCCTGCTGGTTTACACCCGGGATCTGGGATCGGCTCTCACTGCTGACCTGTTTGCCATGATTGGCCAGTTTATTGTCCGTGTGCATTTGATTGGCTGGTGATTGAAGTGGGGGTCTGGTTTGGAGGAAGGCAGTGGCTGTTGGTCAGCGAAGCTCACATTTCTTACAGGTGGCTCTGATGGAAGGGAAGAAAAAGCAAGACAGTCAGGATTAAAGAAGAAAAAACTGTAAAAAAAGGTCTGAACAGAGGCTTGTGTTCCATATTTATGAAACTTTAACACAACTGTAATAAAAATCGAATCATTCTGATTTAATTTGATGCCACAGGAATCCAAAGACAAGTCTTAGTCACCAAAAATCAAGTTATTTCATGTTTAAATCAGATAATTTTCTAGTTTGAATCTCTAAAATCTTGCAGCAAACTTAAAATAAGATTTTACAATGATCCAAAAATGGCCATAATTATCTGCAATATCGTTTGGTATCACCCCTATGGTGCATTTCTTGGATACATGATATTGATTTCTTGTTGATATCTGGTATGCCAATACTACAAAACTTATTTTAGCTGATAAAACTATTGATATCCACATATGTAAACTAGAAAAGCACTCGGAGAGCGCAGACCTCCGCCAGCACCACAGTCATCAGCCATATTGTGATTTTGACCATAAATATTAGTCCTTTATCTCATCCTTTATTTCATCTAAATATTTAGATTGTTTGACCATGAAAACATACCATTAGCAATTGGTTTCATAATGATATATATTTTAGTTCAGTAGTTATTCATGAAAATCACATTTTTCGTCATGGCGGATCCAGACGCTGATCCGGATCAACACCAGAATTGAATCACTTCTTCCTTTTCCCATGCTGAACATTTCCTGAAAATTTCATCAAAATCCATCCTTAACTTTTTGAGTTACTTTGTCCACAGACAGACAAACTCTCCTGAAAACATAACCTCCTTGGCAGGGGTAAACTAAAGTGACTTTATTATCAACTACACATGCATTATTTGCAAATGCATTTTACCAGTCTGCAGAAATTCAGCTTTAATTGTTTAAGCTTGAGCCTCAAAATTAAAACTAATAAACAAAAATTCTAAAAATGTAAAGCATATAAATGGGCTAAAATAAAATGTCAGTAGATATATTAGTATCTGTTGATGATATTTTTTTTTGAAGTAAATATCTGCTGATACCAATATCTAATGTACAATGTCGAGCATCCCTAGAAAACAACAAAACAATCAAAACAACAGAGACTGTGACACTCGGAGCAAAAGTTTGACAGTATCATCATGTTTGGAAATCTTGGTCATGAAAAAATAATGAGCTTTTTATACTTACTGACACATTTTAAAGCACATTGTAAGTTAAAACGATATCTTTTGAATAAAGAAATTTAAAGTTGATGGTGATTTTGGACCTTCTGCTCAGTATTAACTGTTAACAGTACAACCTATGATTAAATATTTTATAATGATGAAAAGGTCATTTAGATACATAAATATATAAGGAGAAATGTCTTAGCCTTTTCTACTGATTGAATGATTTGATTCATTGTTAGTATCAAATTATATTAATAAAAGGAATATATATATACATATATATATATATATATATATACATATATATATATATATATATATATATATATATATATATATATATATATATATATATATATATATATATATATATATATATATATATACATATATATATATATATAACATATACATATATATTAGCAAAAAGAACAACTGCCACATAGTGGAGGTTTGGTGGTGGGTCAGGAATAAAGGCTGTGGAGGGTCGGTGGATGTGGCAGATCGATCCCTGCATTTTCACCCTATACATATCATTAAGTCATAAGGTCATTTGTTAAACCCGCCACTCCAAAATCCTGCAGTTCACGCCCAAATAAGGACAGAAAATCTGAAGAAAATCCTTCAAAGCAGTTTTGAAACTGCGTTCAACAAACAAGATGGAGAAGTGATGCGTAATCCAAAATCTAGACTGTCCAGCCTGGTAATATGGAAGACGTTTGTGTTTCTTGGCTGTCGTCGGCTCAGAAGGAAAATTACTGTGAAACTCCTTCATGTTCAAGGAGCAGAAAGTCTGCACACCAGAGGAGGCTTTGAATGGGTTTTACTTTTGTTACTACAGAATCAAAAAGCCGTCAGTGTTGACTAATTTTTACAAAAGTCATACAATGGTTTTTGATTCTTGCTATTCAGCAAATAACTGTTTTATGGTTTGATCTTAGATTTAAATGTAGACAACCAGAAATATGGAAAGATATTTTTATGATGTTTTAGGTGCCAATTGGATTTAAACTGCGATTCTATGATATTGCCAATTTTTGCAATCTGTAGTTAGCCTTTTTTAACACCAGCGAAAAAGTGAACAATAATGATGCCTACAGACAATATCAAGAAAAATACACATCACATGTGAGTCC
Organism: Scarus forsteni; assembly: GCA_036419115.1. Lineage (NCBI taxonomy): Eukaryota > Metazoa > Chordata > Actinopteri > Labriformes > Labridae > Scarus > Scarus forsteni. The sequence continues at coordinate 13,164,327 of JAZDUH010000198.1, forward strand.
AGTTTTAGGATTTATTCAGCAATAAATTTTAACCAGTTGTTTATACTCTCTCTTCAAAAGCCTGGACTGTATTTAAAAGTGGCTTATTAACAGACTAAAATGAAGCATTTAATTTAGGAAAAAAATCGATTTTTTAACAAAGAAATCTATTTAAAATCATCAAGTAAAAAAATCCTGAGACTTATGTGAGTCGATTTTTTCTCCCACCCCTAGTAGATGTTATATGACAATGCTGCTAATGTATTTGTACCATTTAGACATTGTGCAGAAGTTTTTTTTTAATGATATTTTTGTTGCTACAGTGGCCCTGTTTACATGGGTCAAAAAATCCTATTTACAATCAGATTGAAAGGTCAATCAGATTAGAAATGTCTCATGTAAACACCTTAGCCAATCTGATTCACCCGGATCTGATTGTATTTCGGATCGGATTGTAAGAGGTAGTCTACGCTGATTGATAATCCGCTCCATGCTTCATGTAAACGGCTGAGTGGAGCAGATTGGGTTGATAGAGAGGATTGTTCGGTCTGCGCAGGCGCTCCGTAGTACGTAAGAGGCACGTAGTGACGTACGCAGAGCGTGCCCAAACAAACATGGCAAACAAACAGAAGAACTGGATGGTGGAGGAAACAAACTTTTTAATAGAAACCCCGACAAAACACGACGTGGATCCATCTTTCTAGAGGTAAACAGGAAGTGGAAGTGCCCCTCTTCTTCTCTTACACATTTGCAGGTAGTGGCAGAGTGACCTTCTGTGCATGTCAAAAAAAAACAATACAATCGGATTGAGCTGGGGCCATGCAAACGCAGATTGAACATGGATCTCTTTACTCAAAGTTCATGTATACAGATCGAATCAGATTCACTCAAAAGGGACCGTGAAGAGTTTCGAAGTAATTACAAAAAAGTCTCACTTTTAGATATATGCCTGATTGAAATACACACTTTAAGATGAGTTTTATAGCATCAAAATAGGTTATCTATAAATGCTATTCCTTAGCCTTCCGGTCAGGTCGGACAGGGCTGAACTTGCCTGGATACTCAACTTCGGGAACAAGACAATTAAAACTAGAGCAAATCTATATTATTCGGACACGTCTTAGAGCACCGGGCTGTAAGTAGCGATATATAGCCGACTACAAAGCTACGATACTAAGTTTTCAAAAAATTGCTTATTGTCAAACATCAAAAACTACCGCTACGTAACTAGAAAGAGATACATTACCTCGTGGCTTTGTACCCTCTAAGTTGTTGAAAAAAGAAGTTGTAAAACAATGCAGAGTTCTGAGGAAGGTCCGAGCTGCATTTATTAGCACCACAACAAACACACGCTTTGGCTTGTGGTGCGTTCCAGTTGTAGTCAGAAGTCGGAATTTCCAAGTTCCGAGTAGGAAACTGCAACTGGAACGCCCCCTGAATTCAGAATTTCCTCCTGGGAACTCGCCACCCCCGAGTTAACAATCAAAGATGGATGCCCCCAGTGTGAACAATTATTTAGCTCCTGTAATAACCCATTTATTTGCACTTCTGACTGGGGTGTGTTGCTCTAGATCAGCTGTAAACATCGTATTGTTAGACTTATATTTACAAAAATGCTGCCATAGTGATAATCACATTCTTCATGTGATATTTGTGAACAACAACACAGGGCGTGCTAACAACAGCTAACAAGAGCCTGGTAGATCGGCTTGTTTTTTTCCGACTTCAACTGGAACGCTGATAAGTCCGAGGTTACTGGAACGCAGCATTACGACAGTCGCCACGCGTGCTCATGGGTAGCAGAGTCTTTACGTTGCCGGTAATAGATTCTCCTCACAGTCCCTTTAATCTGATCGATTTCAATCAGATTGAGGAAAACTACCCATGTAAACGGGGCCAGTGTCAAACAGTGGTCAATATGGAATGATTTCTACAAGAATCACATTATGGTATATAATTAATATCTTTTGTGAGAAATAGGACACACCTCATGACTTTTCATTCAGATGATAATACCAAGACGTGATTTTTGGAGGTTTATAGATTCAACACAAAATGCAGGCAGGTAAATATTAAATAACAGGACACGGTTATTCTCTGAACTTTTGGCTTAATCTTTGTCAATATTGTCCAAATAAATCAATTTACACCTGGTCTGCACTGAGTGGATTAAGAGCAGCACGCTGTGGTTTTAGTCGAGGCCTTTCAAAACAAACGTTTCAGCCTGTTGACTCACCTCATCTCACCCAGACGCTCAACTGATACACGGCCATGCTGCTCTTTAGGACACTTCACTGACCACACATGGGACCTGAGGGGGAAACCAACAGAGTAATAACATCAGCGGAGACAGATAAGAATCTTTACAGTCAGTGTTATCTGTCACTGTGAGCGTCCTCAGCCTGTGGGTCAACATCAACCACATGAGCTCAGAAAACAGAGAGAGGACGATTGATAAGAGAGCAAGGCTGGAGGGAGAGAGCGACAGAGACGCTGTTCCTTTAAGAGGCAGAGAGCAAAGACTGGGCTCATGCTCGGGGAGGGACCTGCAGCCCAGAAGCAGCTCAGCAGTGTTTTTGGTCCCGCCTCTCACCAAACACTTTGCAAACCACAAAAACTCCACCACACATTCCACAACACGCTCTGAAGCAACAATTGCCTCTCCCTCTCTCACTGAGGCTGCTTTCTCTCTGTATCGAACCAAAATAACACAATAAATCAGCATTTTTTTAAGATCAAGGTTCACACTAGGGCTGGAAAACATGGAACAAAACTCATATCTCTTCTTTTTCAGTTTGATGGTAAAACAGAATATTTATTTTTGTGTATACTTTAGTCAAGAGATACACAAATAGTTGTAACTCTACCCGAATGTTAAACTTTTGTATGAATGTTTCTGTATCAAACCAAAATATTACAATAAAATCAGGATTTTTTTAAATAAAAGTTTACAATAGGGCTGGAAAACATGGAACAAAACTCATATCTCTTCTTTTATAGTTTGATGGTCCAACAGGATATTTAATTTGCATTTACTTTTGTGAAAGAAAACAAATAGTTGTAACAGTGTCAGAATATTAAACTTTGAAATTAATATGTCTTTACTGAACCAAAATAACACAATAAATTAGCATTTTTTTAAGATCAAGGTTCACACTAGGGCCGGGAAACATGGAAGAAAACTCACATTTCTTTATTTTTAGCTTGATGGTAAAACAGGATATTTACTTTTCTGTCTACTTTCTTAAACATCTTAGTTTGGTTTAGTTTAGAACTTATTTCATTTGGTTTTTAAAAAAACATGCAATACAAACTAAAACTCTCAAATGTGAATGAAAAGGAGCAGAAAGAAGAAGAATCTTACAGTCTGCCCCTTTCTCACAATATATTAATAAACTAAACATATAACACAAATTAAAAAGAGCTGCAGGCCAACAAGCCTTTTCACATCTGATTATTTATTATATCAAATAACCAGCAAAACAAACAAAGAAGACCACATTTATTCATACAGTATTTTGCCACAAAACAAACATAGCAAGATGAACAGGTTTCCCTCTATGTACTGAACATACTTTGAAAGTTTTTTCAACGGCAAAACTAAATTTAGCTTCTTCAGCTTCTTTGTTCAGATTGCTCCATAAACTGACTACTCTCACTGTAACGCAGTGAACTTTGGTATGACTGAATTGTTCCAGCACATGTCCTGTTTCGGTAAACACTGAGGTCGGTTTCACACCTAAAAACACAGCAGACTTCATTTGGTTTGAGGGTGAAGCACAAACATTGTTTCATTTTCCTCTGGGTTTGGTTTGCTTTCACATCGCACCGGACCAGTCTGACGAATGTGGTGTAATCCAGCTTCCCTCCACTAGTTGGGGCTGTAGCTGCGGTCTTTATGTAGCAAAGGCTGAAGTGACTTTTTTTACTGAATCCTCAAGGTAAAGAACAGTAAACAGTGAAGGTGGGCAGGGTTGACTGAGTCACTACATCTTGACTCATCTGTAGTTGTTTTGTTTACTTGGGAGCCCTCCAGCGGCTGAACTTCACATACTGTGCCTTTAATGTCTGAGTTTGAAGCACTTCAAATTTCTATATGAATGAATGTACAGTCATCCGTCCATTGATTTAAGATCAACAATATCCTCCACCCTGCTGATTTGATGTCACTCCAGGTCTTAAAGCAAACAAATGTTGCATCAGTCTGTTCAACACTACACTCACCAACAGCCAGATGCAGACAGGAGACAGTTTTAACATTATTTGGAGAAAACATAACCTAAATTAACTTAAAGCATATTTCTCCACCCTAAGTATAATTTGAAAGTATACTGAAATATGTTAAAGGGTTTGTGCATTTTCAGTCAGAAATACACAACTCACTCTGTTACAACATAATTTATCCCAAAACAGGAAGTATTGTGTGCCATAAATATAAAAAACAGCTTTATTTTGGCTGCAGTGGGTGGCACTTGTATATTGACTGCTCTACACTGCCTGCTGCACCACCGTGCAGCCCTTGATGGTGTTCAGCCTGATATTAACTAAAGGATAAAGGGAATATGGAGAATATGGTCGCTGTGGTTTTGCTCTGGCTGATGGTGAAGAATGAGTGAGCACATCTTACCCCTCCAACTTTCTAAAGGCTTTTATTTTGATTTCAGGACAGGCGCCCCTCAGCCGATGTCCTGGTGTTTAGTGGCACTTACAGGATGCTGGTGTTCTGCTTCTTTCTTTTAGAGTGGTTGTAGGCTGTGGTGGAATCTGGCACACCAGATGGACTGTTCATATGTCACTCAAAAAAATGAGCAACAGAGCATAGAAAGTGCTTGTGGCTAGGCAGAACTTTTTATAGCATATCCTGCAGGTGATTTGTCGATTGTTCCCCCAATCAAGTTTTTTGTAGGCTTATCAGATAATGTAGTTGGTGGGCGCTACTGCCACAGTGTAAAATTGAACAAACTCTCCCAAAACATGTCAGGAGTGGAGCTCAAATTCCCTTGTCATTGAGAAATGCTTTCAGTATTGTAACTTGTTTTTCATTTAAAACACTGCTACTAAGACTGTTAGCATCCATGCTAATCTCTGTGCAACCACGTCCTGCTGTCATCTCGCTCGTAGCTCCATCTCTTCCCGCTCTAAAGGATGCTGATTGGGCTGTGCAGCTTCAGGCCGCTCACAATCATTGTAGAGTGGAGCTTGACAAGATGGATCTGCCTGATTACAGACATTGAATCATGTGGATCCAGCTGCTGTGCAAGGTCTCCCACTGTTGGTGGTACTTAAAGTAAACAGTCTTAACAGTGCTTTAGGCCTGACCTCTACTTTATTTGTCATATGAACATAAATATTGAGATAAACCATTTAAAAATCTCTCCATATCTCTTTCATATCTTGATATATTTCCCAGCCCTAGTTGACACTCATGTAGAAACAACAATAAACCTTGAGTGCTTGTCTGTGTTTGTTTTCTGTCTATTTCAGCGCTCCCCAGGAGAGGCCATGACGAGATGTTGGTCTCATATCAGCTTCTAGCTTCACTCTGAAATAAACAGCCTCAGCCTGAGCAGGATCTGGGTCAGCGCTGCAGCTGGAGAACACTTCCTTGTTCAGGAGCATTCAGTCTGCGTTCAAGTCCATCGCTGCAAGCTGATGCCCTTTTGACACCACCACCTGCCTATGTCTGTAACCCCGAGCCTCTGACTTTAACCTTTGTTGCTCCAGTCTGTTTCTGTGTCAAAGAATTCAGGCGCAGACTGAGAGTACACAAGTTCTCCTCCAACAAAAGCTTTTAGAGTTTCCTGGTATCTGCAGGTTTGAACAAGACCCCTCCACACCTGTCGCTGGAGACAATAGTGGGCCATAACAGTAATCACATTCAGTTCAAAAGCATCGTGATGAGCTAAAGGTCAGGCGATAAACACAGCTTTAAGCATAGTTCAATATGGTTTCGGGTTAGGGTGGAAGAATGTGCTTTAAATTAATTTAGATTATGTCTTTTAAAATAATTTTAAAACTCTCTTGGTGAGCGTTGTGTTGAATGAACAGACTGACACAACATTTGTTTGCTTTTACCTTTAAGAACTGGAGTGACATCTAAACAGCACAGAGGAAGTTGTTTTGATTTTAATTTACTGGACTGATGACTTAAAACTGCACTATGTAAGATTCTGGCTTCCTACTCTCTCAGAGCCTCTTTGGACATTGAGTGTAACTGCACTGTTGTAAAACAGAGCACCTCACGCCAACATGCATTTGTTGACATACAGAGGGAGGGGAAGCGAGCTGACAGGACGTCCTGAGAGATAAATAAACCAGGTGAACTGATAATGGACAGTCTGATCATACTTATTTTCGAATAAATCACTTTTGAAGCATCAGTTTCAAAGTCCAACAATAACAGGACCAATTCAGCATCGCTCATGCCCGCAAGTGAACGCTGGGCCAGTGTTTATCCCTGTCCGGGCATTTAGCTTGTTACTCTCCCGCTTTCTTTTTTTCTTTTCTTTTCTTTGGGTTTTTTGCTGCTCCCACTATGATAACAACTCTACGTTTAGTTTTCTTCTTCTTTTAATTTCCAGCAGACTAGAAGCAGCTAAGGCGCATTGCTGCTACAGGACTTCAGCGCTGATTAGTCAGCACAAACGTTTAGCTTTCGCCTCAACTTCTGTTTTTTAAATGAAACAGGAAGTGACATATGCCGTAAAGCAGTCAAAGCAGTAAAACTTTGTCACTCATGAGTGTGGCAGTGTTGCAACCATCCACAAGGAAGTTACATGGTGCCAGTGAAGGAGATACAGACCCCCTCAGACCATGACAGGGGTGTCACTCAACTTGTTTTAAGGTGATGTACCATCACAATGACTCTAATAATATTATATTAAGGTGGAAAAACTACATAGTGCTGCTTTAAACAATGATTAATCTTAGGGCAAATGCAAGGAAAGTTTAACTTATCTACAAAGTAACATTCATACATATAGAAAATAAAAGTACTTTCCAGAAGCATGCATTGTCAATAGCTTTAATGACCCCCTCGAGGCATTTGAAAAAAACTGTTAAATGTAAAATGTCAGCCATTTCCGTGTTTATATTGAATTCCGCGTTTAATTTCTAATGTCCGTTTAATGTCTGTCCGTGATCGTAGATGTTATACGGCTGCTAAAAGGCATATCAACCACATCAATTTTAGAACCACAGGAGTATTGCAGCTTGCATAATTGAATATGAAGCAGTGTCACTGCATAAACAACAATTACACTGCAGATAGAAAGTTGCAGTGTTTCAGCTCCATATCAAACAGCAGCGTTTGATGGCTCTGATGATCTACAGAACTCTGATGATGTGCAATGAAAACAACACTTCTGATATATATAGACACACAACTGAGTTGGTGTTACTCTCCTTGCAATTAAAACAGAACTTCTCCACCTGCAGTGGTTGTTTTTATTCATCCTGCAAAGTCTCTCTTTTCCCTGTACTGCACCAGCTGCACAGGATGATGTCTTCCTCCAATCAGTGAATAACCCGGCCTATTCAGATATCAGCAAACTTGGACTTTATGCAGATGAAATAAAAGGATGGCATGAGGAAAGTCCAGGAGAAAAACTGTTTGCATTCACATATCCGGGTCACCAGCGTAAAGTCTGAATAATTTCAGGCTTCTTTTGTCAGTGTGAATGGGGTTTCTGTGAGGCATGTACAAAGAACAGCAAACCAGTATTCCAGTTTTCTTGGAATCACTTTGCATGATGAGAAAGGACGTTGAAAAAAAGGACTTCCTGGTTCATGCTGTGGACTTGCAAAGCATGTTGGCAGCACTTGTAGCGTGAATCAGGAAGTCCGCTTTAAGAGTCTTTCTCCTCTTTTTACGAGAAATGTAGCTATAGAACAGTTTGTTTGGGGTACTTTTTGGGATTCACCAAGTCATTACAGCAAAAATAAAAGACTCCATGGCACTTTCTTAATACTATTAAAATGTAAGTGCACCAGCGTCTAAATGGGATAAAAAATACATTCTCCAGCAACTTTAAAATGTCCACATTACAACTGCATATTGACAGAAATAGCTAATGATTCAGTCACTCTGTAAAAACACAATGCATGATGACATAGACAAGGCGACCTTCAGAAGTTCAAATTGACCATCAGAGTGAGAAAGAAAAGATATTTAAGTGATTTTGAATGGACATGTGTATTATACTGTTTTTACTTTTATTTAAGTTTGAGATAAATAAATCAATCAAACAAATCAAATTTAAAAAACAGTGAGAGAGAAAAGATATTTAAGTGACTTTGAATGGGTATGTACAGTAAGTGTACATGTCTATTTTACTGTTTTTACTCGGTTTTTGTTGAAGTTTGAGATAAATAAATAAGTTAAATAAAAATATATAAATATCAGAGTGAGAGAAAAGGGGTATTTAAGTGACTTTGATTGGATATGTACAGTTAGTTTGTATACAACTGTATTATTTTGCTTACTTTGATTTAGAAGTTTGAGATGAATAAATAAATCAAATAAATAAAAAAATCAGAGAAAGAGAGAAAGGAGGGTTGAAGTGATTTTGAATAACACAGTTAGTTGTTGGATATATGTATTATTTTTTTGTTTTGTTTTTATAAGTTTGAGATCAATGAATAAATCAGAAAAATAAAAAAGGGCATTAGATTGACTATGATTGGATATGTAGTTAGTTGGTGTACATATGTATTGTTTTCTTTTTACTTTTTTTAAGTTTGAGAGGAAGGATATTTAAGTGAATCCGAATACAAACCATGCACTGATAGATTGTTGAGAGGAGGGGTAAATCTCATTTGAAGAAAAAAAGAAAACTCTCAGAGGCAATTTAAGAATGTCCAAGTTATAGTAAATGCATATCTTTAAACTTAAATCAGTGTAGACCTAATGTTGGGATTTCTACTAGGTTGGACAAAAATTGCATCAGTGCATCCTTAATTATTCTGTTATTGTGAACGCCACTGTTTTATTTTTTACAAAAAAAGGATAAAGAAGTATACAGTATGTTTAACAGTCATGTAAAAGCGATGTTACTTTTGGTGGATATTTCCCTGCCCTATATTATCTGCTCCATATTAGGCAGACGTAAGTTTGATCTGAAGTAAACATTTCACTGGCGTCCATTTTTGGCGGGTGACACATCTGCATTTGGGTCAGCTGTCCTGCGTCAGTCTGCAGCGCTCCCTCACCTTGACAGGTACTGCTAAACACAATGCAGCAATAATTAGTCATTAACTCACGCAGTCAGCACAGAGACGAGCCTTGTTCTTCAGCTGAGGGCTTCATCACTCATTAACTCAAACGGGGACAGTCAGACGTCGCTCTGTTGACAAAGTGTGACTCACTGGCTTTGTGTAACGCAGAGTGGAGGCAGACTAATCATATGGTGAGTCTCTGACCTTCCACTGGACAGTTAGGGAAAGATAGGCCTATCTGAAGTGAATACCAGGGCGGAGGGTGGATCTGGGACACTCACTGTCATTTCTGCAAGAGCTGATCTGATCAACATGGTGGCATGAGTAAAAGTTGAGGAAGTTATGCAAGTCTGCTTTGGTCTGAGAAAAGTTTGCAGCAGAACATCTCTCTCTGAGTGTGGCTTCTGTTAGCCTGAAGTAAACCCATCACTGCCATTGTCCCCACGAGTGTTCATGTGTAGACTGTGTTTACGTAGAACATTACAGAGACTTTAGAGCAGCTACACTTTCCACCGACTGGATTTGGAGACGAGGTTTAGATTCTGTGAAACACAAATAAAGCAAATACCAAAATCTCTTTAAGAAAGTCCTCATGATTGTAATAAAATGAACACTAATTAGATTAGACTAGATTAGATTAGATAGACTTTATAAATCCCTTTGGAAGACTCCCTCAGGGACAATAATTTTCCAGTAGCAGCATTATATAGCAGATAAAAAGATATATAAATAAGACAGATATAAATAAAAAATATGGCTACTGACTGGCTTCTTCTCGTTCCGATCCTCAGTCTTCCTTTTACTCCTCCTCCCCTGAGTGAAGAGTTGTACAGCCCAGTGTGAAGTTTGACAGCACTTTTCAACTTAGTTTTATCTATAGTCTTTTGCCTAAAATATATTTTAATTAAAGTCATAATTCAGCCATCTAAATTATTTTAATTTAAGACAAAATGTATAATTTAGTTGACTAAAATATGAAGTGTACAATGTACAATATTTTTTATGTTTCCTTGCTTGCATGAAATGAAAAAAGATTTTGCACCAGTCAAACTCTACGCTCCATTAATGATGCCGAGGGCTGCTACATACTGTCTAGATTTTATCAGGGGAAAAAAGGTTGTTGGCGAATACTATGACAAAAATAAGTCAACAAAATTAACACTGTACCAGGCGCCTCTGCAGATCTCAATCCAACAGAGCACCTTTGGGATGTGGCGGAATGGTAGAATGGATCATGCATGTGTAAGCGAGAAATCTGTGGCTACTGCGTGATAAGACAGACCAATCAGCTACCAGCGAGGTGTACCTAATGAAGTGGCCAGTGGGAATTAGTGAATTAGGAGTTTTGAATCCATGTGTTTACGAGGGGTGTCCCGATACAACTTTTCACCTCGATTACGATACCGATATTTCAGCCTTGAGTACTGGCCAATACCAATATCGATCCAGTACGATATCAGCAGGAATCAAACACGATTTTATTACTTATTTTGTAGTATGAACTGTAAGAAAAGGCTTGATCAGGTGAGGTTACTCAGCAGAGAACAGTAGTCGGCAATAGTAGGTATTCTTTGTTAAATGCTTTTCCTTTTATTTTCCTATTTTATCTGATTTTATTATGCACCTGATATTCAGATTTCTCATTTTACCCTATTATTTATCTAAATTTTATTCTATATTATTATATTATTTTATTTATTTCATATTTACTTATTTTACCCTCTAGTATTTTTATCTGTCTTATGATTTTTAATAATCATTTTAGTTTTAGCTCCTGTGTTTCCTCATTTTTAATTCAAGATAGCGTTTCCTCAGTCCTCTAATTCTGTTTTCTGTTAGAATTTCCTTTTTATGTCTTTGCGTGTGTGAGTAAGTGAGTGGGTATATTGAATGTGGATTGGGCGAGGGGGGTTGCGGGGGTCTTGTGTTTTCATTTTATGCAATTCTGCAGTTTTCTGCCTTCTTTAATTTAATTTTATATTATTTAATCTTATGTCCCAAGTAAAGCACTTTGTATTACAAAGTCCAGTATGAAAGGTGCTACACAAAGTTTGATTGATTGATAAGAATATAGTACAATTAAATAAGATAATGAAAAATAAATCAGAAAACCCTGAAAAGTAACTTAAAGAAATCCAGTAAAAACAGAAACATATATTTTTAAACTGCAAAATAACCACTGTGTTTAACTTAAACATAAGCAGATTCTACGTCTGTATCAAATAAATTAAAAATAAATTAGAATGGACTGCTTGTATCTGATATTTTAGATGCAGGCCGATATAATCCGATATTTTTTATTTTGCTAATATCGGACCGATATCCAATATCAATATCGAATGGGACACCACTAGTGTTTATACACAATTTAGTGTCCCAGCATTTATTTAAACTTTTTTTTTAACAAAAGTGACCCCTAATAATCAAGATTCTCAAAACAGAACCTATGTGCAGATCTCAAGCAGATTATCTTTGTTACATGCACAACTATCTGTGATCATTAATCACAAGGTAGCCACACTGCAGAGCATACTCCTCTTTACTGTGCGCTTGCATAATGGGAGCATAATTTAGAAAATGAAGAGCATGCTGTTTTGGAGAAGACTCAAATTAGCAGAAAAGAACATAAACTGGTTAGGAAAATGTTTACTGAGATAATAAATCAAGCGACAACTTCTCTCACTGTCCTTTAAACGGACTTTTTTAGCATGCAGCAGAGCCTGATTATTCTGTTAGCAGTCATACATGTTGTGTTATCCACGGCCTCATCCTAAATCAGAGCTCTGACTGCACAAGCACATTTAACTCATTTTCCTCTTCGGCTGGCGCCATGTGAAAATGCTGTTTGTTATGCAGCTGATGTAAAAAAAAAAAAAGAGTGAGCTGTGAATGTGTGAGTGTGTGCTGTCCTGCGTCACACACATTATTCATTCATCAGCTCTGTTAAACAGTTTGGCCTCAGTGTTTACTGCTGTCGGCACACTGAGCTGCACTGTGGCATCTGTGTTTTGGACTTGGCGTCGTATTTTGTTCTCACTGCCGGCCCTGACTTCTGCGGGCTCTCCGGCTCTATTAATACCAGCCCACTCTAAAAATACTGAGTACTGTGTGACCCACTGGGACTAAATCGGAGCTCAACCTCTTACCGGAGGCACACTGACATACACACTCCCAAACACACGCAGCAGTCAGAAATTCAACTTTACTAAGAATTAAACATCACGTTGAACATCCGTATAACAACTATCAAAGGAAAATGGCTCCAGGCAAGTAATTTTAAATCAATCAAACCCTGAAGCCGTGGAGAGCGGAGGTATTTGTTTACTGATTGTACAGGAAATGAGAGATTTCTTCTTTCTTTCTACCCTTTAGAGAATCAGCGTTAAACACAAAGACCACGTAAAGACTCCTAAATTATTTCCCTTATTCATTCAGAGCAGCGTGTCGATGCAGCTGGAAGAGATCCAACTGTTAAATTGAATTATTTCTCTGAGTACTTGTGAAAATGTCAAACGAGAAATGAAAATCATTCAGTGAAAAGCATTTGTGGATCAGATGAAAGCTCACCTTGTTCAAACAGATACCCAGTAGAAACCTGCAGTACAAGGAGATGATCAACCAACATCAGATCTGATTAATGGATTAATAATTTCACTCATAATTAGTATGACGAAACGACATCCCTCATGGCATAAACAGCTGAGCACCAGGCCTCATGTTTTCAGTTAGTCTGCTCCCTGGCTCCGTCTCATTAGGTGCACTTCCACACTTTGTACCAACTTAACTCGGCTCCTCTTCGCTCTGTTTTGGTACTTAGCCCTTTAATTTGATTAGACTACACTCCACTTAGGGATGGGCACTACGATTTTAATCATACAAATAGAGATTGTGCTAATTGATCGAATTCTTTGACGCGTCTTTTATTCATTCCTGCTAATTTTCTGTGTGGAAAAGAAGTTGGCCAACATTTGTTTTTAGTGGCAACGATGTCAAACACATGGCACTCCTGATATTCAAAGCTGTCCTGCATAAATAAGCTTCTGCAAGTTGTTGATGTGTCCACTCTCTGAAAGTTGAGCAATAAATGTCTTTTAGTCAAAAATAAACACATTTTTTGACTTCTTTATTGTTGTTTCTGCGATAAGTGTAACATCCATGATCAACAAAGAAGAAAAAATGATCAGGGAATTTGAACTGATTGCCAACCAATCACAGGGCCACGTGGAGAAACAAACAAGCCTGTATTTTTGGTTTATGGAAGGAAGTCAAAGTACTCAGAGAGAACCCACATATACACAGGGAGAACATGCGAACTCTACACAGGCCACAGTTACATTATGTTTTTAAATGAATCATTCAGAATTAAATAATTCCGAATTAAAGTTTTCTCCTTCATGTTTACATGGAAATAGTAATTCCAAATTGAGGTTGAGATTATTTAAGGCCTAGGGGTTGGGAACAGTTCTAATTGGATGAGGGGGACGTGACATATTTACATCCAACAGAAGAAAAGCTCCTGTCCTCTCCAGAGAATCTTGGAAACCTCCTCCAACTTAGATGCTACAGCTTTAAAAAGGTCAGCATTTTAATGCTTAGGTCTAACCACATTAGCCGTAGCGGCTAACAGCAGCTAGTCAATAGCTAAACTACCTTAAGAATATCGTTTCACATTAGATTATACCAGACAGATGTAACATTTAGCACTTACATGTGACATGAACCTTGTCAAAGACAATCCTTACGAAGTAAACTTATGAGGAGAGCATATTTCCAAAGTATAACTGAGTAATCATGATAGCTAACCAACATTAGCCTCCATTATTTGCACAACAGGAAGTGACTTCACTTCCCGTTAAGTCACTTCCTGTTGTCGTCACGCCCGCAGCTCCCGCTGCTCCAGGTGTTCCCGCCTCTCTTCCCTGATTGGGCCGTTAAGCATTTAGCCGAGTGAAACAGTTGGACAGTGGAGGCCGGCAAGACAGAGATGCATGATTTCAGAATCAGGCAGGTCCGTCTGCTCTAAAAGGCTGCAACAATGGAGGACATTAAAGGAATAAGCCCACATGCACAAACTGCAACAGATGTGATTGTAAGTAGGTCATTACGCTCTCCTGTGGTGGTTTAGTTTGGATGTATTTCTTTAGAAAATAACATTAAGTGTTAATCCTCGTCTAAAAATAGATAACTTTATATAACACGGTAAGAAAAATGAGTAACAACAAGCACAAAGGGCCAGTAGAGTTGCTAAAGAGTTCATCTGATGACTGTAGGCAGAGGCAGGCTAATGCTACCCATTGACTCCCAGTGTTTGAGCTAAGCTAATTAGCAGTGGATGAGCTCTGCCTGTCTCTTTTTTGTTACTGCATGGACAGTCGAAAGAATGGTGTCCATCTGCTTGTCATGGACTCAGGAGTGAGGCAAGACACAGAAACCAAAAAAAAATGTTTCTTTATCCCTTTAGGATGATGGTGTAGCTGGCTCTATGTCTGTGGCCTTTTGTTAGAGCAAGATGAGTTTTGTTGAAGAGGTGTCTGCAGCAGTGCGAGAAAACAGTTCAAAAATACCAGCAGTGTCGTGTTTGTTGTAAAACTGTGTGATCTTACTTTTATTTCAAACAGAAAATCCACAAAAACAAATAAGGGGAAATGATGAATCAATAAACAGATTAATTAATGTGAATAAATGTTATTAATCCCCATCCCTTAGAGTGATGTACTTTTCTTCATGTTGAGAGAATGTCAAAACATAAAAATAAAATAACTACCAGATTAATTTGAAGTCAAAATCTTGGCTGAAAAGAGACAAGATTCTTGGACAGAAACAGCTTGATGCATTAAAGAGGAGGGAAACCGAGCACACCTCCCTCAGGGGACATTAACTCTGATTTTACAGCCTTACTTTTATTGCAGATTAATTGCATAGCAGCCAGTCTGATTTGATTTAATTCCATCATTCAAATGTCACCATAATTAAGCACTAATCATTTCCAAAGCTCGCCTGTTAAACGTCTTGTTTCGAGCGAGAGCTGAGGTCGGAATGTAATGAATGCAGATGACACCAATTAGGTCCAGTGTTGGCCCTTCAGGTGGTCGGATTAGTCCTTACCTTTACGGCAACAAAACGAGAGATGAGGATGAACATGTAAGTCTGAATTAGTTTGTTTCTGCAACTATACACTTGATCATATTTTAACAGATTTGATTCACTGCATATTTGCCTTTTTTACAGGCCTGGATTAGAAGTTTGGATCAAATTGATGTGATTTGAACTTTTTGTAGCTGATCAAACATAAAAATAATCAAAGAGGAAACAAATCACCACATACTGACCTGAAGAGAAAAATACTGAATTACATACAATGCAACAGCATTACACTAATCTGCATTTAAATATATTGTTTTTGTGTTTTATTTGTTTTATTGTATTGCAATGAGGTTATGTGTACATGTGTGAGCTGTGTGTTTTAAGCCTTGCAGAGCAGACAGACCTGCCTGGTTCATTGACAGAAATCCTGCATATCCATGTTGTCAAGCTCCATTGTTCAACTACAGCACTTAGCGTCATGCTTACGGTCCAATCAGAGAAGAGAGGTGGGAGCTGCGTACGTGTCGACAACAGGAAATGACTGCATGTTTGAAAACAATGGTGGCTTCTGAAGTGGTCTCGATATCGGCATTCTTTTAATCAGAAATGGACTCAATTTATTCTTTGACGGAGAAACAAAGAACGCCACTAGAAGCTTGTTTTACGAGAAATCATGTTTTTGCTCTTCTCCTGATCGGGCATCACTGCTGGGAAACTGGGAGAGAACGTGGAAGTCCTTCACGGACATGCCGGTTAGCCTGTGGTCATCATGGTTACTCAGTGATACTCTGCGAAATCTGCTCTTTTCAGATGTTTACCAGGAAAACCTGGTAGTGATTGTCTTTGCTGAGGTTAATGCCACATATTAGTGTTAAATGACACATCAGTGTGGTGTAATTTAATGTAAGACTATAGTCTAAGGTAGTTTAAGCTAATAGCAACAAGCTGCTACATCATACGTAGCTTGATATGATTGGTCTGTGATTAGTGTGACAAGCCATAGGATCGTTCAATCACAAGCTGCTGTTGTTTTTGAAGGTTCTTCCCCTGAAAACATTTTTGAATGTCTCTTTTCCAGATGGATTAGTGAAATAATTTAGTGGCGGATAAATGAAACTGTCCATCTAGTGTGCCAGGTTAGTGTGTTTTGTGTTTAATGTGCATTAGTGTTATGTATATTTTGTGTTGTTTTTTGTATTTGTAATGGGATCCCCTAAAAATGAGGTGCTGTATCTTAAGAAGCCAACATAAAATTAAATTAATTGGCATGACTGGTGTGCAGGTCAACTCCAGTAACATGTGGGTTCAATGCAGTTTGTGGGCGCCATTGTTTAGCTTTCGGTCACATGAAATAAATACTTTAGATACATCATGTAACTGAGTAGATATATTTATATTCCCTTTAATTTATTGTGCAATTTGCACTGGTTAGCTCAGTGGATTGGTTTAATATCCTTTCTTCTTCTGCCAATTAAGCCATACAATTGAGCATGTCATGAATAAATTCATGTCTGTGTGTAGTTTCTTACAGCAGGTTATCTGTTGCATTACTTCTTGAGAGTGTTGTGTACTTCTCTGTTTAGCAAAAACTCAACAAGTTCGCCAAACAAAATCCATAATCAATACTGTTATCAGTCATTCACACAGGTGATGAGGCAAAAAGCCTGATAGAGGCATCACTAATAACTTCTGTTGTTTGTTAATCAGGCAGGACTCTTCAACCTGCCGTTCACCAGATAACTTTTCCACTGATGTTTGAACACAAATCTTCTCTGTGGTGCTAAAAGAATTTCCTAAAGCTGACCTTGTTTCCTAAACCAATCTACAGAAGCTGTTTTAACAATCAGCTAAAGAAGAGCACAGCACACCTCTGATGGGTTTTCCCGTGGTGTCTTTCATGTCACACATGTTTCATGTGGGCTATGTGGGTGTTAAAAAACCCCTCCCTCTGACATCACACACGAGTTTTTGAGAAGCCAAAAGTGTGTGTCCTCTTCACCACTTGTTACACCTACAGACACGCTGCATGCCTACAAGCTTCTACAGGTGGTAATATGGACGGACAATATCAGATTTTTGCCAATATCCCATCAGCCTTTATTGTCAAACTCATGATTTCTGGTACTGATACCAATACAGATATTAGGTGTCAACAGCACAAAGTCTCGACTTGACCAGAATTAACACGTTTCTTGTTTGGCGAAAGTCAATTTCAAGTAGAAACAGATGTGAAGTAAGAAAAACATTTATCTCTTTAATAAATTATAGTTCAGATCTATTAAGGAGGACTTTCAGAGATGAAACAGTAAACCATCATGGCACAACTGTACTAATTGCTAAAATTACAGACAATATTTGTGATGTTTATGGCCAATTTATAGTCAAAAATACTGGTTGTAAATATCATCTGATAATAAACAATTTAGTCAAATATCTGTTGATACTGATATTGGTCTGATAATATGGTGCATCTCTATTCATAAACCATATTTTGATATGTATAGCAGGACAGCTTGCAGCATCGAAGGCTGGGTTTGCATTAACCTGGTAAATAATCTTCATCGCACCTTTATCATTGCAGATGAAACAACAGTATGAGATCACACTGTCAGGTTGATTTGGGGGGGGCAGGGGAACAGGTTGTATTAGGCAGTTTCTGGTGCTGTAAAGAGAGGGAAAGGAAGAAGTCCTGATGCTGTGTGCTTTTTGTCTTGTGCACAGAAGTACTGTAACATGCTAAGATATGCTGAGGTGTTTTTTCCAATACCACACCGTGCTCCCCTGACAGGTGCCCAGTTTGGAATTGTTTTTTCCCCTCTCCTCTCCTCTTGTTTCCTTTTCTACAACCCCCAGGTGAGTGGATGCTGGCATGATTGGTTACTGCTGCTTTTTTTTTTTTTTTTTTAATTTGTACAGCATCCTTGGGTGTCATGAAAGGCAGTTTAAAAATAACATTTATTATAATAATTATTATCATTATTTTAATGAAGACCTGTAAAACCCATTAAAAGGCAAATAAAATACAAGAACTATAGAACTGCATAACAATAAACTATATTTTCTTTTTCTTGAGAATATATTGGAGCACATCACAAGGATAGTTGTCATTTTTCTAAGCTCTTATTAAACAAAACGCATTACCATCGCAAATGCTTGTTAAGGTTCATTAAGAATTGTTTAGTTTGTTTCTAACAGTCAGTCCACCAACAACAGCAAGGACTTAAAAACAGATCGTAAAACATTTTTAATAAACAGAACTTTTGACAAAGCTTGGATGAGCTTTTCAGGGCTGTTTTAGAGGATAAAGGGTTTCTTTTCCTCCAACAGCAGAGGCCAGTATGATTTAACTTCTGTGAAAAACCAGACTCAACCAAGGCCACGGTAACTTGCACTAAGCTGATGCTTTTGGAGTTAATGTTCCTCTTGCAACAACATAATGATTTCCTGCACCAGCCGTTTTAAATAATGATGCTACATCACGGGACCCATGAGACTCAACAGCAGTATTGATAAGCTTCAATGTTATTGATTTCAACGTGTTTGATTTTGGAAATGCTACACTACTGATTACAGATCAAAAAAGTGGTGCTCCAGCTTATTTTATCTGTTGTGGAGGTAGGGATCATGTTGCAGCCTCTTTTAATAATAATAATAATACATTATATTTAAGGGCGCCTTTAATGACATTCAAGGTCACCTTACAAAAGTACAAATAAAAAAGTGCATCAAAACAGGCGTGATAACAGTCGTAAAAACAGCAAGAAATACAATATAACAGACAGTGCAAGAGTATAGAGGGAGCAGGAGAGCTTGAACAAATGGGTTTTGAGTCTTGTTTTAAAGAGGGGTAGGGACCCAGTGTTGCGGAGGTCAGGGGGGAGTGAGTTCCATAACTGGGGAGCCGACCAGCATGCATGCTGACAAGGTGAAGAGGATCGGAGGGTAGGGTAACTTTGGGGAACAGCCACTCAAGACAGGAGTTTGATCAACTACTCACGCTGACAAGCAAACACAAACACAGAAAAGAAAATACAAAGAGATGATTTTACTCACAGCCAATTCATAAGTGCAAAGTGAGATGTAAACATCGAGAGTTTGAGAGTTACTGCATCCCTTATAGCCATATTTTTAGCTTTCTCTCAAATCCAAGACCTTTAAAGGAGACATATCATGCTGATGCATGATTTAATACTTACAAATAATATAATAAATTTGAAAACAAGACCTTACACCCCCTTAATTTTCAAAAAATGAGATATTGTATTTTTTTCTGATATCCTATAACGAGATTTGATGCCTCTGAAAATAGGTCATTGCGAGATTTCCGCGAGATTTAAATCGTCGTGACGACACGAGGTACCTTTCTTTTTATTGGAGTAATCTGATAAAACACTTCCTCCTCTGTGATGTCCGTTAGCCACAAAACCGTCACCGAGGAACACATCCACCAGGAGCAGTTTATAGATCCCTAGCTCACACTCAATCATTACCAGCTCTGGCCTGTAGGGGGACTCAATACGGGGTCGCTGCTTTGAGCCTGCCGGAAAATACAGTAGAAGAAGAAGGACAGGCTGGCTCTACCCCCGATAGACCTGACCAATCAGAGCACAAAGGGCTGTGACGTTGCGAGGTAACTGTAGGTCATCCTGAGATCCGAGTGTTTCAACGAGAGCTTGATAATGGCCTAAAATGAGGATTTTGAGAACACTATTGTGGGGCAATGAAGGAACTAAATGACTTGTACTGAGGGCAGAAATGCTTTACAGGCATCCTAGTCTGGCATAGTGAAAAGGAGAAACAAGCATGATATGTCTCCTTTAAGGGATCTGGGAAGCTATAGCAATAGGTAGCCACAGCAAATCAAACTTGTTGACCGTATTAGACCTTCACCTTAATTTGGAAGGAAATCATTGGGTGTTACACAAACAGCTTAAAGACTTAACTGCATCTGAGCACAGGATTACTGTTGATATGAAGGTTGATTGATTTAGATTAAACCTATGAAGAGAATCCAGCTGATTTTTAGGCCTTAGATTTACATCCAGCCTCTGTCTGTTAAGAAAGACGCTTCATTAGTCTCACACATCAAAGTATAAAACGCTCTGTTAATAGCGAACATATAAACAGAGTGAAAGTGTTTAATTTCAAACAATCTGGCTCTTCAATGCTAGACTGTTCTTGGCTGAATTAAAATCTAAAATAAAGTTAAGATTAAGAACAAACTTGGAATAGTTCTATCAGCCTGTAAGAGCCTCACTAATTTGCATGATGTGCAGCTGAAGAAAAACAAACAGGGATGATGACAGGCAGGCTCAGTTTGGAGGTTTAAAGATGTTAAATCAGCTCTAAAGCGCGTGCCAACTTCTAGTGATGGAAAACCAAGTGGGACCAATAATGTGAAACTGCTTCCAAGTGACAGCCATCAGTGGATTTTGAGTGATTATTGATGCCAGCAGCCATTACATTACAGCCTTCAGACTGTTTGAGGAATGAGGTTTCAGATGTTAAAAATATTTCCCTCGTGGGAATCTCAACAATGTGATCTCTGAAAGGTCACCTAATTGGAAAGCACCAACAACCCATGTCGGATATGATAGCAACAGATTCCAGACGGTACAGTGAGAAGCAGTGCTGGTCTTGAAGGATTAAATGGAGCCAGTGTGAGTTTAAGAGGTTGTAGATGCAAAAATTAAACTGTTAACACATAATCTGTAATTCTGCTGTCTAGAGAGTCCCAGTTGAACTGTAGCTTTGCTCACCTTCACTGCTTACTATTTGATTTGCACTGCTCTATTGGGCTTTTCAGTGAAAACTGGTCTGCAAAACAAAGCAATGGACATCCGAACATAACAGTTTAATGAATGAATTACACATAATGAGGGAGAAAAGCTGTTAAAGAGGCGCTTTTTGTGCTGAAAGCTACATGCAAAAAAATCTGGGGTAACTTCCAGAACAAACTGTTTTCTCTCTCATGAGGGATGTATGACACTATCTGCACATTATTGACATCAGCTTAAAAAGCTCATTGTTGGTAAGGGCAGATTAGGCCTGTCCCGATAATCAATAAATCAATTAACCGCACAATAAACAAAAACGTCCTCGGTAAGTTTGCCGGCCTCAATAAGTTGACACGTGCATGCATGTTTGTTTTCCTCCTCTCTTTCTACCAAAAAGGCTGAATGAGAAGATGGCTCACTCTGTGCAACTTTCTTATCACCTTGATGCGTTGGTTCTATAGCGGACTTGGCAGATTTATAGTGGAGTGAGCATTTGTTATTCATTCAATCTTTGTGGGGGAGGCGGGGCCGTGCGCACGTACACACACAGAGCGCTGAAGCGAGCGTCATGACGAGTAACAATGAAACAAACACTAACATGAATGATGGCACGAAAGCTACGGTTCCTAAGCTGAAGACAGTACGAATTGACTGGGAGAACGTACATGTCACAAACAATTCAGGAACTGCATAAACTCCATTTTATGTATTGTTTTTTATTGTTGTGTTGCGTTTTTATTGGAGTTTTGTTTTTCTTTACAGAGACAGGGTCTATTTTTTATTGTGTTTGATTAGTACAATTATTTTTATTTATTTGCAATTTTTCCCAGAAGAGAGTCCATATCATTGTCATTGTTTTTTTTTTCTCTTTCTTTAGGTTAAATTGACTATATTGTTTGTTTAATTTATTTTAATATAAAGCTCTTGGAATATCTTATAATCAAATTAATTAAAGAATGATGTTTCAAAACAATATTGACAATAATATTGTTTATCGGTAATAATTATTTGGACAATTATGTGACAGGCCTAAGCAGCATGTACTGATGGCATAATTTATATCAAAGATATTCAGTTACAAGTATTATTTTTGAGAATAAACTTTGTTCATCCAGGTTCAAATAGAAAGATAGACAATTTATTTCCAACTCAAAATCCATATCATTACAGTATAAAAGTATAAATATTGGTAATATCAAAAAATCGTTAAAACACAAAGAGACATTTGCTCCAGTGTTTCCAGTAACAACAGCAACCTCGAGGGTCACTTGAAGAGGGTTGAGTCAGTTACATCAAATTTTCATTGTCTGAATTGGCACATAAATCATGCATTACATTTTTGAGCACAGCATGAAAAGTGGGGACATTTTAATTGATAAACAACTCATTCACACTTGTCCATTGTAGCAATTAAGACATTTTCTGAGAGCATAATTGTATGTCACCTGCAACTTTTTCATTCTGGCTTTGCTGTATTTAGTCCACAGTTGAGTGGTATAAAGAGCAGTACAATAATCTCTAAAGAGCTCTAGCTTAACATTCGCTGTGCACATTAAAAACTTTTATGATAGCATATTAGTTTATGCATATAGTTTGCAGCACTGAAGCTGTACGTCATCACCGCTCACGTCACTCCTGATAAGGTGCCCCAGATACTAAACCAGATCTGTTTATTACACACTGAATTACCACGAGCCAATAAATACACAGTTCAGAAGATAGTCAGCGCTCCAGCGAAAATATTTTCTTGTCAGTATCTGTGACGGTGTTAGCTCTGATTTAACAAAGTTGTAGGATACTGTGTGCGTCACAGTGAGGCAGCAGGTAGCGCTCGTGCCTCACAGCAAGACAGCCTGGAGCCTGGAGTCTGTATATTCTCCATGTGCATGCCTGAGTTCTCTCAAGGCACTCTGCCTTCCTCCCACAGACCAAAAACACTCATTAGGTTGTTTGGTGACACTAATTTTCCCTCAGGTATGAGCATGAATGTTTGTCCGTCTCTCTATGTGGCACTGCGATTGGCTGGCGAACAGCTTAGGGATTAGCTAGATAGATAGTGGACGTTGTGTATAATCATGCTTTTTTTATTTTTATGCGTTTAATATGCTTTTTACAATTTTTTAATTCTACTGTCTTATCATTTGGTTTTTCATGTGAGTTTTATTATGTTACTTTATTTTTTTTATCCTATTTTATTTCTACTTGGCGGTCATTGTGGAGCACTTTGGTAACCTCGGTTGTTTTATAAAATGTACTACATAAATTAAATTGATTAGGTTGGGTGATATTTTTCTGAAAATGCTGGCATATCTAATAACTGTAGAGTACATTTTCATGCATCCCAATCTCTCATTATTGGGTTGGGGATTGTTAATGTCCATTCATAATCTTGTTATATTGATATATTATACTGATACTCCATGACAGTTCACATCTCCATTGAAGCTTCATCCAATATTTTTCTATCTTTTAAAAAAAGACAAGACAAAAAAACATTTTTAACAGAAACTGTATGAACTTGGAGGGCTTGTGGTAAAAAGTTTCAAGGTTTAAAAAATTAATTTGATGATTTTTTTTGTCTAATTGAGGGCAAAAAAAATGTATTCCAAACACTTTAATTATTTAAAAATCTTGACAGAAACCAAATTTTACTTTTCCAACATAAAATGTACCAACATTTGGTGCTTGGCAGGCTTTTAAGTTTTGATCCTGCCTGAACCCATTCAATTACAGCAATCTTAATTTCATTGTCCGAGAAGCTTTTAAAGATGTTTATGCTAATGTAACAACAACTGAAGCATATATGTAACATCTAACATTTCAGAGTAAAGCTCTACATATTTAAAGAAGAGGCCAACAGTGTCAGGGGCTGTAGGACAGAGAGGGACATAAGTGGAGCTTGTTAAAACTCTGCAGTAAGAAAAAAACAAGTCTCCAGCATGTTTGGCATATTTTGGTCTGAGCACTCAGTGTCCCGGGTAAGAGTGTAAAAGGCGGGGGAACCCCGTTCATGGATTATTGACCACATTCATCCGTATAGACAGACAGATCTATTTCTTGCTTTTTACAGCCCTTGAAACAACATTTTTTTCCTTTCCTCCTCTTTCCCTTCAATCACACGCTTGTTCTCTGCTCCCAGCATGCACTCTGTTTTTCTGCAGCCTACTGTAGTAGGAATGTGTTACTCTACAAGCATAACAAGAGGTTACTGCAGGTCAGCATCCATTTTGTAAACATCTGAGAACAAGAGAGATTCAGTCATAACTTTGTAAAAGAAATATGTTTCTAATCTGGATGAACTTTATCCTCACAGCTGCCTTCTCCTCACACCCTAATAGCATCACAATGCATTGTGGGACAGGGCACAGGTGACAGCCAACGAAAAGCGCACCAGGGGGTTGTGGCAGGTTGCTGTGGTAACAAAACATGTCACAGGTCTGAGTAAATATAGGCTAACCAGTAGGTGATGTGCAGAGAGAGAGATGACCCTGCAAAGAGAAAGCCACAGAAAAAAAGAGATCTGTAAAGATCTCAAACATCAGCGTCTTTAGATTCAGCCAGCCTCACAGCAGCGATAACAAAAGAAATGACCTAAGATCCACCTTTCTTTTCACAGCAAGAGAAAAACATGATGATAGAGAGAAAAGGAATGAAACAAGCAGACGAGGTAAAAGGATGCTTGAGCTAAAATATTACAGGATGTACCTGAAACCATGATAATACACTTTTGTTCTTCAGGTCTGAACGTGGGATCTGATTTGACTTAAAGCTTTACACAGACTCAAGAAGAGAGGGGGAGTGATGAGCTTTTATTATTACCAACTCCACTATTAACTAAGTTTACCAGTAAAAGTCTGTTTTCATTCCTGTGGATCTTCTCAGTGAAATAAAAATGTTTTCTCTGTTAACGCAGAACATATGGCACTCCTGAAATTTAACGTAATGCTTTGACCGGAGGGCACCACAGTCTACAGAAGCTTTAAGCAAAACCTTAAAACCCAACTTTTGAAGAAACCATTTTTGAAAAAAATCTTTAAAAGGTTTCTTTTTTTTTTTTTTTAAACTGCTACTTTTAAAGTTTTTTGGTGGGGGGCTTTTTATGACCTTTATTTGATAGGACAGCTGAAGATGACAGGAAAGCGGGTGAAGAGAGGGGGAATGACATGCAGCACAGAGCTGGGGCCGGGATTCGAACCTACAGCCGCTGCTGGGGGTGGGCAGCCCCCATACATTGGGGGGACGCTCTACCAACTGAGCTAATGTCCGCCCCTAAAGGTTCCTTTTTAAGTAACTATTTATCTTGACTCTTTTTATATATTTTTTAATTAAATTAATTTCAACTGTTTTTATCCTACCCAGTGGTACTTTAAGATTGCAAAAATGTGCAATAAAAATATAATTTATTATTATTATTATCATTATCATTATTATTATTACTATTATTATTATTAACAGATTATTGGTGCACAGCTGGTGTTGAGTTCTTGTCTAAAATGTCATGGTCAGAGGAGCTGGTTTGGCAGAGTGTTTAACATCGAGGCATGTCCAATATACACTACATTGTCAAAAGTATCAGCTCACCCATCCAAATAATCAGAATCAGTTGTTCAAATCACTTCCATGGCCACAGGTGTATAAAATCAAGCACCTAGGCATGCAGACTGCTTTAACAAACATTTGTGAAAGAATGGCTCGCTCTCAGGAGCTCAGTGAATTCCAGCATGGAACTGTGATAGGATGCCACCTGTACAACAAATCCAGTCGTGACGTTTCCTCACTCCTAAATAATCAACAGTCAACTGTCAGCTGGATTATAAGAACATGGAAGTGTTCGAGAACGACAGCAACTCAGCCACAAAGTGGTAGGCCACGTAAACTGACAGAGCGGGGTCAGCGGTTGCTGAGGCGCATAGTGAGAAGAGGTCGCCAACTTTCTGCAGAGTCAATCGCTACAGACCTCCAAACTCCATGTGGCCTTCAGATTAGCTCAAGAACAGTGCAGAGAGCTTCATGGATGGGTTAACATGGTCGAGCAGCTGCATCCAAGCCTCACATCACCAAGTGCAATGCAGAGCATCGATACAGTGGTGTAAAAGCACGTCGCCACTGGACTCTAGAGCAGTGGAGACGCGTTCTCTGGAGTGACGAATCATGCTTCCCCATCTGCCAATCTGATGGATGAGTCTGGGTTTGGCAGTTGCCAGGTGAATGATACCTATGGGACTGGATTGTGCCAAGTGTAAAGTTTGGTGGAGGAGGATTATGGTGTGGGGGTGTTTTTCAGGAGCTGGGCTTGGCCCCTTAGTTCCAGTCAAAGGAACTCTGAATGCTTCAGCACACCAAGACATTTTGGACAATTCTATGCTCCCAACTTTGTGTGAACAGTTTGGATCTGGCCCCTTCCTCTTCCAACATGACTGTGCACCAGTTCACAAAGCAAGTCCATAAAGACATGGATGACAGAGTCTGGTGTGGATGAACTTGACTGGCCTGCACAGAGTCCTGACCTCAATAGGACACCTTTGGGATGAATTAGAGCAGAGACTGAGAGCCAGGCCTTCTCGTCCAACATCAGTGTGTGACCTCACAAAGAATGGTCAAAAATTCACATAAACACTCCTAAACCTTGTGGACAGCCTTCCCAGAAGAGTTGAAGCTGTTCAGTGTTTCCTCTACAAAGGGTGGACCCGGCGTCAATAATGAACCCTAATTAAAGAGCATTTAGATCTGAATAAATAGTGAGCACTGTGGGCACACAACTACAACATTCTCAAAAGAATTTAAAATAAACTGCATAAAGTATAAAAAGTATTTAAAAAAAACAGGAAGAATGTAACATTTCATGTAACCATGTAAACTCAGCAGGTGGAGAGAAGATGAATCCTAAAGTTATAGCAAGTGACTGACAATGAGGAGGAACTACATGCTGAAAGTTTCCTACACTGCTGCTAGCTGTGCTTCCCGTCTTAGTAAGGACAGTTGGCTTAAAATGCTATTCAGCATTACACTTGTGTTTGTAAGCTTCAGGTCATCCATTAATGTTTGTTTAAATTGGGTTTTTTTATTATATTTTTTTACCGTTATGGTCGCTCCTTCATCCGCCGCCTGAGTGTGAGTGTGTGTGTATGTCTGTATGTGTAGTGTGTGTGTCTTCATCATCCCCTTCACACAACGCCCCACTTCCAGTCATTTCAATGAGGGACAGGCGGCAGACAGCACGCGGTTTGGACACGCCCAGCAGTAAAGCGGTTACCGCCCGAAGAAACCAGCGCACAGATTTTGTCCTGCTGCTCAGAAACCAGCGTTTTGAACTTTCTGGCTGTAGTCGCCTGGCAGCAGCAAATCATATCGATCTATCGAATACCTGGACGTGAGGAAGCATTTCTACTGAATTGTTTTTAGGGAAGGGAGTGTCATAGTAGTATGTCAGAGTGAGCATCTTCAGAGTAGACGATCTTTGTAGTGTTCACGCTGCTAAGGGGGAGCCCGGGGATTGGCTGAGGGTTACGGAAGTGTAGACTGAGAGAGAGAACTGCTAACTGTATGACACGCTGTTTGAGTCTGTTAATAAAGAGAATTAACGATTCAGAAGTTATCGGCTCGTTCTATGACAGGGAGTGTTGTGAGACACTTTTAGGTGGCCTCTGCTCTGGCGTTAAGCTGAATCACCGCTCGTCTCGGCCCTTGTAGCAACAGCCTCAATAAAGACTGCATGTGGGGGACTCCGCCTGCAGAGACAGTTTGGTTGCAGCGGCTTATCGGTGTTGCACAAGAGGAGCGAGGGAGGAGGCGTTTTTCAGAGCGGAGAGGAAAAATGCATTTTATTAAATGTAAGCAAACCATAGTGACACAACTATGGGCAAGATAGTTATCTGCCTAAGCACCCGCGACACCCGATTTAATGCAGGACTCTGATGTGAAGGCAGCGACATGATGCTGCAGTGGTGTATTTACAGTTTTTAAAAAAAATTGCAGGAGCGGCGGGTAGGATTTAGGAGCGGCGGCCCGCCGCTCCTAAATGAATGTAGAGGAAACACTGCTGTTATAGCTACAAAGGGTGGACCGACGTCATATTGAACCCTATGGATTAGGAATGGGATGTCACTTGAGTTCATATGCCAGTCAAGGCAGGTGAGCAAATACTTTTGGCTATATAGTCTACATACTTCTGCCGGCCCAGGTTCGAATCCAGCCTGTGGTCTATTTGCAGAATGTCTTGCCCTGCTCTCTCAACCCCTTTCACGAGCCTATCCACTGTCATTCGTTTCCTGTCAATAAAGGCACAAAATGCCCAAAAAATACATTTCAAAAAATGTCACGGTCAGAGACATAAACCCTTTACGCTGAGGTCAGACTTTATCATTTGCTTGTCAGGCTGCCACAGATCCATGAAGTGGTTCCATGTTTTATCTGACAGGCATGACGTTATATGATCAAAACCACATGTAAGGACCAGCATGATGATGTTAAAGAGATAGACGGCTTACACTAAAGACAGCAAACACATATTCAGCATTACACTTCTGTTTGTCTTTCCAAACGTTGATGAATGTTGTTATCTTGTTGATGAATGTGTGTACTGAGGTGCCTCTGCTGTTTCTTTTCAACATTTCTCTTTTTACAATCTGGTAGCTCCTCTACGAAGCATCTCAAAGGCAGGGTTGTCATTTTTCAGAGCTTGACAAACTTTTTCTGTCTTGTACTCAGACTCATTTCAGTGAAAACCAGCATTAACTTCTTCAGCACTTTGAGCCGCAGCAGGGCGTCTGTTGGATCGGACCACATGAGTAAGTCTTCATTCCCCACGTGCATCACTGAGACTTTGCCTCCCATGACCCTGTTGCTGGTTCACCGCTGCTCATTCCTTGGACCACTTTACATAGATTCTGACCGCTTAAAACCAGAAACACCCCACAAGAGCTGCAGCTTTGGAGATGCTCTAACCCAGTCATCCAGGCATCACTGTCTGTCAAACTCACTCAAATCTTAAGGCCTGATCTCTCCGACTCCTAACGTCAACTTTAAGGACAAAATGTTCACTTGCTGCTGAATTTATCCCACCCACTGACACTGACTGTCATTCACTGCACTGTCAGTGGTCATAACGTTATGACTGATCGGTGTATGCCGCCATCAAGCAACATCTTCTTCAAAGACGCTCTTGTTTAATTCAGCGAGACAATGCAAATCCATATTCTGCAAGTGTTACAGCAGCGTGGCTTTGTGGGAAAAGAGTGTGGGAACTAGGCTGACCTACCTGCAGTCTAGACCTGCCTCCCCTTAAATCTGTTGTGCATTATGAGGGGCAAAAAACGATAACAGAGACCCTAGACTGCTTTCCATCAATCCGAAACTGGGAAGAGGAAAGTGGGAGTGACGTCATCTCCGAGTTATCAGCGTTCAAGTTACAAAGACGGAAAAAACTTGCGGATCTAGAAGGCTATTGTTAGCCATTGTGTTAGCCGTTGTTAGCATGCATTTTAGTTCACAAATACCACATGAAGAATGGCAGCATTTCCATAAAAACAAGTTGACTGTGCATACAACTGATTTGGTTGTGCAGTAGGCGCCTTTTGAAAACATTTAAGCCACAATTTTGACACTTCTGAACCCTGTCAGTGGAAGGAATTGATAAGCAAAAAGACTCATTATATCGATTATTTGATGGAGCTGTTAACGATTCTCAACCTGGAATTGGTTTTTGATTCCCATCCCTATTCACAATGAGAGAATATTTGTAAAAATAACAATACAGTTAATCAGTCTGAAGATTAAATGTCATGTATTTACAGTTTACTCAATAGAATAAAGGCAGAAAAGTTTTGCAGATAGCTGTATTCTGTTTTTATTCACATTCCACATCACGTCTCCGCTTCATTTGAATTGAAGTTTGTGTTTACCAAACAGCTGGTACGGTCACGTGACTTAGAAAGGAAAAATAATCAAAACAATCGACATGAGTAAAATGACTTTGATTATAGGATCAAAATGTCAATTTTGATTATTTTTGGATTAACTGTCCAGCCCTACTGTGGATCCACTTCACGTGCATTGTTAAATGGACATCTCAGTCAAGCCAAGATTCTTTTAATGCATTTGGGATTCACATCATGAAAGCTTTTTTCTCCCGTTAACTAAAAGCTTTACAAACATCTGTAAAACTCTGACACCTCCTCATGTGTTACAGGAGCAGAGAGCTGCAGGATTTAATCATGAATCACTGGACCCTCCACACAAACTGATAAAGACCTCGTCTGAACAGTCTGAATAAAGAGACTGCAGGCACCTCGCTCAGCAGAGAGGGAAGTGCTGGGCTCATTCTGTACAGAGGGTCAAGGGTTGCATCCTTTCCAACACATTCTGGGAAGAAAGCCAACTAGAACAAGGAAAAAGAGCAAACTGCTGCCTCACTACAGACAGAAGGCATTACGGCACAAAAGCCGGCTGATGGACAGAAACAATTCAAGCTGCACACAAACCCAGCAGTCTGCTAAACACAGGATGACCAAGTGCCATCAATCAGACACACTGCCTTGTTTTCCCACAGCTCAGGAGAACTTAGACCACACTTATCTCCACTTTGTGCACACAAATTGATCTGCTTATTTTCTCTCTGTACCCTCTTTCAGATTTTTTGAACTTGCAAATTAAAAAAATGTGATCGTGTTTCCCCCCACGGGAGCTCTGGAGTTGTAAACAACATCATCTTCCCAAAACAACACTGCAGTAAACATAAACACAGAGCAAAAAACTTCAGCCTAAACTTGACCTCACTACAAAAAACACACTCATATGAGCCTGAGAACAGACGGGCTATAATTAAAGTGAGATCGAGATCGACAGAAGTTACACCAAACCCTCGCATGGCTCTGAAAAGCTGATTATAAGAGGGAACGATTTAGAGAAGGTCAAAGAGAAAGGTAGGTAATCTGGGACTGAAGTAATGATGCAAGCAGGGAGAAACTTCAGGAGGAAAAAAGACGAAAGCAAAGACGAGAAAGAAACACCTGCAATTTACCGCTGATTCTGAGCTTTAGGTGAGGCCTGACGATGCCAATCAAATGTTTTGTTAAAGCAGCTGCTCAGTCTATTTGGAGCTATTTAGTCTATTTGTTACTCCTACACATGGAAGTATAACTCAATAAAAGGACCTAAAAATGTCATTCTCATCAAAATAATCCTCCAGACTCATAAGACAGAGGTGGGCAGCAACTTGTTTTAGACCAGAGTGATGCAGGCATGAGTCCTCAAAAGCAGAAGTGAGTTCGCATTTTAGCACTTCCTGTTCCTATTGTCAAAAGTCCAGTTTGGGATTTTAACAATTTTTTTATTAAGTCTGGGATAAACATATGCTGGAAAGATCCGAACAATTTATTTTGCAACAAACAATGCACTAACCTGACTTAAACACTTCACTGGTCCATCAGGAAAAGAGTACATAGACAATGTTTGGGGAGGGCAGAACCTTTCAAAGCATACCCGACAGGTGATTGGACGATTAGTCCGTCAATCATATTCATCATGGCCCATTTAGATCATTTAGTAGATGTAGTAACACAATGTCAGGCCGAAACATGTTGCAAGTGGAGCAAATATATCATTTCTATAGAGAGGTTTGTGGTGCTGTTGTTTTTCATTTAATGAAGAAATGTGGTCCAAATTAAGCTGTTAGCATCAATGCTAATCTCTGTTCAAGCAGTTACTCCTAGCTGTTGTCTTGCTCCCACTTCTTCCTGATCTAAAGAAATCTGATTGGTTGTTCCACTTTGGCTGCTCAAAGTTGCTTTAGATTGGAGCTCGGCCAGATGAATCTTCCTGATTACAGAAAGGATCAGGTGGATCCAGCTGTACTGCATGGCTAAAAAATGCAGGATGCTAACTTCTAGGGATGGGCTGAAATATCATTTGGCAATATATCGCGATACAGTATGTGACGAAACGTATCGACTTTGAAAAAAATGGATCGCGAAATAAAGACGCCATGTCCGGTAATAGCGTGTGTGACCAGAAGTGACGACAACAAACATCAGAACCAACCACCTTGTCTCCAAAAAGCCGAATGATGGAGTCGAATGAGGTCTGAATTGAGGACGCTCCGCCTGGAAACAAGTCATCTGTCTGGCAGTATTTTGGCTTTCTCCTTAAAAAAAGAAGAAGACGGTGAAAACGAGCCTACCGCCCGTTAGCATACACTCTCTCTAACCTCTCTAGGGTTAGAGAGAGCGCTATTGTTTGTGTTTGGCCTTTTAGGCCTTGTGTTTTACTGTCTGAAACTCAAACAAAAACAAATAAGTTGTAATTGCACAGTAATATTTTTTCTTTTTTACTTTTTTGATATTGTATTGTGACGTATCGTATCGTGATCTGGGCATATCGAGGTGCAGCATATCGTGAGTTTAAGTGTATCGTCCCATCCCTACTAACTTCCAACTTGGCCTTCAAAAATAAGCCATCTCAGCATCCAAACGTCACCCTTTTACAGAAGATCATTTGGGTCCCTCTGGATCTGTGAAGTCACTTATCCTCCAGCACTAAGGCTCACTTTTAAAAGTACAATAAGCCAAAATTTCAGCTGTGAACCATAACTGTTGACCTTTTCTTGAGGTTCACTTGCATCGAAGATACTGGTGGTTTAGTCTGGTAGAGCGCTCCACCACCCTCCCTCTACCTTAAGTAAAACACTTAACCCCAGTTTCTTCCCACTGCTGTGTCATTGGTGTGTACACAGATATGAATGGGGGGAAAAGTGTTACCTAATACTGATGAAGAACTTATACAGAAACTTCAACCATCAGTGACTGAATGTGAGACTGAATGGGTGTAAACAGGTAGATCCACACTTCACAATGTTAAGTCATTCAATATAATTAAGTTAGTTAAAAGGCTTTTTTCCTGCCACTTTCAGCATTCAATTGCTGTTTTAGCGATGGGCCTCACAACAAAGTTTGAGGGATTTTACCATGACTGCTTAAGTAGGTTTGGATGACGGACACACAGCAGCATCAGCAGACAGTCAAAGGTGCTGCTTATGAGTTAAAGATGGTTTACAACACTGATGAGCTATTCATGGACCGGCAGTTCAACTATGTAATCACACAACACTTAATACACAGAACTATGCAGCAGACACAGAAGTAAACAAATGAAGGACTACTAGGGTTGCACACTAGAACCTGTTCAACAATGAAATTGGCCAAGGGAAAAACAGCAGTATCTTTTCAGGCTGGGTACTTCCAGCAACCCCACGATACAATATGTGTCCTGAGAGCACTGATTACACTTTTAACAGAATTCCTGACAAGTTTTGTCTTTTATTACAAGAAGAACATGAGCAAGAAGGGAGGGGAATTGATAAGCTTGTATTGATACCAGTGCTATTAACAATCCTGCT
Source organism: Scarus forsteni (assembly GCA_036419115.1). Classification (NCBI taxonomy): domain Eukaryota; kingdom Metazoa; phylum Chordata; class Actinopteri; order Labriformes; family Labridae; genus Scarus; species Scarus forsteni. The sequence continues at coordinate 13,197,774 of JAZDUH010000198.1, forward strand.
AATTGATCCAATTCTTTAACGATTCCCTTATTGGTTCCTGCAGATTTTCCGTGTGTGTAAATGTTGGCCTGTAGATTTTCAGTGGCAACAATCTCAAACTTGTTACTTTATTTAAGGTTGTGCAGTAGGCACCTTTAGTAAAAAAAAAAAAGCTACAATCCTGACACTTCCGACCCTGTCAGTGGAAGGAATTGATAAGGGAACTGAAAAGCAAAAAGACCCATCCTATCGATTCTTTTATGGAGCCGTTTACGACTCTCAACTGGAATTGGTTTTCAATTCCCATCCCAATGAGAAAGGATGAGTTTTAAATGATTCTACTCGAAGTCAGGTCCTCGAAGGTGATAGACCCAAGTTCAAATTTGGACCATGTGCTTCATCATGTAGCTTGGTTTCTACTTTGAACTGTGCCATTGTTAACATTAGCCAAAGTGTAGTGCAAACAACTGCAAAAACACTGAGGCCATATCAACTCAGTAGAATCCATATCAATGCACGTAACCAAGGGCTGCGTGATGATATTTTGCTGTACTGATATTTGAGCACAGGCCTAGTATCTTCATCAGCTAAAATAACTATTCATTGGTATCAGCCCTGATTCCCACAATTCGTGCATCAACCATGACCACAATAATAAACTCCTTAACAGATCATGTATCCTAATTTTTTTGCTGTTCTAATGTTTAACAATGAAATATCATCATCATGGCACTACATTATTTTAGAGGTGCAAGTTTATAAGGAAAGTGGACAAAGGATCACAGTAAGAGCATGTTTGTTTGTGTAGCTATCAGCACTAATAAAAGTTAATACACACTGCTTGGAGGAAGTGAGACCACACAATGTTTAATGAGACCTACACAAAAACAAAAGACTGTCGAACACATAAACAGCAGGCAGTGCAAACCAAACAGGCAACGACAAACTTGTTTCACTTTCAATTACCAGGAAGTAAGTTAATGATTTCCTGCATGAATAAAATGTTTGAACTAATTTACAAACAGAACTTTGCCCTCAGAGAAGTTTTATTAGCCGTGGTGATATCAAATATGCCGACAAACCTCAACTGAACCAACCTGACGCATTTCTGTCACTAAGTGTGTCAGCGTTTAGGTTTAAGACAGGGTGTGACGTTAAACTTTCATAAGAAGCTAGGTCAATTTCTCTCAGGCCACTGTAGTGGGTCATATATGCAAGAAATATCATCAGGCTCTAAGATCTCTGATTCACCAAACTCTCACTACATCACACTTCAAAAGGGGGTAGTTTCAGTTAGAGTCAATCCAAAACATGAATTATACTGATGTGCATGTCCAAAACACGTCCTGAACATCCTTCAGATTCAACAACAGGGAGTTATTTCTCAGATGAGGAGGTGGAACTTGACCTGATCTGCTTTCCGAGCAATTTAAATAAGCTGTTAATAAACGAGGTTTTATGGTGCAGCTTCATCACAATCTGCAACGTTTTTACACGACTTCCAGTAAGTTTGACGTCAGACGGCCAAAAAGACAAGCCTGTGCAGAGCCCTCACTGCTTTGACGGCCTCAGGTCTGAGAGCAGGAGTGCTTTAGATCATGCAAAAAGTAAATAAACAAACAAACAGGTAACACTTCAAATATTCCATAATCAACTACAGATTTAATAAGGCAGAAATTCTTAAACATTTTCTACCAAATCCACTCTTGCATGAATGATTATTTTCTTATTATCAACAAGAATACAAAGATAAGATGTGCAAATTGCTAAACTTCATTGTTTTTTTTTGCAAATATTCACTCATTTTGAGCTTAATGCCTGCGGTATGTTCCAAAATAGCTGGGACAGGGTCAACAAAAGACTGGGGGAGGTCACACATGCTAAAAAAAAAATGTTTGGAACATTCAACAGGTGAGCAGGTTCATTGGAAAATGCTGAGTGTCATGATTGTGTGAAATAATGAGCACCAATAAAAAGCTCCATTGTTCACAGGGAGAGGGCAGGGCAAGTTTCGTCACTCTGTGAACAACTGCCCGAGCAAAAAGTCCAACAGTGTAAGAGCAACGTTTATCAAGGTACCATTGCCAGGAATTTAGGGATTTCTTCATCTGCTGTTCAAAATAAAATTTCTGCATATAGTCTGCAAGGCTAACATTGAATGCCCATGACCTTTAGAACCTTAGGTGGCACTGGCTTAAAAATAAACATCATTCTGTTAAGTATATCATCACATGGTCTCAGAAACGATTCTGCAAATCGGTTATTTAGTTGTCAGGTAACAGGTTTAATCACTTCATCGACAAGTGCAGCATAAACTCTACCAGAGCAGAGCAGAAGCCACATATCGACAACACCAAGACACATGCTGATACCCTTATACTCTTTTTTCATTTTTTAGTAAGATCAGCTGAAAAGGACCGACACACTACCATCAGATGACACTTCTGACAAAGGCGGAAGAGCTCAATCGAAACATGTAAAGGTAGGAGTTAAAAACCTTACTTGTCTGTTTAAAAAAGAAAGTATATGGATATCCGTGGCGAGGCAGAGAGCCTGGTGGTCTCTCTGTGTCCAGCAGCAACAGGACATTATACACCTCTGAAAGTTCCTCGTCATGTCGGACCCTTCCGGCTTAAAAGAACAACTCTGTGTGAGTGTAGGCGAGTCATCAGCACACAGCATCAGCAGAGAGCTAAAAAGAGCCGCCACCGATGCGCGTCGCCATCTTCCACGTCATCATTCACTGGGCTTGGACACCGAACAGCGTTTACTGTTTTCTGAGAAATTAAAAATATATCGGCGTTACATGGGCAAAACTCTGGCCGATGTTGAATACTTTAAAAAGGGCTATAATCGGCCAATTAAATCGGCCGGCCGAGGTATTGGTCGGGCCCTAGCTGTGATTAAACCACATCTGCTTTTGGAATGGCTTAATAGGAAAGATCAAAAGCCAGAATTTGTGGTAGTATGGGGGGGTGTTAGTGCGCATGGCATGGGTAACTCGCACATCTGTAAAGGCTCCATTAATGCTGAAAGGTACATACAGGTCATAAGCGATGAGATGGGGGTTGCCAGAGGCTTTTTAAAAAAACAAAGAGAAATTCAAATTATTTCAAATGGCAGTGTACCATTACATTTTAAAATATACATGCCAATTGAGTAAAAAATAAAATCAATTTTATTCAAAAATAAGAAATAAAACTTCTTTAAGTGTCCCCAGTCTGTAGTATTAGGGGTTGTAAGTTCACAAGATACCAGACCAGCCCCCCCTTCATCAGACAAAACAGCAGTTATGGGATAATAACCGTTGCTTCCCATCAGGCTTCACAGTAAAAATTGTATTTTGGGGTTCAGGGGTGGTTTTAGTGGGTGCTGGTCCTTTCATTAGAGCACAAGTATCTTCTGTTTATTGTAAACCCTAAATTTAGATTTATCTGACTGCATCAAATAGTCTAAATTGTACACACGCTGAGTAAGACAGCACTCTTTGTTAGCATTGCATCATTTTATAATTAGCCTGAAATATTTAAACCATCCAAACTGAAGCTCTTTCCGCCGTGATGACAGAAACGCAGCGCTTTGTGCAGCCCTCGTTCCTGAAGAGTAGACTTGGCTCACCTTATTCATTATTGTTAAGAAGCTCTGATGATTGCTTAAATCCGCTCAAAGCGAAGGCCTTGTAGGGAAACGTGGGCTAATTGGTTCTGAAGTCTGTGATCACACCTACAGCTGGGTTTCTGTCTGAGACGTTTTTGATGCTTCTTCCTGTTTGAGACATGGAGTCATACACAGATGAGTCTCGAGCTGGTAAACAAACATCACACAAGCACTGAAGGATCTAATAACTGAGCGTCTAGCCGTACCTGTAACCATGAAGGACACACTTGGCTGTGCTCTTTCATTAATTTCACATTCTCTAATGAGCTTTTTTCAACATCTGAAAACATATCTGACTGTTGGCTTTCACTGAGACTCAGTTTGTCACACAAAGCCTCCTCAGCATAACTAAGTGCTGACAAACAGAGGTGAACATCCGTCCTCCTGCACCAATGAAACCGTGTACAGTATCTGAGGTTAGATCCTGTGGTTGGTTCATATTACATTCTCACTTCTTGTGAGCTGCAACTGCCACAGTTTGCTTGTAAGAGGACAAAGGCAGACATGTTTGTCAGTTTAGTTATCTGGAGATTACCCCGAGAACAAACTGCTTCATCCTCACCTGCCTGGGCAAACTGCTGTGAAGGAGGCTGAACACACAAAGACACTTTAATTCATAGTTTACGTCAGGGATGAAAGCTTTCGGATTTTCGCTGATATCCGATACGCTGATATTTCTGAGCTCATTATTGCTGATACAGATGTTTTTGTTAAAGGCACAAAGCCTCCATTTACTAAAAGTGACCTGTTCCTTCCATGGTGACAGTCTAATTGTGTTAGAAACAGATGTAAAGCAACAAAAACAAAAAAAATCTTAGAAGAAGGACAGTTGTGATTCATAAAAGTGGACGTTCAGTGATGATGAGGTAAGCCATCGAGGTACATGTGTGAATTCTGCCAACATTACAGTCAATATGGGATATGTGTCCAATATGTTTGGCCCAAATATTGACTGAAAATACCAGCAGAGACTTCCATATCTACGTAAACTATTCTGTGATGTGGCTGTTGAAGCTAATAACTGCTGATTCTGATATTAAACATCCTATTATATAGCTTAAAGACTATGCATGTTGCAAAATGCTTACTTCAATTCCATGCTCTCTTATTTAACGTCTTTGTTTGATATTCCTGATGTTTTACTGCATATAAGAGCAACTGAAACAACCAAAGCTCCCCTTTAGTCAGGTAATTCTGAGTCTAATTGTGATACCAACAATACAGTGCATTTTTTTTTGCATTAACACATGTTCCTACTGACTGATCCGATATCAATATCAGACACTCAGCAAAAAAAACCCAAATATTGGATTATATTGGCCTGCACCTGAAATATCTGATATAAGCACTCCAATACAAGCAGTCCACTCTAATTCATTTTTTATTTATTTAATTTAGTTGTAGAATATACTTATGTTTAAGTTAAAGGGACTGTGAGGAGAATCTACTACCGGCAACACAAAGACTCAGCTACCCATGAGCATGCGCAGCAACTGTCGTAATGCTGCGTTCCAGTAACCTCGTAACTGGGAGTGACATCATCTCCGACTTATCAGCGTTTCAGTTGAAGTCTGAAAAAAACATGCCGATCTACCAGGCTATTGTTGGCTGTTGTTAGCACGTCCTGCGTTGTTGTTCACAAATATCACATGAAGAATGTGATTATCACTATGGCAGCATTTTTGTAAATATAAGTCTAACAATACTATGTATACAGCTGATCTAGAGCGACACACCCCAGTCAGAAGTGCAAATAAATTGATTATTACAGGAGCTAAATAACTGTTCACACTGGGGGCATCCATCTTTGATTGTCAACTCGGGGGTGACGAGGTTTCACCGAGTTCCCAGTAGGAAATTCAGACTTCGGTTCCAGTTGCAGTTTCCTACACGGAACCCGGAAGTTCCTACTTCTGACTACAACTGGAATGCACCAAAAGACGTGACCCAAGTCAAAGCATGTGTTTGTTACTGAATGCAGCTCGGACCTTCCTCAGAACTCTGCATTGCTTTACAACTTCTTTTTTCAACAACTTACAGGATGCAAAGTGACGAGGTAATGTATCTCTTTCTAGTGACGTAGTGGTAGTTTTTGATGTGTGACAACAAGCAAGTTTTGAAAAAATTAGTATCGTAGTTTTGTAGCTGGCTTTATATGGCTACTAACAGCCCGGTGCTCTAAGACGTGTCCGAATAATATAAATTTGCTCTAGTTTTAATTGTCTTGTTCCCGAAGTTGAGTAACCAGGCCAGGCCAGTCCAGTCCAGCCCTGTCCGACCCGACCAGAAGGCTAAGGAATAGCATTTATAGATAACCTATTTTGATGCTATAAAACTCATCGATAAGTGCATATTTCGATCAGACATATATCTAAAAGTGAGACTTTTTTGCAATTTCATCAGAGGTGAAAAAGTCGTATTGGGACATCCCTACTTTTGGTGGCTGCAATACTGAATGAATAAATAAAAAACAGAGCAGAAGCGAGGCCTACATCTTCATGAATTGTTGCTTAGAGCAAGAATCCCTCACAGTAACAGTTCACCTCTGAACATGAGATAATGTACTTAAACAGATAGAGAGTTAAATCTCCTACCAGACATCTTACAATCAAAAAAACACTACAGTAAAGGATGACGAGACTGATGCTCTGTCAGCTCCACCCACGTCCACAACTTCCTTCTTTGTCCTGGGGCCTCCGTACACCATGCATCGTATTCATCCAATGGCAAACGAGCATTTCTGTGAATGAATTTGACATGATGAGCTGGGAAAGCATTGAGAAGCAAACTTCCTCATTCATGCTGTGAGCTAGTTCTTTCATCACTCTGAGCTCAAACCAGAAAGTCCACATTGATGCTTTACCTTTATGTCCATATGCCTCATGTATGTAGTACTATCTTTGGCAAAGATACTCGTCAAAACTGAACAAAAAGTAAGCAGTGGAGGCGGGCAGAGGTGACAGCAGGTCACTCAACTTTAAATGTCTAGTTTCTGGTTTAGCCATTCAGTTTCAGGGCTCAGAGGGTGCTATTGCCCAATGGAGGGAGCTTAGAAAACCACGCAGCTACTGAAACATCACGGTCCATCATTGAAAACATGAATGAGATACTTCAACACACAGGGAACAGGCAGGACTCAAATCAGAGTGAACATTTAAAAACAGAGCTGTAACAGACAGTTCCCTAATAAACTCCAAACAACGACAAAAACAGATCCTGCTGTTTGTTTCCTACAAGCCCTAAAGGATCCAGAAGAGACAATTTTGTGCTCTGAAAGAACTAAGCTGCACACCTCCATCAGCAGAACTAAGTAGCACATTTAGCTCCCTTGTCACTTGACCAGTCTTTAACAAAACTTCTGATATTTCCATGGCAATGATGAATATGCTGCATCTCTCATGAGGATTTTGTTATTAGGACTTTTTCACTGCAGTTACAGCAACAACAAAAAAGTTTTACTATAGCTTTAAAAACTTGAGGAAATAATGAAGGTCTGTAAGCGCTAAAACACAACCTAAGTGTTTGGCCATTCTCCTCTGACATGGCATTTTCACGACTAGAACTGCTGCTTACTGGATATCCTCTCTTTGGACCATTCTCTGTTTACACCTGGAGAAGGTTGTGCATGGGAATCTCAGTAGATCGGCAGTTTCTGAAATATTTAGACCAGCCATTATGATGCCAAACAACCATGCCACATTTAAAGTCTCAAATCTTCTCCATGCTGATGTTCAGTCTGAGCTTCAACAGGTTATCTAGGCCATGTCTACATGTAAGCTGTTGCTGCCATGTGATTGGCTAACTAGCTATTGGTGTTAAGCAAGCAGCTGATATGGTGTATCTAATAAAGTGAAGAAATAGAAATAATTATTGGCCGTTTTGTGATTGACTTTTGTGATTGACGATTTGCTAAAAGAAGCCAGCGTTTATGTGGAATAAAAACAATGGTCCACCTCTATTTGGTTAAAAATATAATTGTCATTTAGTTCATGTACTCGTGTTTCACCTTCAGCCTTTAACTCCCTGCTCAACTGTTTGGCAGAGGTCATCAAATGCAGGGATATTTCATTTGTTACAAAACAAAACACATCATTGCTTGTTTCTGTCAGTGATTTAGGAAACAGAAAGAACTGACAGTTTCTATGAGTAGGATTTAAAAAGCTAAAAGTTATTATTATTACCATGATTACTGTTTAGTAGGGGTGTAAAATGACGAAATAAAATTCAAAGACACACAAAATAAAAGCACGACATAAAAAATGCGAAGGGGCGCCGCGCACCACATCTCAGTGCTGACACTGGTGATTTTTTTTTACCCTCCTCACCTACCGTAGCAAAACACTCGCTTCAGAATCCCCAACTTCCTACTGTTGGGGATTTTCTATATTCTTTATTTTGTATCGTGAGTATTTCTTATCATTTCTTGAGTTGACCATTTCGTTACACCCCTACTATTTAGTTATCTTAACCATTTCATAATTTGATGATTTATTATATATAATCTGTTATTAACAAAAACATTTTGTGTGTGTTTGTCAAACTCAGTATCATCTATTTTAAGTTATTTTAGAGATTTTATTTACAAACATTTCTGCCTTTTCTAATTTATTTTGTCCCAAATTTTTGTGCATTTTTATGTCATCACCTAATCAACTGTTATCTTTTCAAACCTTAAAATCCCACAATAAGAAAATGTCTGGTTTTTGGTTTGTTTGTTGTTTTCTTTGTTCACTGTTAATGCAATAAAACAATGATTTGATTTATTGTTTTTTAAAACATGAAATATCCCTGAATTTATTGATGACCTCTGCCAAACAGTTGAGCTGGTCGTTAAAGGGTTAATTGGAAAACTTTGGTTTTTAAGACTTTAAAAAATGCGGACTAGTCTACTGTACAGAAAAATTACCTTTGTTTTTCCTACAACTTAAACAGTATGTAATAAATTGCTTTTTTTATTAGGTTAAAAAATGTGCATACTCAGATGTTTAGGATTATGTTGCCATTGTTTAAACAAGGTTTTCTTCTTTTGTTTGAATCGTACAGAATTCTTAAAAGTAAAAAATCTGGTATTGTGATGGTATTTGTTTTTTTTTTTTACAGAGAGAGTATATCCAACAGCCAAAGAGGACTAAGTATGATTTCTGGATGGTATTTCCCAACCCCTCTTACTATATTAATCCAATTTGAAAGGCAGAGGAGCAGCAGCAGTGTGGACAGAGAGCTTATGTCTACAGGGAGAGTATGCAAAAACATGCAAAAGACGAGCACACCAGCGGGCTCTGAAAACACACTCTGGGATATTAATGTGAAGCATAATGCAAGTGTCAAAAGAGTCATTAAACGCTCAGCCTAAATGCTTCTACTCTGGGATTAGGCGGCCCCTTTCTTCATACACTCAGCCTATAGAGAGGTACTTAATGCCTGTGTGTATTCTGTCGTGTGGAAACGCTCTCCATATCACATTATTCTTTCATAGCTCACCTTCGCAGCGCTCGCTGTAACTCACCCCAAACTTCTCAGATCACCTGAGCAGATAAGCAGCACTTTGTCAGCGGCTCACCAAATCTGTCCCTGCACACACATGAGCAGCGTGTGGACGTGAGCGTGTGTGGTCATGCAGTGGCTGCCACACGCCTCTTCGTTCTAATTAACTCTGGACAAAACAAGGGAGGCACGAACATGTGAAATATCAGCCTCTTCATTTTCACAGACAGAGCGCTCCATCATCACCTGCTCTTTTACCTTTTCATCAGCAGGAGCTGCACACAGTCACAAAACCAGAGTTTAACACCTGTGCAGCACAGTGACACTTCAGGGCTCGATATCTATGATCACATCAGATAGTATGAAAAGATTGAGAGTGCGAGAAATACCCGGATGTATACTATATCGGAAAAAATTTTAAGTATGCGAGGTGGGCATACTAGTCACACTCAAACACCCCATAATGCATTGCGGCATGCATTATGACCAACAGGCATTCAGCAAAAAATCAGCCACTAGCAAACTTCCCGTTTTCAAAATAAACGCATCTTTTATTATCTTCTTTTAGTTCTTTAACGCTTTTGTAAATTGGGGTCGTTTTGGAGCCGACCGGAAGTTTCTTCAATAGCATAATGGCACGCATAACGGAATGTCTGAAATGCCGAAATGAAATTTGTATCCGTGCGTTTTATGGCTCAAATGACCACATTTTTATATTCTACATGGTGACTTTTGCGCCTAAAATGCCCTCTGGACTTTCAAATGTGGCAAATCAACAGAGATATTTGATAGTCTGATGTGCTTCCGATTTTTGTCACCGGAGGTTTGAAATGCATCATGGGAAACTTAGTAGTATACTACAGTGTGAACGGTTGGCATTCTAATCATACTTATAGTATGTAGTATACAGTATATACACATGAGTATGTAGTATGTAGTACGTTAGTATGCCATTTCGGACACAGACTTGGGGTCAACTGTACCCCTTAGTCCTTGGTCTTGCACGTTCACGTCTAGTAGTGTCCCAATTCTCCGTAGGGCTAAGAAGACAGACCAGGACCTCACTTGAAAGGGGTATGAGAATTTCCCATGATACACTGTGCCCCGCCAACACGAAGCACAGCGGAAACCAAAGGAAGTGCTTAATTCTAAGTAATTATTAAATCATAAAGTAAATATTAATCATGCTTTTAGTTGTTGGTCGCATTTTAATATTTCTCGTTATAACAAGCTAGCCTTTACAGCTGTGGCTACAGTTATTATAGCATCTGCTAACATCACAGCCAGCTAGCTGCTCTGGGTGATGACACAGCAGGAATAGAGTGCCGTCTTGTTTGTCAGCTGTGTGTTTCATCCATCAACTTGGCCCTCAAAACAGAGGGCTAAGGGGACGGGGTAAGATGAAGGGGAAGGGCTAAGCGGGTCGAATTGGGACTCACCCTTGATCAGTGAGGAACAAGGCGCTGTGTGTGTCAAGTCTGACTCTACATGTATGTGGAGCTCATGTTGTGCTCACTCATGCTTCCACAACACCGTAATACAATTAAACTTAACAGACAAGGACACAAATCAACCACTGCAGAATTAAAATGAATGTTTTCTTTCAGTACAGTGGCTGCTGATGTTTGTGCTGCTCCTGTAATCAATCAAACTTTATTTATAACATTACACAACAAATGAAGCTCAAAGTGCTGTACAAAAGGACAAACTAAAAGAAGATAAAAGGAAGTATAACCTGAACCCACTCCACTCACCCACCCAAATCTACCAACCCCGCAATCCATGGACAGTATTGATAAAATGCATCACAAATAGGGATGCATGATATTAATAGTCTGATATTGTACCAGCCAATATCAGCCTTAAAAGTTAAGTATCAGCATCGGCCGATATTGAATATGAAAAGCTGATATATTGGCCACACTTATTGGCCATATTATATCGACTGGAATTTAGGCAAATTACAGAAATGTACAATACTGATGCATCACAGTTTTCATTTTTGCAAGAGTTAAATGCTGTTTTTCTTGTTTCTCGCAAAAATACACTCTAACACTGAAAGAAAAAAGTCATTTTTTATTAAGTACAGAGCTTGAGCTCTTGGCCAGAAATATCTGTATCAGCAATAATAAATTTTTAAAAATTGGTATTTCAAATATCAGAAAAAAAGCAAAATTGTGCATCCCTGATTATAAATATAATAAATAATAATAATAATAAAACGGTTTAAAATGAGTAAAAACTGGAGGTTTGATTAAAGTTTAAAATCAAACATATAATCAGAATAATTAAAAATATTGCAAGCTGCAATTCATTACCTGCAAATTTTAATCAAAGAATTTCCACTTTACACCATGGCTAACATTTTACTACTCTAGATCTTGCAACTTTAGAAACAAAAGTATATGAGGGCAATATTTCTGTCTTCCCTTCACTTCTGTCCCTCCAGCACTCTCTCCTGTTCCCTCTTTTTCTTCCTGGACTCGTCTCTGGTTTTCAGAATCAGTGTGTAGATGACATGGGTAACATGGGTAACAGCTTTGCTCTTCTTTGCTGTAGTGTAACTTTCCAACCAATTTAATGAGTAACAACACTGAGAACAGGTTTGAAGTGTGAACCTACAGAGAGGGAAGACGGTTGGTGATGCTAGCTCTGTCAACAGTAGCTGTACTTGGAGAAGGGGGTGGAAAATTATTCTTCAGACCTGCCTAAATTTGTGATCAGGAGATTTACACTAACTACCAGCTACCTGCTTATTTTTCTTTTTACCATCCACTTTATTTTAATGTCAGAGTTATTTTGACTAGCTACAGCTGAGAACACCCAATTTCCTGATATGGATGTTACAAAATAAAAGCACTTTAACAGCATAGAAACAGGAAACTACCTTTCAAGAAAAATTGGATTAGATTAAATAGAAGTTAATTTGTCCCTTGGGAAGGCTCCTTAAGGGAAATTAAGGTTCCAGTAGCATTGTGTTGTACAATGTATTAAAGACAGGATATAAAAGTATATGTTTCTTCATTTAAATGAAATTGTTTTTATTTTCAATATATTTAACTGTAGCTACATGATACTTAAGACTAAGTGACATTAGGCAAAATTATTCAAACATAAAGCCCATGTTGTAAACATTGACATATGGATACAGCAGGGTCTTGCAGTAAGTCAGCGTGCAGCGTAGTTTAATGACTGTGGTCTATAGGTTTAGTATATCACCATACGCTGATCTAAACCATCTGATTTGCCTGGTTGTTTGTGTTCAATCCAAGCCTTGCTTAACAAACTAGTTGTACACTGTTTAGCTGCAGATGCTGTAATTCAGCAGGTAAGCTGATTTTTCTAATGCCGGTTAACCTGCTAACAATCAGAAAGTGACTCCTTTCACACTGCCAGCAGATCCGGGTCCAGTCAGCGGCAGATGAGCTGCGTGGCTGTTTTTTTCCTCTGGTGCATTGAGCAGATGTCATCGCGTCAATGACATCATCCACGTGCCGAAACTCTTCCATGAAAAGCATGGACATCATTGACAGGGTGGTCAGCAGTTTTCTGTACTATGTACTTTTGTCCCTCTTTAAAAATGTACAAACTCAGCCCTGATGATAAAAAAGCAGATGGAATTAGTCGCTGAGACGACAACGAGCCACGTACGTTACAGATGGAGGGGACGGGCGTGAAATTATGCTGTCGACACGCTACGCCTGTGTCATGACATAAATTGGCAGGTTGACATGGGTGTGATGTTCTCACTGAGGCCAATCAGAGGTGAGCTGATAAAAACCTATCGTTTGCAGGGTCAGTCGACTCGAGTCGAAATGTCGACGAGACCCTTTCGAACTGCAGACAGGAGCCGACTGTTACCGAGTTTGTCTGCTCCAAAAGTAAAAACTGAACTGGAAAAAAGGCGTTCAGGTTTGCAGCTCTTCATAATTTGAATGAACTACGAAAAGACCTAAAACTTAAAGATCTGGTTTCAATCGACACTTTAAGATGATGTTCAGCGACTTGGAAGCGGAAACATCTGCAGATGTTCTGACTGATGCACTTTATCTTTCTCACATGGGCAATTTTAGCATAATTGGCTATCTGAAAGTGTCACTTTCTTCCTTATCTATTAAAGTCTTCTTTTATGTGCAGTGTTTCCTCTACATTCATTTAGGAGCGGCGGGCCGCCGCTCCTACATCCTACCCGCCGCTCCTGCAATTTTTTTTAAAAAACTGTAAATACACCACTGCAGCATCATGTCGCTGCCTTCACATCACAGTCCTGCAAGTCGGCTGTCGCGGGTGCTGAGGCAGATAACTATGTTGCCCATAGTTGTGTCGCTATGGTTTGCTTACATTTAATAAAATGCATTTTTCCTCTCCGCTCTGAAAAACGCCTCCTCCCCCGCTCCTCTTGTGCAACACCGATAAGCCGCACGGCAACCAAACCGTCTCTCTGCAGGCGGAGTCCCCCCACATGCAGTCTTTATTGAGGCTGCTGCCACGAGACGTAGCGGTGATTCAGCGAAACGTCAGAGCAGAGGCCACCTAAAAGTGTCTCACAACACTCCCTGTCATAGAACGAGCCGATAACATCTGACTCATTAATTCTCTTTATTAACAGACTCAAACAGCGTGTCATATAGTTAGCAGTTCTCTCTCTCAGTCTACACTTCCGTTACCCTCAGCCAATCCCCGGGCTCCTCCTTAGCAGCCTTAACATTACAAAGATCGTCTACTCTGAAGATGCTCACTCTGACATACTACTATGACACTCCCTTCCCGAAAAACAATTCAGTAGAAAGGCTTCCCCACGTCCAGTTCTTCGATAGTTCGATATGATTTGCTGCTGCCAGGCGACTACAGCCAGAAAGTTCAAAACGCTGGTTTCTGAGCAGCAGGACAAAATCTGTGTGCATGCTCTTCGGCGGCAACCGCTTCTACCGCGGCGGTCCAAACCGCGTGCTGTCTGCCGACTGTCCCTCATTGAAATGACTGGAAGCGGTGCGTTGTGTGAAGGGGATGATAAAGACACACACACACTACACATACAGACTTACACACACACTCACACGGCGGATGAAGGAGCGACCATAACGGTAAAAAAATATTATTAAAAAAAAACAATTTAAACAAACATTAATGGATGACCTGAAGCTTACCAAACTATCTCCCCAAGCAAAAATCTCAGCATTTTTAAGCCAACTGTCCTTACTAAGAAGGGAAGCACAGCTAGCAGCAGTGGAGGAAACTTTCAGCATGTAGTTTCTCCTCATTGTCAGTCACTTGCTATAACTTTATGATTCATCTTCTCTCCACCTGCTGAGCTTACATGGTTACATGAAATGTTACATTCTTCCTGTTTTTTTTAGATACTTTTTATACTTTATGCGGTTTATTTTAAATTCTTTTGAGAATGTTGTAGTTGTGTGCCCACAGTGCTCACTATTTATTCAGATCTAAATGCTCTTTAGTTATGATATTATGGAGCATTATTGACAGACCCCCGCAACCCCGAACCCGCCGCCCCAAGGCAATGAACCTAGAGGAAACACTGATGTGTTTAGAGACTGGATGTGTTTATCTAAAACTGTTGAATGTGCTGCTGTCTTGGCCAGGACACTCTTGACAAAGAGACTTTTAATCTCAGTGAGGTTTTCCTTTTTAAATAAAGGTCAAACCCAAACATCACATTAAACCAAAAATATAAGATAAAATTCACAGTCAAACTGAGGACAAACTGTTACCTTAAATTTACCAAAGATGATTCTTTGTGTGGTTTTCTTACAGAAGAGTATGAAGGGCCATTTTAGATGGAAAAGAAATGTTGGCAGGTCAAGATTAAGCCAAAATGATGAGAATAAAGTGGAAATTTTTAGATAAAAATGTGAAATGAAAAGCTAAAAGTTAAAATTATGACATTAAAGTAGAGAATAAATTTGCCTTACAGTGAATTTTGACTTTTTCCTCGACATAACTATTTTCTGGACATTTCGACTCTTATATGCTTTTAATTATTTTAATCATTTTAATCATCTGACAAAGCTTTTATTTCTAGTCTTAAACAGTTTCACAGGCAGCATCTTTTATTCTTTCCTGTGAATGTATATGCATATGTATGTATATGTATGCGTATATATATATGTATATATGCATGTATGTGTATATATTTGGTCTGCAAAGCACTTTGTAACCCTGTTTTGAAAAGTGCTATATAAATAAAAATGTATTATTATTATTATTACAAAACTGTATTTTGACTTTATTCTCATCATTTCAACTTAAATCTCAAAATTTCGACTTTAACCTCGTCTTCCCCAAAAAATGTTCTCCATCTAACGGCCCTTTTACTCTTCCATAGTTTTCCTGTGCAGTCTTTTTTGAAACCAGCATACAACCAGGATTTTCAGCCGGATTTAAGGTAAGTGTGAATGATTGTCACTCTATGTGGCCCTGTGATTGGCTGGCGTGGTTCATGGTGTACCCCGCCTTGCCCAATGTCAGATGGGGTCGCTCCAGTCCCTGTGTGGCCCTGACGTGATGAACTGTAGAGATAATGGGCGGCTGACTTGAAACTTTTTTCATCTTTACTTTCCCAAGCTTTCAATTCCAGTGCTGCCAATCAAAGAACGAGTTCTTATTATTTAGACGTTAAATTCTGACATCTCTGCTATTTGCTGACCTCATTTAATTTTGGCTGTTGTTGCACTATAAAATGCTTGCTGCTGCTTCTGATTGAGGATCTGTAAGAGTTTGATTCAAGCTCTGTCACTTCTTAATTAATAATCAAACATACGACTTGAGGAGGTGCCAGTAGCCGGTCACGTCCGTGCACCTTAAGTGTTGAAGCTATCCTCAAAGAGTCTGGGATAATCATGGCTCCTTCAATGTGTGTCATTTTGCACTCTTTCTCCCAATAATCAACTCTATAAGGTGCATTTTCTGTACAATAAAAGTAAAAAACAAACATAAATCTTACCATAAAACACCAACATTATTTAGAATTTGAACAGTACAAATATTTACCCAAATGCTTGCTCATACATCGATGCCTTTTGTGAATAATGAACACAAACAGAACAGCATTCTGCCCTAAAGGCCCTGACAAACTCAATAAACTGTATAAATGCAAATTATATAATCACCAACCTAATTTACCAACTATAATAGTAGATAAACTCATGCAAATGCAAAGAACCTCGTACAACAGGCCTGAACAGCCAACTGAAGCTCCACAAGAGCAGAAAGCCTAAGATGCTCTGAATCAAGAGATGTTTCACCTCGAGTGGAAAGCAGCAGCACAGTGTACTGTAGCCCTGAAAGACAATTCAGATCAAGTTGCAAACTCTGTTAGGTGCTAAATATAGCTCACCAGGATATTGTAGATACACAAACAGAATGAAGCGCCTGTGCACACACACAGGGAGAGAGGAGCAGTAGTATCTCCCTTTGTGAACAGGTTTAACAGCAGCGTTATCAAAGTGCATTCAACAGGCTGAGCTGGCAAGGTGTGAGGGGGGGGCAAGTTAACCGAATCAGGAGAAAACAGTTGGGTTACCAAATATTTACAATGCAGCTGTGCTTTTGCAATGCCACGTGCTTTAAAAGGATGCAGACCAAATCTATTATGAAGATGAAAACAGGATTTCCCAAACTTCAAAACCCTGAAAGAGGCTGGGGACCCCCGCTGATCCAGGAGGTGGAGACCATTTCATGTCTCGCAATCCTCAAGGGAGTTCACCTCCACTTTTAGAACCACCTGCTTAAAAGACAGAACAAATCTCCAAAACATATCTCTAAAAGTATAGGTATGTCAAAAGATAGGTAGGTGAGATGAATAATTACATCAAGTCAAAATTTCTAAAGATGGTTGGTGAAATATTGATTATGGGCATTTTGGCCAGCAAAAAAATGGATTTGAAGTAGGTTTGTTAATTGAGCATGATTCACTACATTGAGTATTCTGGTACTAGGGCTGGGTTTAAAAAAACAATTTAATCAATTTGAATCGATTTCCCTTAAAATGGTTCACAATCGATCCATAAAATCCAAAGATCGATCTTTTAACTTGGGTAGTTTTTTCTTCACTGGATGTGCAGAGAAGCAGCCTGTGGTATCAACCCTGCTAGTCTCATGTCATCAGCGTTTAACGCTGCTTTCCACTCAACAGGATCTCATGAGATGTTACAAGCAGTCAAACAAACATGGTGGAAGCCAGCAGCACCACCAGCGAGTCTAAAAGCTGATGCTTGGACGTATTTCGGGTTTAACACGCACGAAGAAAAAGACGAGATGGACAAAAACCAAGTAAAATATGACTAATGTAACTGCTTTGGGTTCAGTTCTTAATGTAAAAACAATTTTTTATAATGTACCAGGTCAAAAGGCCACTTTTTAAATTTACAGCATTATTTTAATTGCGATATCCCAGACTGAATAAATATTGAATCAAATGGATTTGAGACCTTGTAATATCAAATTGAATCGATCCAGAAAACCTGAATCGATACCCAGCCCTATCTAGCACATTTGGACATTTTCTCCAACTTTCATCATACAGATCAGTTTTCTCTAAGAGCTCATATCCTTCTTTTTCAACTTCAATATGTCTTGAGGTGTTGGTGGCTGGGAGGTTTGCGTCCATAAACATGTCCCACATTGAGACACACTTAATTACCTCTGCCAAGGAGGTTATGTTTTCGGGAGTCAGTCTGTCTGTCTGTCTGTCTGTGAACAAAATAACTCAAAAAGTAATGGATGGATTTTGATGACATTTTCAGGAAATGTTCAGCATGGGAAAAGGAAGAACTGATTCGATTTTGGTGTTGATCCGGATCATCATCTGGATCCGCCATGACGAAAAATGGGATTTTCGTGAGTAACTACTGAACTAAAATAGATATCATTATGAATCCAGTTGCTAATGGTATGTTTTCATGGTCAAGGAATCTAAATATTTACATGAAATAAAGGTGGGACTAATATTTATGGTAAAAATCACAATATGGGGGGAAGACTGTGGTGCTGGCGGAGGTCTGCGCCCTCTAAGTGCTTTTCTAGTTTCAGCCTGTGGCCTACTTAAAATCCCAGAAATCATAGAACTAGACATTTAAAGTGGAATTCAATATAAATGAGGAATATCACAGAAATGGCCAACATTTTACATAAATCTATTTTATTTTTTTGGAGTAAAAAGCAACATATCTCTTGGAAAATGCTCCGAAGGGGGCACTAAGGCTGGGGACAATGCACACTTCACTTCCCCTCCCCCTTCTCCTCCCCTCATTAACAATACAAACATGTCGACGCGACCGTCTAAGGTACTGGCTAAGTTGGCGAGGAAGCTACCAAACTGAAGGCTAACTCAAAGTACAGGGCAGAGCAGTTTCCTAACGATTATTGCAGGTGATCAAATGTTCTCCAAATTTTCTCAACAAACTGTTGACTTAACTTGTAAAGATACGTGTGAGGACCAGCTGAAGTGGTTATATTTCACTACTTTGTACAGTGTATCAGGGTTACATTTGCATGAAATACTAAAAGCTAATTCTCAAGAAAACACAATATGGGAAAAACTAAAATGGAATTTTGGAAAAAAATAACCGGTTTTATTGGGCCCTTGTTTAAGACAGTGGCCTGATTATTTCTGATAACTGAAAACAAGAATTTAACCAGGGTCTGAGACAGGCTGTTTTTACATTAGATCGTCTGGGAGAGTTGTTCTGATATGAGTCGATGTTCGGTTCATTTGAATACACAGCAATCGTTCTGTTATGGTACAAACAACCGTGCAGGGCTCACCTGAAAGAGGTGGTCTCGGCTTGCTTCCAATCACCCCTGATGCAATTTGTTTGCAGTGAGGACACAATCATAATGAAAACATGTTTGGTTCCGAGAATTAAGTCCAACTTGTTCAAGCAGGGGAATTTATCCTTTTTAAAGCTGCTCCCCACTTTTGCACAGCCCTGACAGTTTGTCTGCAGACACTCCCACAGGTGTTACACACTATCTGGTGTCCTCCATGGTCCACTGTGGACACCAGCGAGTATTTAAAGCCCCTCTTCAGTTTGTATATCTTATATTGTGAGGTGTGTCCCAATTTGCTCATCTGTATAATCTGTAACAGAACATTTAATCCCTGCCATTAATCACAATGTGGATAGCTTGGCTTGCTGTCTTTCTTCAGTAATCGCAGCTCAGCTCGTAGTCAAAGCAACATGAGCTGTGACGTAAAGGCGTCGGGCCAGCCTCGGCCATTTGTGCGGCTCAAAATACTGAACTTTTCAGAACAGAGCTGGTGTGAGCATGAATCAATGGAAAGAAATTCTGAGTATGTGTAGGTTTTTTTCCAACAAAACCAGAACAAAGCGACTGAGCTGTAGGTGTGAAACCACCTGATATTGATGTTGCAGATCATCACTGATATTGTTTGATATTCATGGTGACAGATCTAATCACACAGACAGAAAGTGGAGACTGAAGATGCAGGAGAGCAAGACAGGAACACAAAAACACAGAACTTCAACAACTATTGTGCCTGTTTGATAAATCAGCCTATGGCGACTACCAACATGTTAACTTCACTGATACTATGGTGATTCTTTTTAGGTCGAGAGATGCTAAAGTGCCACATGGCATGACTGAACATGTGTTATAACTGTGCAGGAATAGTTGGAGAATAAAGCTGAGATATTATTCTACAGCGGTGCAGCTCCAGAGGCAGTATTAGCTGCATGTAGCCCTCCACATGTCTGCTCTGAGAGTGTGATGAAGTGACAGGTTTCATTACACAGTCTGTCACCTACTGAACACCGTTTAGGAGCTTTGCACAAAAAAACTACATACAAATGCTGCTTTGGCAGCATCTGACAGATTATCCTGCTGAGGAGCCAATATAAGTAATTACATCTGGATTGAAACTCTCCTTATTGATGAAGTGTGAGGAGAAGAAGGGGTTGAGCGAGCATGGCATTGTTTTCTCAATCACGCTAATAACTCTGTGATGTTTGTCAATGTTTGGACCGGCGGTGAAGTGCTGAGGACTAGTTTGTGTAATTTAGACCATGTCAGGAAAACTGTTGGTAAATTTTAGTGATTGTTTATTTTTAAAATGTTTCTTAGTTTTGCTTTCTAGGTCATTTTTGTTCACAAATTCTGCAAGCAAGTTTGTTCAAATGTAACAGTTTCATAAAAGATAAGTATTTAGGACAATATTTCTGCAAGACTTACAAGTAGAAATCAACAAATAACTAATTGATTCATTTAATTATAAAATACCCAATAATAAACCACTGCATACTTAGGGATGGGAACTGACAAAATTTTATGGATACCAGTGCTATTAACAATCCTGCCATTCAATCCAATTCTTTAACAATTTCTGCAGATTTTACGTGTGGGCAAATGTTGGTCTGTAGATTTTCAGTGTCAACAATGTCAAACAGCATAGATAACTGCTTCTGCAAGCTGCTGGTGTTTCCACTCACTTAAGGTTGTGCAGCACTTGCCTTTTGTAAAAAACTAAGCCATAATTCTGACGCATCTAAACCCTGTCAGTGGAAGGAATTGATAAGGGAATTGATTAACAAAAAGACTCATGATATTGACTCTTTGATGGAGCTGTTAACGATTCCCAACTGGAATATGTTTTCGATCCCCATCCCTATGCTTACTGCTTAACTACAAAGCACAAAAAATACAAATATTGCCTTGGCAGCATAGATCAATTGGAGTTGTAATTACACATAAGATCGACACAAGATTCAGGGGGAAGTGTTCGGCTAAGCAACCCTGCATTGTTGACAAGACTGCACAAAAAAGTCTCAAATGTTGGTCAATGCCCTTGTCATTCTGACAGCTGTCCAAACATTGCTAATATATTTGTGAAATTAAGTCCACTAGTTATCCAAATATACTGACTGTAAAGCACTGACAAATTTATCGGGAGAACTTTGCTGTTTAATTTCCAGACAAGACTTCTTGAGAGATTGAGACATCTTTCTTTTTGTTAAGGCAGTATTACATTTATATAGGAAGTTCATTGTATTTTCTCAAACTGCACAAATATGTTGGCAACATCTGTAAAGGTGGTCAAAAATGGCAGGGAGTGAAGCTCCCTCTGATATACAACTTTTTTCTCTTGCAACCAGCCTTTTTATTGTCGCTGTAAGGCACAAACCTGGCAATTTTTTATTGCTTTTAAAAAGAGCTATTGGTCACCTTCAATGTTGGTGAGTGTGTTTTATAAACTTCTAACTAATAAAAGCACAAACAAACAAACAAGCATTTATAGTCAGAACAATACAAATTCATCTATTTAGTGGTAAAATGCTTCTCCAGTCCCTGCAAATAGAAATTTTGGAGTTTAAAGTTTGAGTCTGACAGTAGCAATATACAACTCTGCAACAAACCAAAGCAATCTTATCAGACAAATCACTGCGTTAGATAAAACTCAGACAAATCACTGCATAAGATAAAACTACCAAAAAAAAAAAAAACCTGAATCGGAGACTAAACACTGTTTTGTCCTTCGGATTTTTTGGTAGCTTTTGCCCACGACTTGAAGGTGGACAGTTTGCATCGGTCTGCGTTAGCTGGGAAAATCTCCTGGTGTTTGAGAAGTGAAGACGCAAATCTGCAAGTGTGTGACGGGAACAGACCCGACCTGACGCAGCCAATCAAACATTTTTGAAGGTTTTGTTGTAAAGTCTACTTCGACACAACAGCAAACACGTGATGCCAACAGCCAATGAAAATGAGAAAGTGGAACAGAGGAAACAGCGTCAGACGACTACAGGAGGTCTGACGGGGAATATCAACTCGCACTGTTACCTTTTCCTGAGTTTGCTGAGAGTTTGATACGTTCAGTTGCTTTAGTAATTGTGTTTAATCATGTTGATCTCAATATCCATTAAAATAATTACTATTTAGACTTTTACCATAAACAAACAGCCCTAGTGTTTACTCCTAGTCTTTTAAAAATTGTTCAGGCTGAAAGTTGTGTATTGTCTCCAACTTTAACAGCAAAATTAAGTTGGCAACATCTGGAAAAGTCAATGGAACAGCTCCTCAGCATGTCTACGTAACTGTAATGAAACTGAATATAGTTTGTGCTTTGTAACAGCTCTATTTTATATATGATATAACCCAAAGTATTTGAGTTGAGACCTTTAATGGCAACACTTATCTAGCAAAACTCCTCTGTGTGATTCGTCCATCAGTGTGAAAAAGAGCACTTCAAAATCAAAATTTAATAGACATTATTATCATTGCCTTTCACTTTAGAAAAAACTCAGTGATCAGGATAAAAAAAAAATATCAGGACACATGACAAAGCTAACTTTTATTTTCCACTTAAACTATGGCAGATATTTTAGATAATTGTAGTTTTACAAGTGTACTTCCATGCAACGCCCAATTTTTAGCATTAAGAATGTGTCTCAAAACTTTGCTGATCGGGTTTCATCAATTTGATTTCAATATCTATTAAATTAATTGCAATTATTACTTTTGACACAAACAAACAGCCCTAGTGTGAACTCCTAGTCTTCCAAAATTGCTAAAGCCAAAGATTGTGTATTGTCTCCAACTTTAACAGCAAAATTAGGTTGACAATGTTTGGAAAAGTTGATGAAACTGCTCCTCAGCACGTCTACACAATTGTAATAAAGTTGAATACATTTGTGTATTTTAATAGCCCTGTGTTGTTATGTTTTGTTTAATTAGTTTTCTTATGTTGTTAATACTTAAAAATCTCAATCAAATACTGTTAATAGAGGAAGAGAATGAGTGTGAAAGGCATAATGAATTAATGTATGTGGTGCATGTTGATGGTTGTGTAACATTTTTTTTATTTCAAAATCTATCAAAATATTGCAATTATGACTTTTGATATAAATTTACAGCCCTATTGTGAAATCCTAGTCTTTTCAGATAAAGACTGAAGGTTGTGTTTTGTCTCCAGGGAAATTAGGTTGACAACATCTGGAAAAGTCAATGAACCTGCTCCTCAGCAGTTCTACACAATTGTAAAAATGTTAAATATTTTTTGTGTATTTTAACAGCCCTGTGTTATGTTTTGTTTTATTTGTTTCCTAATGATGTTCATACTAAAAATCTCCATTAAATACTGTTTAAAAAGGAAGAAAATAACTATGAATGGCATAACCATTCAATTAAAGTATGAGGTGCATGTTGACGATTGTGTTCCATAATTTTGATTTTAAAATCTATTAAAATATATGCAATTTAGGCTTTTGCCATAAACTAACATCCCTGTTGTGAACTCCTAGTCTTTTCCAGTTGTTAAGACTGAAGGTTGTGTTTTGTCTCCAGCAAAATTAGGTTGACAACATCTGGAAAAGTCGGTGAAACTGCTCCACAGCATGTCTACATAACTGTAATAAAGTTTAATACATTTTCTATGTTTTTATATAATATAAGCAGAAGTAGGTGAGTTTCTGGAGCCTGATGGTGTGTGCCCAGGGCCTCAGTTTTCCTCGGCTCGCCCCTGTCTGTGCCTCCTGAGCAGGTTTAGCCTCTTAGCTCATAATAAAAGATTAAAACGCTGCTTTGGCTGCGTCTGACAGATTAGCCCACTGACAAGCTAATATAAGTAATTACACATCTGGACGGACACGCACGCCATGGCAGCCCGTGTGGGAGAAAACGTAAAGTTGAGCAAGCCCCGCATTGTTGTTGTGAGGAGAATTTAAGGACACATGCCCCTGGTGTGAACCCTCAGCGCTCCTGAGCGGAGAGACTTGCTGCGCCAGTCTGCCAGGTCCGGGGCTAACTTAGCATGCTAATTCATGTCTCCGCTAGCTCTCGTAAACTGACGTTGCCGTGCTACACATCTGCAAGCGACCGCAGCTAGCTAACGGGATTTGAACTTTGTTATTGGCTCGCTAGCGACCCGAAGACTTCATAAAAGGAAGGAAAGTTACACGAGTCCTCACGTAAAGGGGGCAGCCGCGGAGTAGAGGACGGCTAGCTCGGTGTCAGTGTGTGTGAAGCCGCGTACTGTACCTGCTGTCTCAGATCACAAGAGGCCGATGTCAGCGCTGACGGCCAGCCGACATTCCCCCGAGTGGCCGCCGCCACCGCTTGCTCCCTCCGCCGTACCACTGCGCAAGATGGTCCCGGTGTCTCCCCCCGCCGATGCTCGGTGAAGAGGGGAGCTGCTGCGGTTTGACGGTGCTTAATAAGACGGCGTGTCTAGGGTGAAGTTTCGGCAGAAATCAGAGGACGCGTCACCTTGCAGCGGTTCATGACTCCCACTATTGAAGATGTAGAAGGGCAGGACGTTGCATTTCTCTGAGTCCATATCACTCCCAGCCGCTGACAATAATTAGTGTGGCCACACGGGCATCCGTATGTCACTGTGCTGATATGTCAGGCTGGACTTCTGTGCAGCTCCTCTGCATGTTTCACTCTCTGTCTTCTCATCACTGCAAACTTATGACATTTAAGATGATGCTCATGCCAACTCATAGGGCTGGGAAATAAAACCAAATACTACAAACTTTTATTGTTTCAGCCGAATGAGAGAATCCAACACGTTTAGCAGTGTGCACAGTGGAAAAAGTGTGCTAGAACAAAAATTATACCACTATAATTCAGAGAAAATATGGACCATGATATACGATGCAGTATAAAATGATAGTGTTAAAATATTTTTGTCATAAAGAAATGTATGAAAAAATAGAAACACTTTCTGATCACCTATGGAATTTTGTACGAGGCCTATACCAACCCATAGGGCTGGGAAATAATCCAAATACTACACAATCTTATTTTTCCAGCTGAATAAGAGAATCCAACACTATTATCAATTTACACTGTAAAAAGTCTGTAAACTGTGACAAAATTAACACATAAAAAGAAAAAACAGCTGACAGTAAGATGAAGAACTAAAAATACAAAAAGTCAAAATTTGTTAAAAGATCAAAATTCCTTTTTTTTAAGTTATACTACATAGGACTTGAAAATAAAACCAAATACTACAAGCTCTTATTGTTTTAGCCAAATGACACTGTACAAAAGTCTGTTATAACAAAAATTTCTTAGAACAAAATTTATTTTAGGGTTTAATTACCACTATAATTCAGAGGAAAACTGAAGAATGATATATGGTGCAGTATAAAATGATAGTGTTACAATAGTTTTTGTCATAAAGAAATCTATGATAAAATAGAAATACTTTCTGATCACTTATGACATTTAATATGATGCTTATACCAACCCATAGGGCTGGGAAATAAACCAAACACTACAAACTCTTATTGTTTCAGCCAAATTAGAGAATCCAACCATTTCATCAATGTGCACTTTAAACAGTCTATAAACTATGACAGAATTAAACAGAAAAACAGAAGAAGAACCAAAAACAAAAAGTCAAAATTTGTCAAAAGATCAACACTCCTTTATAAAGTTATACTACATAGGGCTGGGTAATAAAACCAAAGACTACAAACTCATTGCTTTAGCTGCATTAGAGAATCCAACACTTTTATCAATGTACACTGTGGAAAAGTGTACAACTATAAGAGACTAAACAGGTAAACAGAAACACAGGTAACTGTAAAATGAAAAAAACAGAAACCAAAAAGAGAAATTTGTGAAAAGAATTTTCTCCATTTCTTTTTAGTGATTCACTACTTTGATTTAAACAGAGAAAAACCGTGGCACAGTAAATGGTGCAGCAAAGTAAAATAATAAAATGATAGTGTTAAAATAGTTTTGTGAAGTGCTTTTATTTATAAACAAACAAACTATGATAAAATAGAAATACTTTGTGATCACTTATGACATTTAATATGATGCTGATGCCAACTCATAGGGCTGGAAAATAAAACCAAATACTACAAACTCTTATTGCTTTAGCTGCATTAGAGAATCCAACACTTTTATCAATGTACACTGTAAAAAAAAGTCTGCAAAACTATGACACATTAAACACGCTCTGTGTGATATTAATAAAGAAGTACTTTGTGATCATTTAAAAGAAATAAGGACTACAAAACACTAAAACTTAAAATACATGAAGAATTAAATGTAGTTTTTCAAACCTTTCTCCTCAATAACTTTAAGTAAAAAAATAGGTTATGGATACGTAATACAGTAACTTGAATTTGCAATTTCTCAAACCTCTTAGCATACATGAACTAAAAAGAGTGGGAAGAACTTTTTTAATCCTACTTCCTTAAATTTTACTAAACTACCTCGCTGAAATCATGGCACTTTATTAAATTTACCAATAATTTTGGAACATGTACAGTAAGTATACAATGCACTCATCACTCAAAGAAAAAGTCATACCCAGACCTTAAATGTTTTACCATACCCTGCCAATGTTGCATCAAAATAACAAATAAGCACATTGTGGTATTAATTTATCAATGTACCTCTGGAGAATATTTGCTTTATTCTTCTTTTAAACAGAATTATGCTTGAAATGTGCTTTTCTTCTGCACTTAATCTGTTCCACCGTTTAACTCCACTAACAGTTAAGTTGTTATACATACATTCAAAAAATATTAATGAGAGAAAGATGTATTATTTATAAGATAAATATACTCTTTAAGGAAAAGAAATGGCAAGAAAAAAGCTGAAATTTTGGGAATAAAGTGGAAATATAAGAGTAAACTCTTCTCACATTCAATATTATTCACACTTTTCTGACTTTTTCTTCTTCATCTCAACATTTCATTTGGACTTATTATGCACTTCAATTTGATATCATTTGTCATCTAACTGTGTGCTGTTAAAGAAAAGAGTCAATGATGACATGTTAGAGCAGCGATCAGTAAAAAAGATCAACGCAGCATGAGTGATGAGAGAGAAGAGCTGAGCTGTATACTTAAGGGATGCTGGTTTGGTGGAGTGGTTATCAGTCAGGCATGACCCATGTTCATACTTCTGCTGGCCAGGTTTGAGTCCAGCCTGTGGTCAGTTTGTGGAGTGTCTTCCCCTACTCCCCCCCTAGCTCTGTTCACAAGCCTGTCTACTGTCACTCTGTCCTATAAAGCAAAAAAAAAAAAAAATGCCCAAAGACTAGCTTCAGGTATAAGAAAATATCAATATATCACAACATTCTGTATTGATACTTTCAGATAATATTGATATCTTGTTTGTAAAGAAATGTAGCTCTAGAAATGTGGGACATTTTTTTGGGGACTGTCGTCCAGCCTCTGGTCACTTTTTGGCTTTAAAGGCATTTGATTGTTCATCGCTCATTTACATTATAATACATTTATCCATATGTAGGACCATGCGTTACATAAATACTAGTTAGAAAGTGTTTTCCGAATAAGTAATATGAAAAGGATGTTTTTAAATTAACAAAATATTAATGACAGAGTAGTGAAAGCAAAGCAGTGATATCGTACCCTGCCTACAGTTTCACTAGATATGATGATACGTATCACAACCCATGTGAAGCTATATGTGTCTCAATGTCAGATTATTTTCACCCCTAACCGTAACACTCTCTATGTTTGAGTTTATTTTTGTGTGAAACTGCAAAGACTATCATGCTTTATAAACATGCAAATATTTAGAGAAGGAACGAGTAGTAAGTTGCTCAAAAGTGAAATGAAAACTAGTTTTGATACTAAAATATATGTGAAGTAACTTTATTACATTATTGAGGAGCAAATAATTGCATTTTTTGAGGTACTTGCTCCAAACTGTTTGGAACATATTAAGACTGCATGCAGGGATTTCTCCCGATTTTTGATAGTTAAAACAAAAAACAGCAAATTTGTGGTCTTTTGGCCCCTGATTTGTTGTCATGGCGTTTAGAGGTGTTTGATTGGTTTGTTTTTACTTTAGATAGGAAATGTCCTTCAATATTAAGAAATAGATGTGTTTGCATTTCACTTAAATACCTTGAATTAATGAATGAAACCTTATTTAACCAGAAGAAACTCATAGAGATTAAATTATCCTGTGGTCAATAACACAATTACACTTTATTGTCAGTGTTAGGCCTACCAACTCTTCCCTATCGATATCAAACTAAGATATTTAACTAGTACAATATTATCTTTGAAAATAAATCATCATATCTTAAACTGGATTATTTCCAAGCTGTACTCTGATTTTTTTCTGAAAGACTTAAACTATCACGTTTTCTTTCCTGAAAATTCAGGGAATCAGAGAACAAATGAAAGAACAGCTCCAACACATATGCAGAC
The DNA here is from genome assembly GCA_036419115.1 of Scarus forsteni. Taxonomy (NCBI): domain Eukaryota; kingdom Metazoa; phylum Chordata; class Actinopteri; order Labriformes; family Labridae; genus Scarus; species Scarus forsteni. The sequence continues at coordinate 13,226,078 of JAZDUH010000198.1, forward strand.
AAGTTCCCTTTCTTACAATATATTTGACTCCCCAACAGAAAATAAAAGTTGTTAAGGATTAAAAAACAATGTAAACAAACTTCAGACTGTCTCATTTCAGAGTTTCTCAGATCCAGTTGTTGCACTGCTGAGCGCTCCCTCTGGTGGTGAGGGTCATAAAGCTGTGGCTCTTCCCCTCATGTGAACTCTGTGCTCAGCCACTTCCTGCATATGTTCAGACTATTTTTAATTTGAAACACGAGGTCGAGTTATGCCTATACGCTTATTCTCATGTAGAGCTGATGGAGCACATTTGATTTAGCCTGATGAGGAACTTCATGGAAACTCCAGTTCACACCTGCAGTTGGCTAGGGCTGGGCAATAAATCAAAACACTTTAAGAGAAATAAAGAGTAAAACAAAATATTTTACATGGCCATATGTTCAATTGGTTAATATCTTTAATTTAAAAAGTTGTCAGGCCTACTACTCAAAAGAAATAGTTTCTAGATCAAGTTTTAACTTTTGTATTAAACGTTGTACTAAGTGTTAGACAGTCTCCAAATGTAAACATGCTTCAGTTTAACATGATGTAGATTGATAGATAGAGATAATATGTTTTTAGTATATTTGCATCATACAAATCAAGCTTTGTTATAACAAAACAATGAGATAAGTCATTCACTTGTTACCATGGCTAATACCGTAAAATAAAACTGATATTTATTTGTTTATTTGTTTATTTGAAAGAATCCCCATTATCTGATGCCAAGATGACAGCTAGACTTCCTGGGGTCCAGAAAAAAACATACAACACACACAATTTACTTTCTCAGTTACTCACAATTACAGGGAAAAACATGACAACACTAAAAGTACTTGTTAAAACAAAAACAATAAAATTAGGAAAAGCTACATCCCATATCACATGACAGAAACTCACTCAGTCTAATAATAGTATTATCCAAGATAAAATCAACAACAAATACAATTTCAGTCTCCTTTTAAAAACAGTTTTATCCTTAATTTCACAAACCACTACTGGAAGTTTGTTCCAAAACACAGTTGACCTAAACGGTACAGTCCTCTTGATACAGTCGGACGATGGTAGGGGTTATGAAATCTGTCCACTATTAGCTGCTCTGGTGTAATGTGAGTGCTTATATAGATGCATATCTGCTCAGGGCATCCATACATCCTAAAATTATTGTTGCAGTTTCTTTTCTGTGTTTGGCATTTTCAAGCCTGGGATGACCAAACCTCTACATAAGAACCACTGTCAAATCCTTATGATTCACAGATGATTCTGGCAAAGACAAAAACAGAGCAGAGTATAAGTTCAGAAGAAAGTTTAAGTAGAAAGGCTGTGGACACACGTGTTTTACAAAACCATGAAAAAGTGTATTTTGCACAATGTGGGACCTTTAAAATAAAAATGAACTCAGCATTAGTTGGTTAGGCTTTTATTTTAGTTGGTCTTGTGTAAAATGATTATCAGTGTTGTTTCATTTTTTTTTTTTACAAGAATTATGTTGAAGTTTATAATCCTACTGTAAAAACGCTCCATCCAAAAGAAAAAAAAAAAATCATTTCTAAAGATATGGAGGCCATTTCTTCATTATTATGACTCTTTACAAGGGCCCCTTTATAATGAAAAGGACTGAACTCATTAGGCCTGGGCAAAAAATCAATAAGATTTAAAAATCGAGTTAGAAAGTCCATTCGTTTTTCCTGAAACCCCTTCATATCACTTTCGCACTTTGTACACTTTTACATATTTCACAACAAGAGTTGAGTTTTCTATTAAGATTTGTATTTTTTTTTACAACAAGTGTTACGTCAGGCATTTTATCTTCATAAATAATTCAGACAAGTACAGTGCACAGGCACTTTGTGTCGATTTCTGTGTTGATTTCGACCTGGAGGCACTTTTAATGTACATTTTAAGTATAAATAAATGTATATTTTGGAAATAAATTTACAGTGAGTAGTTATTTAATTTTAAATGGGGTGGGGGCATCAAATCAGATCATGAATCGAGTTTTTTATTTAAAAATCGAAGATGCTTTTTTTTGGGGGGGGGGGGGGGATCGCACAGCTCTAGAACTCATACATGACGATTAATCTCTTATTTCTTATTATTTAGTGATATTATTATTTACTTTTTTCTACATCCCCCTCCTTTGGGTATGTGGGTGAACTCAATGGGTCAATGTAACTGAAGAATGTGCACTCCTATGTATTTTTGAAGATAACTGTGAATTAAAATGACAAATACACATGTTGTACTCCTGTGGGATAAAAGTTCTGAAAAATCATAAAATATATTTACACAAAAGAAAAAAAATACTGACATGTATTATATGTCTCCTTCATGTATCTCAGCAAGATGATCTCTGACATATTTCTCTGCTTTGTGAAGATCATGTTTGGTTATTTTTTTCCCAATGTGAATAATCACACTTAAACAGTGTCTGAGCTTGAACGGCTCCTGAATCAAATCCTGTAAAGGTCATTATGGGATGCTGGTTTATCCACAGAAAGGTCTGGGGCCTCAATAAGACCAATAAATGGGCCCCTGATTGGCTCTAGCATGGCAGTCATCATACATGTAAAAGTTAAGATTTTTTTACAATACCAGGTTACCTAAAGGACAGGATGCCAGTGCCAGTGCTCATCTTACTTTCTGTCTCTGTAAATTAATAATCAGATTCTGGCTCACCAAGCAAACCAACCTATGTTTAGCAATTTATCCCACTTTATTTTATGTCTTCTTGAATGTTTATCTAATTTATCTACATTTTTTTACTTATTTTATTTGTACTTTGCACTGCAGCTGGGAAGAACTTCATCTCAATTTTTTTGTGTATTTATACATTGTAAAATGACAATAAAAGGAATCTTGAATCTTGAACACCGGTATAACAAAAAGAAAAACGCTTACAGTTTTTTAAAAGAGGAGTCCAGCAATGGGAAACAGGCAACTGTAAAAACAAAATGTTTGTTGCTTTCATTTATTATGGCAAGTATTTTGTTTTTATGGGGAAAAAAGTTAAATTTAAGGTGAAACATGTTTCTGGTCACTCGTTATGGGACCCTTTTTCCATCGATTTATCTTTGCATGTATTAAAGCTCTCTGCCCTTGAACTCTTTGTAACTCTACCCAATGTCTCCCCTTTATCAAAAAAGGCAAGAGCAACCCTCCCAGTTATGTCAGTATGGACATCCACCTCCCTATGATTGGAGACACTTCCTGAGCCAGGTGTTCAATGTTCCAGTGCAGCCACAGTAAACAATAGAGCACAGCCCTGGAAAGCTGAAGCCACATCCTTGAGAGGTGGTCCAACACGACAAACGAAGTAGGAGTCTCTTGGACTTCAGCCACTCCACAGATGGAGGTCTGGGCTCTCAAAACAAAACCAAAGCACATGAAAAACTTCCAAAAAGAGGATCAATCAGAGAATCAGTGTGTTTTACTCTGATGAGAATGTAGGGCGTGTTGAAACATTAATTCTTTTACCTAAAGTGACTTATGTGCTCCAGCTGTTTCTTTGAATTGCCCTCTTTTTTGGGGAATCCATTGGAACTTTTTTCACAGCTGATGAGCCGTTGCACTAAAATAGTTTGTTCTGAGCAGGGCTGAAACTGAGGGGTTTATGGACATGCCAAAAAAACTGTCTGTGTGAACGATTAGGCTTTAAAAATACATTCAGGGGACATCTGATTGAGTAAAATAAACACCTCAAAGATAGAAACATAGTACTACAATGTTTACTGGTGTTGTTGCCCATGTAATGACAAGCTTACTGAGGAAGAGGCAGAGAAGGTTCATCATCTGTAGCTCTAAAATATAATGAGTGGTGCAGGAATGAGGCAGTGTGAATTTTGTTGACAAGTTATTTTTGTCAACCCTTTTCCTCTGATGTAATATAGTTTATAACTAAAAAAAACAATAAACGTGGACAAAAACTAAAACTTAAATTGACTGACATTTTCACCAACAGATAAAAACTAGACTAAAGTGTTTGACAGAGACTTTATCCAATCAGATCTCATTTGGTCATGTAGAAAGTAGGATGCTTTAGATTCATGGTGGTGGGATAAGTTGTGGAGCAATCCAAACAGAGCTCCTCGTTTAATGAATCGATATTCATGTAGAGCAGGTTCACAGTTTGTTGTCAATTCTGGTATTGTAACAGAGATGCTCAACAAAGCTGACTGTATTTCACACAATAGTTAAATTTGTTTCTTTAAACTTAAACATTCAAACTTTACTAGCACTCAATAAAGGGTTATTAGATGTTTTGTTTTATCCAAGTGTAAAACATGACTTCAGACATTTAAGGAAACTTGAAAAAAAAGCCTTAAACTTTACACTTCATATTTTAGTCGACTAAGTTACAGTTGATTTCCTTGACTAAAATGTTGTGAAATTTCGTCAACTACAACTAGACTAGTATTAAAATAATTGTAATGACTAAATTTTGACTTAAAGTAAAAAATATTTGAGGCAAAAAGACTATGAGTAAAACTAAATTAAACTGGAATGAGGCACTGCTGGTGTATCAAATTAGTTAGAACTGATAACACATAAATACTCATTTTACGACCCATTCGTTTGCCCAGCCCTACTGTCTGCTGCATCTCTTTCCCTCTGTTGGCTGTTGCCTAAGTGCACCTATTAAGAAAACATGAGAAACTGTTCAGCAGGAGAGCACATGTCGTGTGTTTTCCTTGTCCAGATGTTTCCACTGCTGCACAGATTTGCACCAGCAACAGTTGCTTCTTGAAGCTCCAGGATGTAGGTCTGCAGACCACCCACGCTGCTGTCTATTTTCCCTCTGTTTCTTTTTGCGAAAAGTCTGAATAATTGAATTTTTTATGATGCAACCACTTAAATATTAGAAAGAACACATGCAGGGCAAGTCCTAACCCCCCCTGAGGAGCGAGCTGCAGTGAATTATACCGAGTGGGAGAGGAATCAAACACAAATGGGCTGTGAATGCATGTCAGGATGGAGCTGTGAGAATGATGAGAGACCACAAAGGTGAGTGGCTTCAAACACGGCCGACAGAGGTGGCGTTAATCAACAGAGGGAGCACCATCACACCTGTTGGCAGCAGACATTTTAATCATTGAGTAATTAAACAGCTTAAGATTTTAATGATGCCATTTGGAAGAGGCATGAACTCGGCATTATTCTCTCCTGATATGTCGGATGAGAGAGGGAAGCAGGCTGGATTCCAGTGTGACTTCATGCCTCTGTAAGCGTCATAGCCTGGGCAGCAGGCATTATGTTTTGGGTTTGTCCATCTGTTGATCCATTTGGACGAACCTTCATTCGACCAATCTTTTAAACATGATATCTCCAGGATTTGTGGAGAGATTTTCTTCAAATTTTGTACAAATGTCCACTGTAACCCAAGGATACAGTGATAAGACTTTGCAGTTTGGGCGGCGCAGCAGGTGGCGCAGGGAAAGAAGGTTCTCCACATGCATGTGCGGGTTCTCTTTAGGCGCTCTGGCTTCTTTCCACAGACCAAAAACATGCTCATCAGCCTGTGATCATCTCATGACCACTGTATTAATATTGATAGCACTCTTTAATTACCTCTGCCAAGAAGGTTATGTTTTCGGGAGAGCTTGTTTGTCCGTCCGTCCGTCTGTGAACAAAATAACTCAAAAGGTAATGGATAATTGATGACATTTTCAGGAAATGTTCAGCATGGGAAAAGGAAGAACTGATTCGATTTTGGTATTGATCTGGATCAGCATCTGGCCGCCATTACAAAAAATGTGATTTTTGTGAATAACTACTGAACTAAAATAGATATCACTAAAGCACTCGAAGAGCACAGACCTCCGCCAGCGCTACAGTCCTCACCCATATTGTGATTTTCACCATAAATATTAGTCCTACCTTTATTTCATGTAAATATTTAGATTTCTTGACCATGAAAACATACCATTAGCAACTGGATTCATAATGATATCTGTTTTAGTGCAGTAGTTATTCACGAAAATCACATTTTTCGCCATGGCATCCAGCTCAAAACCATCTTAGCAGATTTTAATGACACTGGTCATAGCACATGGGAGGAGTCAGTTGATTATAGAGCTGATCTGATGTTGCGTCTCTAATCATTTTTGTAATTTTGTTAGCTATGTGTGAATTGACAGTTTTCATATTTTTGCTATAACTCAATGTCGTCATAAATGCATTTGTAGAGGTTTTCTTACATTCAGCATCAGATTCAGTCAACTGTACTTATCCCAAACCAGCAGTCAAGTCTACCAAGTCTTATAGTCAATAATAAAAGAACAAATGAAACAAACACAATCACATGTGCTCACATTTACCTGTCAGTGGCAACAGATTCAGCAGATCAGCCATGAACAAAAGCTTCACCTTGTATAACAAGCACTTAATGATTTCTGTTCTGTGAGCACCTCTAGTTCTAGATAACAATGATTGATTTTCTTTGTATTTGGCACAAATGTAAACAAAAGTCAAACTGATCCGACTTTTGGGGTAACAGGTCAAAGTCATTGTGTCTCATGATTAAAACTTGTTTTCAATTCAACATCTTGACAGTGCTTTGAGGGTTTATCCTCATAGTCTGACAAATTTCCTCAAAGAAGTTTACAGTCTAATGCCTCATGTTCATCCCTTTTTTTAATATTTTACAAATCCCATGACTTTAGAAATCACCCATCCCTTGTTTTTAACCAGCATCATCCTTTTCCCGTTCATTACCTTTTGGAGGCATATAACCACTGGAGTATAGTTCTGGTTTTAGTCAAAAAACCTCCTTAAGGAACAATAAATACATAAGGAGGCATCTTGTGTCATAATGATCTGCCTTTTCTTAGTCTAGTATGCTATTGTATGGACATACTAATTGCAAAATGAGCATTTTGTTTTAATTAAAAGAGAGAGGACTCTTCTGCACATGTTCTTGATTTAATAATATCCTGCCAAACTGAGCAGCCTGGGGGTATTTAAGAGCCTGCAGACAGAGTATACTGAATTTGTTATTATGATGAAAATGCAAAAAAGATGCTCTGAGTTCTCCCCTACCCCTCTGAGATATACTTTATCCGAGTCCATTATTCTCCGCTGGTTTATGGCAAGCAGAGGAATGAGCTCAATTAGGTGAGGAAATGAGACGAGAGGAGGGAATTAGGACCCCCAGTATTTGGAGAGGAAGAAAATGAAACATCGGAGGAAGGTCAAGAGAACATAAGAAAAGGAGCGGCGGAGAATGAGAGATCAGCGGAGAGAGAGAGGAGGGAGATAGAGAGGATGAGAAAGTGAAACTATGTTGTCATGGAAACTGGCATGGATCTGAAGAGCAAAACAAGAATGTAAATTAGTTTACCCTCAGGGAATGTGATGGCGCTACGGGGAAGAAATAAGCAGATAGATCTTTTGAAAGGAGGACTTTCAAACATTATATTCAAGGGACAGAATTTATGAGACAAACAACATATATATGAGGGAAATAATGATGACAAATACGAGTCTGAAACAGAGACAATGAAGCATGGTATTCAACAGAGGATGAAAGCACCATCCTCGTGTCTTCAGGCTGAATATTTTGTTTAAAATGACTAATTAGAGATGTTTGAGAGAGGAGCAGAAGTCAATCTGAGTGGGTGAATCTCTAATGTGAAAAACAACTTGTGGCTCTGATACTGCTGCAGGATGGCGTTTAGTGACAGTGATGCATGTTCATCAGGCACATCTAAAGCAACCAGGATCCAATCCTTCAGTATGACCATCCATCCATCCATTTAGTCCTATATGAGTAATAACATCTGTCTATTAATCCATTTACCAAAACATCCACCTAAACAAACACTCATCTATCAGATTTGCCAATTCATTAATCCATCCATCCATTAAATTAACAAAACTTCAACACTTTTAATGCATTTTTCAATCCATACATCTGTCCATGCATCCACTGGTCATTCAAACCACCCTTTCCGCCATCCATCCTCCCATTCAACTTAGCATCCTTACATCCAACCATCATTCATCTATTCCCATCCTTTGACTTGAGTCCATCTCAACATCTGTCTATCCAGTCATGTGTTCAGCCAAACATTGATTGTAATATTTATCTATCAGTCAATCAGTCCATCAAGCCTTTAATCCATCCATCTATTATAACATTTGCAATCCATCCTTCCTTTCAAATTTACATCGGAACATCCATCCATCATCCAACAAATCTGCCTTAGCATCTATGCAACCATTAACGTGTCCAACCAAATATTCATCTAAGTACTCATCATTTAATCCTTCTCAATAGCAATTCATCCATCTATTTATTAATCCATCCATCAGTCTTTCAATCTGAACAAATATGGATCCAGGCAGTGTTACCAGATGGGTAATCAAATAACATAATCAAATAACAGTCTTATTGTTTAGCGAATGTCACATTTGGTCACTCTGTTTATTGTCCTACAGGTGCTTTTGTGGTCATTCCTCGGCCCTGCCCCCAGCCTCTTCCAACTCAGCTGTGTTACATTCATACGTTCCCTTTAAACAAAGAACAGGTCGGAACTAATGTGCCGAATCATTAGACCCTGAGGCTATTGTTTTTTGGAAACCGTAAGCTATTTATAATAACTGACAAGAAAATAAAGAGTGATTTGACTTCACTTGGTGAAATTTATTTTAGACAGTAACATTTACTTGCCCTCAAAAGAGTAGTCTAGAAACATTTGAACATTTTTTCTTCAAGAATACTGAGACATTTTAAGAAGACTTTTGTGTCCCTTTGCAAACTGCAGCCCCTCAAACTACCTTTTCTCCCTTCTGAGCTGCTCCAGCCACTCACAGCTCATTGAATTTTACTTTGAACTGGGCAGTACGCATGCTGGTATTGCACTGCAACGTTCATCCAGGCGCCATAATGAAGACGAGTCTGCAGGTGAACATGAGTGTTTTTTATGTGCTGGTTACTACTGGCCATGACCACGGCAACTTCAAGACAACAAACAAACAGAAGAGATTGAATGAGTTAATCATCAACGCTCCTGCGCTCTCTTCTTTGGCCCATTCTCCCCGTCCTCTCCAGTGGTGCTCATTTTTTCAATTGACTTCCTGACTGAGCTCCCACGAGCATGACTGGCTGTCAACCGTTCTAAGACAAATGACACGTAAACTATGATTGACTGGAAACGTTTGGAAATAAGATGCCTCTAGGGTTCACAAATAACTGTCTTCCAGACTGGAGCAGACCTATTACAACCAAAAGTTTGTGAAACTTTCAAATTATCATACATTTAGCCTTTTTTTGAATTATTGATTGTACATCGTACAGAGGGCCAAATTATCATACAAATACGATAATTATCGTACACCTGGTAACCCTGGATCCAGACATCTTCAGACCATTTATCTGGACATCAATCCATCCATCCATTTATTAATCAATCTCTAAAGATTAAAACATGAATCTTTTAAGCCATCCATCCATCTTTTCATCCACACATACAACCAAGCATCTTATCATTTATCAATCCGGCAAACCATCTGTTATAACATTGGCCTATCATGTAATCCATCCATCTGAGCATCTGTTCATGTGTCCAATGTAATAGTCATCCAAAAATTAACCCACACATTCACCTAAATATCAATCCATCCATCCATTCATGTGTTTATCCATTATTCATCTGTTTAGGCAGCTACTGGTGCTGTAGATCAGAGGAAAGGGAAGTCCTGATGCCACTGCCTTTTTGTCTTGTGCATAGAAGTAGTAGGAGATGTATAAACTTTATGAAGCATAATATTTGCTCTTTACATGTGAACTGATTAGATATTGGAGACACAACGTCATGGTCACTGTGAACTCAAATCTGCTTTAGTGAACATGCCCTCACTCTTTGACTGGGGAAAGAGATCCACCAATCAGACCATCACAATCACCCCAGCACTTTATTTAGACCCACCTGTACCTCGACAAAGCAGCATAGGGTATCAGTCAATCAATCAAACTTTATTTATGTAGCACTTTTCATACAACATATGTAGCTCAAAGTGTAGAGTTTGCTGAAACTCCAGCTCTCGGGCAGCTCTGATTTTATTTGGAACTGCTCTGCCTGTACATTAGCACTATAATATTGTTTTTAATATGTTTCTCAGGGGGGAAACAATGGGAATGAAAAGGGAAATGAGGAAAGAGAAGAGTACTTGCAGACCTCCTGAGCGAGGACAAAAAAGCTGAAAGTTTTCTTTACCTCATCATTATTTTCCCTCTCACCTCACCGCTCTGCTCACAAACATTTGTCTTTCAGTCGACTGCTGGCGTCCCATCATTAGATTTGATTCTAGTGTCGACAGGGGATGATAGGAATGTTGCCAAGAAACGGATGGTTTCCGTGGTGACAAACACTACCCCTGCCATTGTGTGTAGAAATGTAGGAAGTCAAGTCCCTCACCTACAATCTCTACCAGCACTTTCAGAGAGCAAACAGAGTCAGAACAGGCTGTACTCAAAAGACAAAAGCTGCTGCTCTTAAAGTAAGTGGACGGGTGCGTTGCTGTGCAGTTTGTGACAGGCCTTTATACATTTATTTAACCATATTAGTTTAGTTTATGCTTTTGGGTATCAGGCAAAATGGGTCAAGGCAACTGACCCTTTGCTAAGCCCCTCCTACAAACGGCTACTGTCCAATCCTACGTTAGCAACTGTTACTATGCACAAGAGGCCTGTCAAGCTGTCGGCAGAAAACAATAGCTGTGTTTGAAATCGCTCACTATCACGGATATAGTGCACTATATAGTGTGTTCGCCATTTTGTAGTGTTGTCGAATTCTCTGCAGTTAATTCCATCCACTATATAGTACACTACAAAATACCCACAATGCACAGCAATGGTGAGTGTCTATACGATGAACCCTATATTGTACTCCCGTATACCACAATGCAATGTGGTCGTGTTGTTCCATAGAAGAAGAGAAGGAAGGCCGTTAGGCACTGCTTTCATTCATAAATGTAAAAAACATTAAAGTATTTTAACACGTTCGTAGCGTCGCTCTTTAACGTCTTTTAGCGGCTGTAAACAGCTTCAAAATTTGTTACTTATCCTCCCGAGTGCCCGGTTTGTTTACGTGAATTTTTGCGCGTCCACTTCCGTCAATAATGGCAAATCAGCTGACGCTACGACATTTAGAAAATTTCAGTGTAGTGTCCAATATGTCGTTTGTTCATTCCCTATGTATTCCCCTATATTGTACGCCCATATACCACAATGCAATGCGGTCATGTATTTCCATAGAAGAAGAAGAGAAACAAGGCTGTTAGGAGCTGCTTTCATTCGTAAAATAAAAAAAAAAAGTTGAAGTATCTTTAACACGTTCTTAGCGTCGCTTTTTACGTCTTTTAGCGGTTGTGACCAGCTTCAAAATTTGTTGCTTATCCTCCTAAGTGCCCGGTTTGTTAACGTAAATTTCGGTGCATCCACTTCCATCACAGGAAAATCAGGCTCATCTACTGACGCTATGACATTTAGAAGATTTCAGTGTAATGTCTGACATGTCGCTTGGTCATTCCCTATGTAGTCCACTATTTCATTTACACTACAAAAGGAATAGTGAGTGAGTGAATGAGTGGATAGTTTCAAGCACAGCTAATATGGCTAAGCATTGTGCATACAGGACTAGCTAGTCTGACAGTTGACATCCGAGAAGTTTGGAGCCCAAGACACAAGAGGTAAAATGCTGTGTGTGGATAAAGCACGAGTACACCTAAGTTTGAAATAAAGTAAGCTGCTAACTAATGTTAGCTAACCATAGCTCTGTGAGCTGGGTAAGACAACATTAGCAAACAAAAATGTCTCACCAGTTGGTTACTCCTCTTAAACCTTGAGCCCTTGTGTAATATCTAGGTAAAAGAAACACCAGTGACAGAAAGAGACACGTTCTGACATACTGATATCTTTTAGCATTTTGTGAATAGAAGCCCTAGAAATGGGCAGACACAACAATAATAATTAAAGCTAACATCGATTTCAGTTCAACCATATATCGACTCACCCTCCTGTACAAGAACATCGTTGTTCTTGTTCTTGGTTGTGATTGTTTTTAAGACATCAACACACGGGGTGCTTGACGCTGGCGTTGAGATCTGTGCACTTTCCCAACTATTTTAATGTCCTCTCCATTTGAACTCTGACATTTGATTTGGTAAATGAATCTCTTAAAAGTATATTAGAGATATTTCTGTCCATTCTTTCTGATATCTCTGAAGAATTTGTCCAGAAATTTGCAGATATTTCCTTCAAGAATATCACTCACTGGTACTGCTACGAGGGAAAGCTTGACAGGTGTAGCAACAGAACAAAGGGGGTGGGGCTTAGTGTAAGGTCAATTTGTTAATCTGCAAACATTTGAACTTTTCAAGGGGTTGATTGTAAATAAAAACCTTTTGAATGCCTATAATGAGCCAAATGTTAGAAAGTTCTGTATAGTACATGGTTGAACTCTCCAGTTACTCTTTTATTTCAAACCTAGAGAAGTTAGACACTGTTTGAGGCTTATTTGTGTCTTCAGTCTGGATACATGGCTGTAATAACTGTATTTTGACATATTCAATTAGCGATTTGCTCAGTTTGAGAAACATAGCAGAGATGATTTTGGATTTTGATTTTCCCCATTTGATATATTCTCATTGGGGGCAAATTCTTTTTGCAGCTCTCTTGTGTTTGATAGCCATAAATGAGCAACACTGTTGTGGTTGTCTGTGTGTTAAGAATTAAAATTTGAACGTTAAATAACTGTAGGCTGTGATGCCACAGACTTGTTGTGAATCAGGAAAAGCAAAAATACATTCCTATATTGGAAAATCTGCAGGTGTGTTTTCTTTCGTTACTCAAACTCACTCACATCCCTTTTTTATAGCTTGAAAATATTTCTGTTTGCTCTGGTTGTGTTCTCTCTCATGAGGTGAGCCAGGTAAATACTTCCACCTTCAGACATTTTTCTTCTGATAGAAACAAAGACTTTTTTGATCACTTACATCCATCTTTGTAGAGGTTAGATCCAAACATGCACAGAAACAACAATACACGCTGGCTAAAGTATAAAAGACAAAGATATTAGATCTGTCTTCTGTCAGCTGTATGTCTTCACGAGTGAACAAATGCACGCAAAAGTTCTTTTCATTGTTTTTATGAATAAGCATCAAAACGAAACTGTCCTCTTTACACCTTGAGACATTCACATTAACTCCATCAGGGCGTCATATCTGTGTCAGCAAGCGACACTCACTTGCAAGGCTGCAGCCTCCCCCCGAATCCATGTGCCTTCCACTCTTCAATATTACACCTCTGTAATACCTTCAGAGACAGAGCTAGTTGGGGGTCAACTCGTTCTCCTATTCTGTCTATGTGATGTTCAGAATGTTAGATCAGATCACCCCTACGTCTAAATGTGTTTTCACACCTCAAAGTCCAGAAAGTGGTTAACATGGTTTGCATTTTTTCTTACTCGGTATGCATTTGGTTGGTCTTGGTTGAATTTTACGTGGACTTTTCATGACCAAACTGTCATCTGGTTTTCAAGGTTGCATGTCTCCATACTTTGGTATGTTAGTGGGGGGACGTCTGGCAGCAGCACGTTGAAAATGAGCATGTAGGCTTGTGTGTATTTTCATTAATGATGAAGGAGAGGTTTTGTCCATATCATTCAGAAATTTTTATGTCATTGACAAGAAAGGAGGAAGCTGCAACAAATGTTGTTAGCCATGGGTACGCAGTGTCAGGTAAGTGTGACCCCTCTCTTTACCCTCTGAAAATAACCATAGAGTCCCGACATTCTTAAGCTGCATTCACAACAAACTTTGCAACCATAATTGTGTCGCCCACTAAAGTTGCATTGCATGCCCATCAGTGGTGGCTGCTGGTCAGTCAAGGAGGGGAAGCTCTTTTTTTTTTTCTGGCCTACATCATGTTTTTTTTTTTTTTAATGTAAATGATCTGTGACCCTTTCGTACCAACTAGGTGTCTTTTCCAAGGATTTTACTCCCCAAAACCCAATTTTGACCAGACAACACATTTTATTTGTGACAGCACTTCCAGTGAGCCAGCTCACCTTGTCATACCAGGAATGCTGAAAAGACCTGATACTTTTCCCCACCTTTTGCACTAAACCAATCTTAGGAGTTGATCTGCCCTGCTGTTTAACTCTAATTTTCTCTTCGTAAGGAAGACTATCAAATGGCTTCACCTAAATCCGGTCGACAACATTCATACTATCTGCCATTATGTGCAGCTTGCTAGCAGCTGGAGCAGCTACGTGAGACTACTGTTTGACAGGCTGTGAGTGTGAGTGAAAGGGGTAGAGGCTCTGCAGCTGCTCGTTTGTGAAAAGAAAAAGTGACAGGAGAGAATCTTCAAACACAACGCTAGTGGTTTTTAAGAAAGATAAAGTCGCTGGTGATCGATAAAGCCTCCAGATCAGTCCAGAACAACTGAATATAAAACTTAGAAGATGCTGCAGTGGAGGGTTATACTTCAAGATCGCTGATTGCCTCATTTCACTGTCAATCAAAAAGGGATTCAGCCTCAGACAGATCATCCAATCATCACGCAAAAGCTCAGCGTTCAGGCCAGCCCACTGCCTCATAGACCCCCAGAGACACTGAGCGTCCGATGGGCGGGACAAAGCCCAGTGTTTATCCAATGACCGTCCAGTTTCCACAGTGGAACAACCCACTCTACGCTTCTCAATTGAAGTCAGAGGACGCTCAGCGTCCGACTGTGTTACAGCACTGAGACGCTGCGGGGATGAATGAGAAGGAAGTCGCGCCAGCTACCTGTGATAAGTAGCTGATTCTGAACAAAAGATGAAGGTATTCTAGCACATATTAAGTCAATGAAATGTACACACAGCAGTACATATCACCACTTTTTTAGGGGACATTTTAGGGGAAGCTGAGCTTCCCTTGCAGTCTTAGAGCAATCGCCACTGATGCCCATAATTACCTAATTTTGGTCACTGTCGCTGGGGCTTTGTGGCATCATGTCTGCTCTAGTTTCACCGTGATCATATCATATATCATATAAAAGGATCTGTAAGCTGACATTATTCCAACTGTATCCTACTCACTCACCTACCAACCACAAAACACTGCAGCTGATGTCCTGCAGGAGCATAATGTACTGACTGTCTAATGTTTCCCACACACACATAAATTGTTACTCTATAGACCAGAATAAAAACTATCTGTTACGGATACCATCACACTTGCACACACCGCTGATTGGCTGTTGCCGCACAGCCACACACAACATTGCCCGAAAAGATCAACTTTTGTAGGATTTGTAGGATTTTTTATTTCAGTCAACATACATTGTACAATATTTGTCACAAAATAGACATTTTAAACAAACCAGAATTCTTATAAGTAGTGACTGAAAAGGCATAGGCAGAAGCAAAATGCTTATCTGAGCCTAGCCCATATATTTAACCAAAGATAAGCTACCAAAAAAAAGAACAAAGATAAAGAATCAACATTAACAACATCATTACATGATCAACACTTGTAATTTTCAAAGATAACTTTGGAGACCATTTTTCTGAAGATATAACATGAATTGCAGGTTTTTATATTTATGTTTGCATCATTCCATAGTTTAACCCCAACAACAGTTTGCAACTTTGGCAATGCACAACAAGCTTCACTCAAGAGTTAGCCCCGCCCCATTGCAGCTGTACATTGACTGTGCGGAGGACTCTCAAGTTGCGTTCGGTGTGTAGGCACCTTTATAGGTCTTTTCGAGTTGGCCTTCAATCAAGTCGTCAGACTAAACAACCAAACATTTTATGTCCTCTCCTCATTTGCTTTCTCAGCAGTTTCTTCCAGAAACAGTTAGAGCACATGTCCTTTATACAGTTTAGCTACTTTAGTAACTTCCTGTGCGAAGGTTTGGACCTAACAAAGTCATGCCTTCACTCTGGGCACAAACCCAGTCATCATACAGTAGGGCACCTTTCTTCTATGTCAGACCAAGTTTTGATCAGACAATGATTCGCAGGTGTTTACACACATAATTTGGTCCACATCAAACCAAAAAGTCAAAAAGTCCAGACCAAGCAACGTAGGTGTGAAATCATCTACACACTGAACCAGCTACCAGCCAATCAGTCACACCGAAGGGAAATCTGGAATCACCAATTAACCTAGCAATCTTTTTTTTGCACCACCGTGCCATCCCTGAATGAGTTCTTAAGATATCATACATTTCTGTAAAATCTGAAGACAATACATCGTATTATGATTGACATTCAAATAGTTAAGCAAGGAGAAATATGGCACTTAAATGTCTTTATCACCGACCTTTGTCTTTCAACTTATATTAATACATCTGAGATTCACGATGGCTGTTTGTGCAAAGTTTGAAAAATCTAAATAAACATTCTTGGGCTACTGTTGTTAGAACAGACGGGCAGATGGATGAACAGATGGACGGTCAAAAGAAAACAAAAAAAAATAGAAAACACTGGATACTATTTAAAAGAAAGAGCAGACCATATTTCATTGTTTTAACAATACTGAGTCCCATGCAGCCATTTTAAGCTGTAGTGCTGTGTATATATATATAAAAAATTATCAGATTAAACATTTTAGTAAAGTGTCAGTTACATGCTAATGCCATGTTATCGGGTTATTTGTGTGATAATGAGAATGTTATTGTGAGTCTGGGAGACTGAGCTGCTGAAGCACTGAGGCAGCGTCTCAAACAGGTGGTCTCCCAGATGGGCAGAGTCAGCAACAACCGTGCATTCCTCCCGCTCTTCCTCTGAAATCCTGCAGGTGTTTAATGGAGGGCAGCCAGCAGACAAAGAAAAGTCAAACCAAGAAAGCGTCAGACTGAGCTGCGGTGATGGAGGGAAGGTTTCATTGACCAGAATTGGTGTCTGAGCTGCAGACATGAGACAGAAGGAGCATCTTTTGGTGAGACTTGAAATGCTCTCCTCCGATCTGTGGACTTAGCAGCGTTTAATCATCTCTGCTGTGTACACGGGGATTTATTGCTGATTACCAGACGGAGAGGAGCATCTGGGTTCTCGTGGAAGTCAATCTGATCTCTGCAGCCTTGTTTGTGTTGTGATCAAGGTTGCTGGCACACGTAAATACCCATGTGGCCAATTCTGTGGGAGACTGGCCAGCGTGTTTCGGTTGGATTGGGTCCAGTTAGGAGGACTGTTGATGTTTAGATGGTGATTATTACACAGACGGCTTCATGTTCATCAAATTGGGACAATGCAGAGGTCCAAATTTTCACTCCTTCATTTATCAACAGTATTAAAGTAAGCTTCAGATCAGCAATTATCAGCAGAGAGAATGAAGACCAGCCTTGAACTCACTGCCTGTTACCTGCTCTCGTATTGTGTAACGTCAGCATTATGAGTTTATCCACAGCCTTCTGCTCAAGCTAGTCTCAGCACTATTTCACACAATGACTGAGGCTCAGAAGAAGACAGATGAAGCTAAATACATGTGCAAACAGTTAAAAACACAGAAAGTAGACACTAGCAGAGTGATACAGTAGACTTATGCCGCGGCACATTCTCATTTATAAGGCGATTTTAGGTCTACTCCCTTCCTATCTTCTGACCTTCATCAGTCAAAGGACTTTAGGGTCTTATAATCTTTTTTCCTCTTGTTGTCTGTTCCTAAAGTCTGAACTGAGCAGGGAAAAAAGGCCTTTAAAGGATAAGTTTGGTTCCTGCAGCTTTCACATTGTTTATAGAATGAAGTAGTACAATATACTTACCCAGAAGGCTTTCCTGATCCAAACAGTGCTTCGGGAGATATTTAGATCCAAAATCCAGCGCGGACATCCGTAAAATGGTAACACACAGGGCATGTATAGCGCCGCTCCAAAAACTGCATTAATCGTCCAAAAACTCATTAGTTTCCCCAATATTCCATTATGGTCCGTTCGGGCTACTCCTCCACGACAGTCTGTGTCACTCACGACATGTTGTGTGACTGTACTGACCTCTGAACTGAAGATGAAGAGCGCTTGCTCCGCACCTGCGCAGTGCTCTCTGGAGCGCTGCCTCCGCGTCCTCCCTTCCATGAGCTCCTCATCTGTAAACTCTGGCTCGAAACTGTAAGGACACCCATCATATTCAAAGTTCTCCTCCACAACATCTTCATCCGATAGTTCAGTTCTTTAGTTCAGAGGTCAGTACAGTTACACAACATGTCGTGAGTAACACAGACTATCGTGGAGGAGTAGCCTGAATGAACCATAATGAAATATTGGGGAAACTAATGAGTTTTTGGATGATTAATGCAGACCATTATATGGATGTCCGCCACTCGATTTTGGATATAAATATCTCCCGAAGCACTGTTTGCATCAGGACAGCCTTCTGGGTGAGTACATTGTTCTACTTCATTCTATAAACAATGTGAAAGCTGCAGGAACCGAACTTATCCTTTAAATTTGCTGCTTCTTTTGCTTGGAATGAGCTGCAAAAAGACCTGAAACTTAATGAGCTGGTCTCATTGGACACTTTTAAGAAGATGTTAAATGATGTAAATAATGAGGCATCTGGCTGCAGATGTGTCCACAGATGATCTTGCTTCCTTTAATAATCCAGCCCGTCAAATGTCTTTATTAATTGTACATTAATTGTTTTACAGGTCTTGTGTATTTTTAAGTAATGCTGTTTGTGAATGTAAGAAACTTTGTAAATTGTGCTGCTGCCTATCTTGGCCAGGACACTCTTGTAAAACAGATTTTTAATCTCAATGAGTTTTTTTCCTGGTCAAATAAAGGTTAAATAAAAATACAGTGATATTTGCACCCACTCCAGTACACCTACATTTTAGTGCCCATCAAGGTGTTTATTCTTTTTCTTTTTTCCTTCTTAATGTGTCAAAAGTGGGCAGGTGAAAGCACCGTGTGTGTTTAATGGTGGTGCAGTAGGCACTTAGCGAGCCTATAGGAATTCTTACAAATTGTTGGTTTCACACTTTAATGGACAAACATTTATTAATCCATCAATCCAGTATCTACACTGCTTATTCCTTTCCATACATAGGGAGACACCCTGAGCCGGTCGCCATCTAATCGCAGAGGGCCACATAGAGATGGACAATCATTCACTCTTATGCTCATACCTGAGGGCAATTTGGAGTCACCAAGCAGCTTGATGAGCATGTTCTTGGTCTGTGGGAGGAAGTTGTAGTGCCTGGAGAGAACCCACTTATGTACGGGGAGAATATACCCTATTTGTGACGGAGGTTTGTGCTTTCAGAGTACTTCTAGTTGTTGATGTCTCTCCTGTTTGATAAGAATTTTCATGTTTAATATTTGGTGTGATGAATAAGCAAACCTGTGAGCCACGTCTACAACCTGCTGCTCCACCATTAATTCTAGTAACTAGGGGTGGGAGAAAAAATGAATTCACATAAGTATCGGGATTTGTTGTTTGATGATTTTTAAATCGATTTTTTTGTTCAAAAATAGATTTTTTTTTTCCAAATGTAAATGCTTCAGTTTAGTCTGTGTTAATAAGCCATTTTTGAATGCAGGCCAGGCTTTTGAAAAGACAGAGTATAAACAGATGGTTAAAATTTGTTGCTGAATAAATCCTAAAAACGGACTCACATGTGATGTGTATTTTTCCTGTTATAGTCTGTAGGCATCATCATTGTTCATCTTTTTTTGCTGGTGTTAAAAAAGCTAACTAAAGGTTGAAAAAATCGGCAATATTGTAGAATCACAATTCAAATCGAATCAACACCTAAAAATCATAAAAAAATCTAATCGGGAGAAAAGAGTATTGTCCCAGCCCTACTAGTAACCTATATTAATTTTTCGACCAGCTCAGTCTCCTGAACTGATGAGTAAAGAAGCAGGAACTTACAACTTCCCTAGTTTCCCTGCTCGGGTCCATGGCAGGTCTATTTTTTGGAAGTTTTAAATTGTAAACTTTAGGCCATGTTTGTGTGAATTTGTTGATTTGATTGCTACTTTAATAACCAAGGAAAAGGTTGAGGCTATGTTTCCAAGACATTTCCTTCTCCAGTTCATTTAATTTGATTTAAATGCTTTATTTTGAACATGTACACGTAGTGGACTGAAAAAGAACATACAAACAAAACTAATGAGAGTAGTTGAGACAACAATAATATCAACACAGCATTTCTGAAAAGGAGTTGGATGAAGCACAAGCTCATTTAAACCACTCCTTCTGCACTACTCAATTAACAGAAAGTCATTTTTAAACATACATATTTACATAATACATTTTTACAAGAACCAGAAAATTAACAGAGTAAAAATAAACAAATACATAGATACTTTATAAAAACACTTATGGTTGCTAAATCTTCTCTTCCTCCCTGTACCTCATTGCAGGGCTTGCTCACAGCACCTGATATTTCCAGGCAGTCTCCTATCCAAGAACTAACCAGGCCCGATTTATTTTAGTCTCTATTTTAGTCTCCTAGTTCTTCTTTCTACATCCTGAAGCTCCACTTAGGTCCTTCTTAAGCTCCAACAGTGCAAAATGCAATTCATGCCATTTTTCAACCGTCAGATTTTGACTGGGAGTCAATCAGACACCTTCGGTTGTGTGGAGTGTAAGAGCAGACAGTAGATGGCAGTAGAGCTTCTCTGATGGATTTTAATCATGTCTTCAGACTCTGCTCCCTTTTCTCTGTAGCTGCTTTGCTCGGCACAGTCCCCGCTCTGACTCATAAAAAGCAGAAGAATAAAAAGTAGATGAATTTACACATCAGAGTCCAGACGTCTGCAGGTGTTTCAGATTTTCGAAAAAATTGTGCCTTGGCTGCCAAATTGGCAGAGAACAGTCCAGAACAGAAATGTTTAGTCTCTGATCAGTGAAGAAACACATTTTCCCTTCAGGATAAACACAACAACTCATCAACCAAGCTGATCTGTCAAATCTTAATTAAATCTTTTACAAAATGATGATTTGATAATGAGTATTTATTAAACTCGGTATTTGGTCTGAAGGGAAATTTATCTTTTCCTTTGCACTGCTGTTACAAGTCTAAATCAGGCGTAGGAAGCTGGTCGCCTGCTCCCTTAATGGATCCCACCACTCAGTATATCACATCAAAAACGCACCATCGTGAAGGAAAACAAAGTCTGCCATGACAGCTTTTTAAACAGTAAAGCTTCTAAAGAGAGCAGCACCATGCCTGGTTTTAACCTTGAGTCTGTCAGGGCCTTTCTGTGTGGAGTTTGTATGTTCTCCCCCTGCATGACTGGGTTTTCTTTAGGCTCTCCAGTTTCCTAGCCTTGCAGAGCAGACAGACCTGCCTGATTCTGAAATCATGCATTTCCATCTTGCCAGCCTCCATTGTCCAATGGTTTCACTCGGCTAAATGCTTAATGGCCCAATCAGGGAAGAGAGGCGGGAGCAGCAGGAGCTTTGGGCACGACGACAACAGGAAGTGACTTGACAGGAAGTGAAGTCACTTCCTGTTTTACAAATAATGATGGCAAAATGTAGATTAGCCTCTGGTCATCATGGTTACTCAGTTATACTTGGCGGAATATGCTCTCCTCATAAGTTTACTTTGTAGGGATTGTCTTTGACGAGGTTCTTGTCACATACAAGTGTTAAATGGTACATCTGTGTGGTATAATTACCTCCACCAAGGAGGTTATGTTTTCGGGAGAGTTTATCTGTCCGTCTGTCTGTCCATCCATCTGTTAACAAAATAATTCAAAAAGTAATGGATGGATTTTGATGAAATTTTCAGGAAATTATCAGCATGGGAAAAGGAAGAACTGATTTGATTTTGGTGTTGATCCGGATCAGCGTCTGGCCGCCATGGCGAAAAATGTGATTTCTGTAAATAACTACTGAACTAAAATAGATATCATTATGAAACCAGTTGCTAATGGTATGTTTTCATGGTCAAGGAATCTAAATATTTAGATGAAATAAAGGTAGGAGTAATATTTATGGTCAAAATGACAATATGGCTGAGGACTGTGGCGCTGGCGGAGGTCTGCGCTCTCCGAGTGCTTTTCTAGTTAAATGTGAAACGGTAGTCTTAAGGTAGTTCAACTATTGGCGAATGGCCATTAGCCGCTAACAGGACAAACAACAGTTAACGGTCATTAGCCATTAGCCGCTATTAGCAGTTAGCCGCTAACAACAGTTAGCCGCTACAGCAAATGGCCGTTAACTGTTGTTTACCCTTGTAAGCCGTTAGCCGCTATGTTTAGCCACTACATATGCTACGTCATAGCAGCGCTGCTTGATGAATGTGATGAGCCAAACAATCGTCCAATCACAATTTGTTGTTGTATTTGAAGGTTCTGCCCCTGAATACATTTTTGCAGGGCTCCTTTCCAGATGGATTAGTGAAATATTTCCAATATGGAACTGTCCATCTGGCATGTCAGGTTACCAGTTTCATCCTACACACCAAAACACGTCTGTTGGGCTAACTGCTGACTCCAAATTGCCCTTTGGTTTGGATGAGTTAGTGAGTGAATGATTGTCTGTCTCTGTGGCACAGTGATCTGCTCCAGCGCCCCACAACCCCAACAAGGATAAAGGATTAAGATAATGGATGGATGAATATTTCCCAGAAATTAGAGCTATAACTGTACGTGGTTGTTTCTGTCAAACACCTTCATGTGAATTTTTCAATATAGAAATAAAATGTAAATGAAAAAACACCCAAATAAACCATAATTGTTGTTTTTTGCATAAATAAGGCTGAAACTAGCTTGAATTCACATTTTAGCCCAATACTTTTAGTAGTATGAACTGCATTTATGTTTAAGTACATTTCATTATTAAAAAAGTAACTTTTTTAAACAGTTACATGCATACTGTATATTCGTCCCCTCCAGCCCCTTCAAACTGCAAAAATTTGGCTCTCTGGCAATGAGAATAAATATAATGTGGCCCTCTTGGTAACCAAAGTTACCCATCCCTGGTGCAATTAGAGGCAGCAATAATAATACATAATTTAGCAGCAGGAATTCAGTGCTCCAATTTTTCAATGGCCGTGGGCTCCAACTTGATAGAGCCACCTATGAAGAGGAAATAATTAAACAAGGCATTACAGTACATCATGCTGTAGGTGTGGTAACAGCGTCAAAGTCAAAATACTGTGTTGTAGTTCTATTATAGCCTGACAACAGCTTTCAAACAAAAATGCTTTAAGATGGAAAAAACATGCATGTTTTATATGAGATTTCCTTTTTTTATCAGCAATCATCCAAAACAGTGAAAAGTCCTTCAGGCTTCAGTCGATAAAACCAGCTTGATGCAAATGTCTGGTTGGCTTACAAATATATATCACTACTCCATCACAGAGTGGACCGGTAAATCAATCAGAAAGAGCTGGACAAAACTGAGGAGGAGAGTCTTAATGTGACAGAATAGAGGTGGATCAGGGAACTCAGAGTGTGAAAATTAGAAGGTGAAAATGAGCAATCAAACACAAACTCTAGCAGTCATGGAAATTGGACATTCAGACCTGTGTTAAAGCAAAATATGACCTCTTTAAATCCTCTATCAGAGCCTACAAGAGGAGACAACATACAGTATCTACATATGTATATACAGATGGGGTAAAAAATGTTTGTACCCTTCTGTTAAAGAACGAAAAACCCACATGGTCACTAAAATAACATGAAATTGACAGAAGTAATAATAAATAAAAATTCACAAAAAGTTAACTAATGAAAATCCGACATTTCTTTTGAATTGGGGTTAAACAGACTTATTATAAAAAACAAAATACTGAATCTGGTCTGAACAAATCGGTAATTTTTTATTTATAATTACTTTTGCCAGTTTAAAGTTAGTTTAGTGACCATGTAGGTTTTTCTTTCTTTAACAGAAGGGTACCAACAATTTTTGCCACATGTATGTGTGTATCTATGAAACGATGATTTCAGCTTGCTTCATTGTAAAGTGTCTTGATATTACATCTTTTATGAGTTGGTGCTGTACATATTGAGATAGATTAACTGATTGAAGAGTACAGGACTGACAAAGGGCAGAGCTTGCAAGGCAGGATCGGGGTAGAGAGTGGAAATCTTGCTGCTTAAATCGCCTACTAATTGGTAGGTTGTTGGTCAGGTGATTGTATAATGATGCAGAGGTGTAAAACCAGCACAGCTTGAGTTGTCAGCCTGAAATGGTTTGCAGGTGTTGCCTCAAACACCAGAATATCTATTAGCACTTGTTTATACCCTGTTAAAATAGCACCGAAACTCAAACACACTGCACCAAAATTACTTAAATTGTCTCAAGACCAAGAATAACCTATAAAGCCACATTTGTCAGGGTAAATTCTTCAAACTATATAATAACCAAAAACTTGTTTTTAGTGATTTGATTTTGATAAATGTGGGTTTTCTGTGTAAAGCCAGTAAAATTAGCCTGTTGTATGCTTGTGGTTGAAGCTGCAAGGACACAAGGTTCTTAGTTAAAGATGCAATGTAATGACTTTCTAGGGCAGGAGGTCCAAAACAATATTATTTTTACCATCCCTCTGCTATTTCAAAAAAGGATAATGAAATACTTGACTGGACTGAATGGAATTAAAATCCATTTTCAAGCATGAGCGTTCATTCAAAGTTTGGCAGCTTCATGCAGTTGGCTCTTGTTTTGTGTCTAAACTTGAAGATTACAGGGGTGTCCAAGGTCAACCAGGCCCCTCTGTAACCTGGTCACCTCAAAATCCTTAACTCTCATGTATTAGAGGCGTGGTAAAGAAGTGGCTCAGTCAAAATTGTATTCCTTATGCCTAAGTCACACATTCATGTTTCTCATAGCGATTGTGCACGACTGTACACGATTAATGAGGCTGGTGTGATCACTATGATACGGGATGAAATGACTGTCTCACCCCTGGACACACCCCGTAAATACATCATCAGTAGTGCTTCTACAGCGCTTCGGGGGCATTCGTCCCGCTCCAGCTAAGTTAATACAACAATATGACGAGGATTCCATGAATTTCCATCCCGCTGACACGACGTCAGCCCCGCTCGAGCTCAGTTCGCGTCATGTTATCCCCGACTGAGCCCCGTCGCTTGCGCCAACACAGTCGGGGCACAAACGGATACATCCTTGTCAGTCGTCCTCATAAAGCTTTCAGGATTGAGCCACGATCAGCCCGACTGAGCTTCGTACATGCCACGCTAATACCTTTCGCATTAGGACTGCATTAGGCATCAATTCCGCTATACTGAGAGCGGCGATTCTCCACGACAGTTTTGAACAGTTCAAAACTGTCGGGACCCTTCCCTGTACCCCATCGTTCATCCACGACTATACAAGGCTGATCCAGATGAAAAAGCGCATGCACCACGACCAAAGCACGTTTTATCAGGATTATGACAATCGTGCACAATCGCCATGAGAAATGGGAATGTGTGACTCGGGCTTTAGTATGCGGCCCTCAAAGAAAAAGTTTGGACACTTGATCAAGAGGTTAAAGCAGTGTAACTAGTTTGGTTGTTACATTTGTCATTTTACACTGTTTTTATATGTTTTCCTTTGCTCCACTAAAGAGAGCACAAAAAAGAGGCACCAGAATAAGCCATCTGCTTTGTGGGAGTAAGTTTGTTTTATATTTTGCCATTACACCTCATTTCTGTCCTCATCTAATCTCAGCTCACACAAATCTAACCCATCTGATACTCCACGTTGGCGTAACAGAGTACATGTTGGCATCATTGTGCCTGTACAGAACAATATGTAGCATGTGAGCAGCAGTGCCTGCGTGTATTTACATGTGTGAGTGTAATGGGAGACACAGAGCAGGCCCTGCTGCTGCTGCTGCTGTGGTTTTAATGGGGCCACATGAGGTGAGGTCCTGCACTATTAGTCAATGCAAGTCTGACCCTGAAGGAGGTTATGGGGACTGGAGGTGTTGCTGTGACCCTCTATGACGCTCCGAGTGCCTGATTTACCCGCTCAGGTCTTCAGCAAACACAGAGAAGTGTGGACGTACATGTGGCAGCGTCTCTCTTTGAAACAGGCCCGAACAGTCTGGATCTTATTAAGTCCTTTTGTCTCTCTCTCTCTCTCTCTCTCTCTCTCTCTCTCTCTCTCTCTCTCTCCCCCCTCCTGGCTGCGCTGTCTGTTTTTACTTTGTGTTTTTCATATTCATTCCAATACGACCCCTCCTCCCCTCTGACTGAAGCATCCCATAATGCATTTCGCCCTGGCTGCTTGGCAGATGTTTTATGGAGCTGAGGCATATGAATTCTGGCTGCAGGAATATTGAACAAACTTGGACACTGAACATACAGTAAAGCTGGGAAGTAGTCCTTTAAGTGCAGTCATAAAAGAGTTGGTATAAGAGGCTTTTATTCCTTCAAATTTCACACATAGGCCACTTTACCGCCAGGCAAAGACAGCCAGGTACGTTGGAACATATATGCTTTGAATTTGATTTTATTTACTTGATAGGGATGATGCAGTTTAGCACAGTTCAATCATTTAGCAAGAATCTGATGTGCTGCACAGAGTTTATGGCAAATGCTAATTTCCAACTCTTGTCCCCAGTTGGGCCTTTGAATAAACAAATCATAAAATGTACAATATTTAACAACATATAAAACACAAAAGTTTACAGAATAACAATAAAATACATGTTCACATAAGAAAACAAGTAATTCTACAAACCAGTTCAAACCAGTATGGATGAGCTTCTGATATGAGCTGGATATTATGTTGACTATGACAAATGTCCACTCTGTCTCAAAGAAGAACTTATGAGATGTTTTAAGTCATAGGTCATACAGGCTTAGGAGTATCCACAAACATTTTTATTGTATAAATGTTTCACCCGCACAGATTCGGCATTTTAGGAGCCTGAAAACACAAACTTTGAAACAAGGTCCCAGAGGTAATAAACTCAAAAGGCCGCCCTTGAATCTCTGCATTTGCAACAAATATCTCATATCCCCACCTCCCCCCTAATTTGCATGTGTTTTTGCCCAACAACTAGTAATCAGTGAGCACAAATCTCAGCCAAGGTAGTACACATGTTGCTATAAGCAATAGTTCCATGATTAAGTTACCATCATAATATGATTCCTTGACCCAGAAAATCCACACCTAACACTCAAAATTATGTTATCATTATTAGTTAGACGGTTATTTAGCAGGTTATCTGGATCACCACCAAAACCTAATTATGTTAATCATCACCAAAATCTCCTGAAAATTTCTGCTAAATTTGTCCAGTAGCTTTTGTGTAATCTTGCTGAAAAACAGACAAGCATAAGCTGGCAAAACATAACCATAAATAATGACCGAATACAGAGTTACAGCAACATCTTCTACTTCTCTGTTAGCAACAAGTGGGCATGGAGAACAGCATACGTCTTCTTGTTGAGTTGTTTACATTGAAAGTACCATTTGAGCGTTATCACAGCCTACATGAGTTTTCCTGCTTCCCATATTCCAGCAGGACACCAGGCCAATCCAATCGAACATAGTGTCTTTGGGATTTTGTGGGACATAAGATTAACATCATGGACATGCAGACGACAAACCTGCAGCAACTGTGTCAATATGGACCAGATCTCTGAGGAATGTTTACAGCAGCTTGTTAAATGTATGCCCTAGAAAATTAAAGTTAACCTTGCACTGCAGATGAATCCACCTGATTCCCTGTCTGCAGTCAGGCAGACTCATCTTGCTAAGCTCTACTGTGACTGTGAGCAGCTCAAAGTGACACAATCCTTCAGGGAGGAAGAGGAGGGAGCTACAAGCGAGATGACATCAGGAAGTGACTATTTGTACAGAGATTAGCATTGATGCTAACAACTTAAGTAGCAGTTTAATCCGATCTGGACAACATTTCTCTTCTTTCTTTTGGAAAAAACAAATAAAACACTCCAAATCTTTCTATAGAAAATATACTGTTCAATCCACTTCCCATGCATTTTACTGAGAGGTTTGTTCTACAGACACTTTCAGATTCTAACTTTACACCTGATTGTAAAGGACAGAATGTGATTGACGGATCAATCATCCAATCACCTGCTGGATATGCTTTTGAAAGGTTCTGCCCATTTCCAAACACTTTCTATGGGCTTGTTCCCAGATTGTAAAGTGAAATAAACTGAACAGCCTATCTGGTGGGTCAGGTTTGATTAAATCCCTTCTGGTGGCAACAAGGTGGTACCACCAAAGACCAGGAGGGTGGGCCTGATGAGGCAGCTGTTTGGTGAATTTTAAACAATCATCCTGCACACTGTCTAAACTGCACAGTGGATGAAGCTGGTGAGTAAAGGTTGCACTTCATGAGGGAAAGTAAAACCGAAAGGAGGTTTAAAAAAAATATTAAAAACACAAATTTTGAATAAATATAAGGATGAATATAAGAGCAGCAGTTTAACCCAGGACGGCAATTGCACAGAGAACATATGGATATATTGCCTTTTAGTAATGCATTTTTTCTGTGTGTGAGTAAGGGTGTTTAATGTGGATGGGAATTAAGTATTATGGCCCTTTTCCATTATCCCTACTCTGCTCTACTCTACCTGGCTCTACTCTACTCGCCTTGTGCTGCTTTTCCATTAGCCCCAGTCGCCTGCCCAACGGGGTGCAGTGTCGCTGTAAACAGCTGAGCGGCACTACGGTGACGTCATTTTGAGTGCGACACAACAATCTGTGGCTTTTTGTCACAAACCAAGTAAAAAGGAAAGCAGGAGAAGGCTGCAGGTGGCAAGAAGAAATACCCCTTGAGAAGCACAGGAGAGTTTTGGAAGATATACAACAGAATGAAGCCGAGGACGAGGGCAATGGAGCTGCAAAGAAAAGATGTATGAGGGTAAGCTGACAGTAGCTAATCAGCATGCTAGCTCGTCGCGCTCATGACTCATCGATGATGACATTGTCTGACCAATCAGTAGCCGGCAGTCTGTGACGTCATCTTTCAGTATCGACTCAGCTCGCTTGGAACCAGAGCGGAGTAGGGACTAAAACTAACTTGTTTTAGGAGGTACCAGGCTAGTGGAAACACGCTGCAAGTAGGGCCGAGTAGAGTAGGGCCAAGGTGTGCTAGTGGAAAAGGGCCATTAGATCTAGGTAACATACTGTGTTTGTAACTGTATGTAAGTATCTTTTAAAATATAATAGTTTTTATAAGTATGTGGTAATAAAAGGGGTAGGACTAAATAAGTTTAGACTTCTTCCTACTTCTTTTTGAGCATGTGAGCTTGCTGCAAATTGTCAGTGGTTTACCTTGATTGTTTTCTATTGTTTTAGGAATATGAATGTGTTTAACCATGTTTGTTTTTGCATGTTCGAAATAAAGCATTCAGGTCAATTCCAAAAAGTTTCACCACCTCTCTGATCAGTTATTAGTTGCTCTCTCTTTTGGTCAAAAGCATACTGATGAACCTTGAGCCTTAAATATTCAGTTCACATGTTGTAAATGATTTTAACACAGAGGAAAAGAGCCTCATATTGGCCGTTGTTTAGGACTCCAGCTTATCCAAAGCAGGCCTGAGTGTTGTAATGCTGTGAAAGTGGCACCAAGCATATTCTATTGATCCGAGCGGGAATCTGTCTCCCAAACCCACATGAGACGCAGCAGCTGGCTGAGCGCGGGCTCATCTGGATCTGCCATCAGCCGCTCGTTAAACGTTGAGTGTGAGCAAGGAGGGAAACATGGCAGCACGCGGTCCCAGGCCTTCATACTCAGACAGTGTGAGCACAAAGCTGCAGGTCACAGAGCAGTTTGTTTAGTGTGTGTCTGTGGGTGTATGCTGGAGCAGATATAGAATCTGTACTCCCCCTCCTCTCCTTTTCTCTGACTCTGAATCCTGTCTGTGTAATTGATCCCAGACTGGACATTGGAGTTGCCAGCAGCGATTCATATCGTTTTTATCTTTTAGACAAGCCCTCTACTGCTTCCAGATGGAGAAGGCACTCCAGGGTTCAAGTTTGTTTTTGAAAAAAAAAAAAAAAAGTAATGCTTTAATGTCTTTACCTTCCAAAAAACAGGCAGCAGGAGGAGAACACTGCAGGAGAGATACGGCCCGTCTCAGTTTTTTGTCCCTCTGTAAGATTCATGGCTTGAGTGCTGGAGCTAGTTTGCTGTTTATCTTGGTGCATTTTTGGAGACGTGGCTACTGTGTGTGAATTAAAGTACCGTGATTTATGGCACAGACAGCATGGAAGGGTGTAACAGAGGGCCAGTGAAGGTTTTGGTGGGAACCTCATTAGGAAGCACAAACATGCACATGCAAGATAGGCAAATGAGTGTGTTAAAAAAAAGTTATAATAAACCAAAAGTCCACCCTCTGTTATTAATACTGTTAAATCTTTTTTGTATATGTTTAAATGTTAGTTGTTTTATTTTAATGGTCACCTCTGGTGTGTCTTCCGGCACCTTTTGCGCTCCTCTTCTCAGATGCCTTGAGGACACATGATGATGAGAGATAGGTTTTTGCGTTTGAGCCTGTTCAATTTGAGGTTAACATGTTATATAGTTGTTCATATGTATATTTTTAGGCTCACAGATAGTATAAAATGTTATGAAGATTTTACTTTTAAAGTGTTTGAAGTCACATGCAGCACATAATTTTAACAGCTTATTTACAAGCTAGGCTATTGTGTGGGCCATTTCCAATGCCCACACATTGAATTTTTACCACAAATATTAGTCCTATCTTTATTTCATGTAAATATTTAGATTCCTTGACCATGAAAACATACCATTAGCAATTGGTTTCATAATGATATCTATTTTAGTTCAGTAGTTATTCACAAGAATCGCATTTTTCGTCATGGCGTATTCAGATGGTGATCCGGATCAACACCAAAATTGAGTCACTTCTTCCTTTTCCCATGCTGAACATTTCCTAAAAATATCATCAAAATCCATCCATTACTTTTTGAGTTATTTTGTTCACAGACAGACGGAGAGACAAACAGACTCTCCCGAAAACTTAACCTCCTTGGCAGAGGTAACAATAGCTCCATGATAAAGTTACCATCATTATATGATTCACTGACCCTGAAAACCCACACCTTGCACTCAGAATCATGTTGGTATCATCATTAGTTAGACAGTTATTGAGCAAAAACGGTCGTTCCATAATGACAGTTTTCTGGATCAGCACCAAAATCCAACCATTTCTAAGTTTGGTCGTTACCAACATCTGAAAATTTCAAAAAAATCTGTCCAGGAGTTTTTGTGTAACCTTGCTAAAAAACAAACGAACAAACATACGCTGGCAAAAACATAATCTCCTTGGCTGAGGTAAATGACCAATAACAAGAATGTTTTTCTTGTCAGTAGGAGGAAGCAAGTCTACCTGGATAGAAGCTACACGTGCACAGGAAGATCATCGTCAGACCAGCAACATTCATGCTGTGAAGCCATAACCCATGCAGCGCCACGCAGCCTCAATCATATCATTTTCATATTAACTCGGCTGTTTGCCATTTGGTGATAATCGATGGGTAATGTTTGTATCTCGATGTCCAAACTTAAAGCTAGCATACCTACTCCACCCTCCCTTTCCTGCAGTATGTGCTGTTAATACAAAAATAACATGAATTAGAAATGTAGGATAACATAGTAAATGGACTCTAGATTATTGCCTTTCTAGTCTTTGACTACTCAAAGCAACGTAACACTGCAGGTCACATCTACCCTCTCACATTCACCCACTGTGGTGGTAAGAGTTTTTATGTTAGTCATCCCGCAGTATTACCTACCATGTTCACACCCTTTCATACCCATTTACAGGAGTATGTACTGTCACTAAACAAAGTACCTGCCACCAAATTTGAGTACACTATAGCTTAGTTGGTATCATCAGTGGAGAGCCGTATTGATCATGTCTTTATGATTGTGATTGATTTTAGAAAAAACTAAAAAAAAAACAAATCATCAGGATAACTGCAGGCTGGTTTAACAAATCACAAAGCTGCGTGTTCTTTTAATCCTTAATCCATACTTTTCTCCTTCTTAGGGCACATTTAACTGAAACATAAGATGTCACTGTGCCCTGAAAAATATCTGAAAGCGCTTCAACTTCATAAAAATGTATTTGAATTGCAGAACGTCCCACCATGCTGGATTTTAAGGCATCTTTCTCCACTTAAATACTCTGAGGGTCTGAATAATGAGAGGAGGAACAAAAGCAACAGTTACTTGAACAACTTTATAGTCACCTCTCCCACCCAAAGAGCAGCGCTGACCTCGGTCACATAAAGCACTGCAGAATGAGCAAAGATCCATTTAAGCAGCTTGTAAAGGAGCTGAGGGGAGCAGTAAGACGAGAGAATAAGTCTCTGATGCTGCTTTTTACCTCTACGTGGAAACATCTGTCAAATGTTACAAGGAGGTGTTTGAGATGATGACAGAGACTGAGCAGCCGAGAGACGAGCGTCCAACTGACAATAAAGTTTGTTTTATATGTTTAAAGAAATTTAATGATGCAGTCATCGGTTATTGTCTAACGGCCTCTGCAGTCTGTTAGACTAAACGGTGCTGCACTGTGTGCTTGTGCAGCAAAAGTGATGTAGAGTTTAAAGGTAAGCAACATTTATCTCTGCAAAGGAGGTTTTGTTTCAGCTGATATTTGGTTGTTTGTGCAAGGTAACCTTTAAAGGAGACATATCATGCTGATGCATGATTTAATACTTACATATAATATAATAAATTTGAAAACAAGACCTTACACCCCCTTAATTTTCAAAAAATGAGATATTGTATTTTTTCTGATATCCTAGAACGAGATTTGACACCTCTGAAAGTAGGTCATTGCGAGATGACCGCGAGATTTAAATCGTCGAGACGACACGAGGTACCTCTCTTTTTATTGTAGTAATTTAATAAAACACTTCCTCCTCTGTGATGTCCATTAGCCACAAAACCGTCACCAAGGAACACATCCAGCAGCAGCAGTATATAGCTCCCTAGCTCACACTCACTCATTACCAGCTCTGGCCTTTAGGGGGACTCAATACGCGGTCGCTGCTTTGAGCCTGCCGGAAAATACAGTAGAAGAAGAAGGACAGGCTGGCTCAACCTTCTCTGCAGCTCTGACAGAACTGACCAATCAGAGCACAAAGGGCTGTGACGTTGCGATGTAACTGTAGGTCAGTCTGAGAACCGAGCGTTTCAACGAGAGCTTGATAATAGCCTAAAATGAGGATTTTGAGAACGCTATTGTGGGACAATGAAGGAAGTAAATGACTTGTACTGAGGGCAGAAATGCTTTATAGGCATCCTAGTCTGGCATAGTGAAAAGGAGAAACAAGCATGATATGTCTCCTTTAAAGTTCACCTAAAGATTTAACGACATATACAGGAGTTGTTGGAAGATTCGATGGTGATCAGAATCCATAAACAGATCCAGGAATTTAAAATTATTTGTTAACATCACTTGATAGGTCATGTTTTTATACTTTTTAATAAGAAGTACCTATCAGTGACGCCCAAAGAAAGTAGCAAGGTGAATAGATCTTCATTTTGAGCTGGTGAAATTCTGTAAAACTAATCATTTCTCTCTTTTACTATGACCAACGCTCCCTGAAAATGTCATCAACCGCCTTTGGAAACTTTTGGAGTATTTATCAAGTAGGTGAAATGCGCAATGTTAAAAAGTCTTTTAAAACATTCATTCGATTTGTCATCACACCAAAAATGAAAAAGGGACCAACACTTGCCCAACAACTCTCCTGGAGATAGTGTGGAGAACAGAATGTGGGTCACACACATACTTTTTGGCACTGTACTAAAAAAACAAAACACTGGGATGATGTGTGGAAAGAGATGAACATGCACTGCATTATATTTAGGAAATGTGAATCGAGAAAACATCCAAAATGAGGACTGGTACCTGATCAAGATTTTACTGGCATCTTCAAAAAAGGCCATAACAAGAAAATGGTACATTTAACTCCCTCCTACCCTAAATAACTGGTTGGATATTATTGATGAGATACAAGTAATGGAGAGACTTACATATAACAGACTTACATTATTTTGTTTTTCTCTTTTAATTAATACATTGTTTTAAGCATTTGTAGCATAATAATGTCAAATGCTTGTTAGCAGTGTTCACTATTATTTCTCATGAGAAAAGGTGAACAAATTTAGTCAAAGGACATTTCCTGATGCATTTATTGACAAAAAAGACCAAGGGAGGCTGTTATTGTTATAGTATTAAAAGGGTAAAAAGAATAAACTTTTCATCAGGTACATAGCCACAAAAATATCCAGCTCTTCTCCTCTCTAATCATCATCATGCAGAGATTGTAAACCTCCAGGAATTAAATGAACCTTACAATCTTTCATTTACTCTGGAACTTTAGAAGTAAAATTTGCTTGTTAGATTTCAGGAATGAAAAAAAAACATTGAATGATTTCACAGATATGATGCACTGTGAGGATTATTAACACATTAAATGATTCATTAAAGCAAACATTAAAATATCTGAAGCACTCTGTGTGATGTTAACCAGCCTGTAAACTCTGCTGTCAGGCCTCTTCTTCTTCATTTTCTGCGGCTGTAATTCATCCAGTGCCAGCCAGCATCATTCACACACACCCCGCTTTCCCAAATTAGTGGTGCGCTTGTAAATTACACGCAGGATGTATATTTTTCCAGAAGAGGAAGGAGTTAAACCATGTTTGACATCTCCATTACAGCAGTGAAAACAGAATAGTAATTTTTCCATCACGTCTTGAGTCATTTGGAAGCTCATTTTTGGTTTTAGGGAAACTTCTAAACATTGAAAGTGTCGACATGCCTCAGCGCTGGCTTCTGTTGAGAGACTGTGATAATTTACTGTCATACATCTGGTGATAAATTGGATAATAATACAAAGTGTTTCTCGAACGCTGGAGCATAAACAGTTTGAACAAGAAAACAGAGGTCACGGTGATGGTGAAATATGTCGTCTGACACTACAGAGGAGAGATGAAGTCAGGATCTGCCCAGAGCCGTTTCGACATCTGTGAATCTGAATGTTTAAGCTCAATTACGATCCTCACACTTTACATTTCTGCTAATCTGTTCTGAAGGCATACTGACATGTTTTACCAACTTAAAGCCTGAAATGTTTACACTACATCAGAGCACAACAAATCGGTTTGTTGATAGATTTGAGAGAGATGTTGTTTTGAAAGCCACTTTGTTGGCTGATGTTAAAACAGGAAACATTTGCATCATTCAGGCCATTTGCTCCGCCAACTTCCATTCCTTGTATTTCAGTATTGAAACCTTTATTTGCCAGACAATCCTTCATGTAAGGTTTTTTTTTTACTTTTAGGTGAATCACTTCTTCTGTTTCATGGATGAATGTGACATTATTAGGAAGAAAAGCTGTTAAAAGGTCCTCCTGATTATACAAAGAATTCTGGCATTTTCAGAGCATGAACAAGAAGTTGATTTTTGCAGCTTTTCTCCCTTATTATTGCAAAACTGTTGGTATAGTTTAAGGGGTAGTCTAGTATTTTTGAGGTGGGTTTCTATGGGGTTCATTTTCGTAGATAATACATTAGCCACAGTAGTTTTGATCCTCTTTGCACTGTAAGAAGAGAATTTACTCCACATTCAGTATTTCCAACAGATTTTTAAGTTGAAATCCTGAACACTAACTTAAAAATACAGCGTCATAGTGTCTTTTTTCCTCATTTAACTCAAAAAATGTATTTATTTATTTATTTATCTTAAACTTAAAAAAACAAGTCAAAATCATACATTTGTACACCAAACAACTGCACATGTTGTACATACACAAAGTAAATGTACACATGAGAACATACATGTGTATGTCAACAAAACAACCCGTTTGAGAAGGAACAAAACAAAGAAAAGATCTAATTTAGTCCTGCCCCTTCCCTTTAAAAATATAAATACATATAAAACCTTTAAATTTACCATAAATGTCCAACTGGGATCAGAATGTCATTCACAAGGGCAACCTGGCCAAGAGATCAGCAGCACACTTCATCATAAATATAAATTCAAGAAAAAATTAAGGGTGCTATCTCTTTCCGGCGACATTAGGACTCTGCTACCCATGAGCTCGCGCGGCGACTGTCGTAATGCTGCGTTTCAGTAACCTCGGAACTGGGAGTGACATCATCTCCTACTTAATGCTGTTCCAGTTGAAGTCGGAAAAAAACATGCCGATCTACCAGGGTATTGTTAGCTGTTGTTAGCACAGCCTGCGTTGTTGTTCACAAATATCACATAAAGAATGTGATTATCACTATGGCAGCATTTTTGTAAATATAAGTCTAACAACACTATGTATACAGCTGATCTAGAGCGACACACCCCAGTCAGAGGTCCAAATAAATTGATTATTACAGGAGCTAAATAACTGTTCACACTGGGGGCATCCATTCGATTGTCAACTCGGGGTTGGCGAGGTTTCACCGAGTTCTCAGGAGGAAATTCCGACTTCAGGGGACGTTCCAGTTGCAGTTTCCTACTCGGAACTTGGAAATTCCTACTTTTGACTACAACTGGAACGCACCAAAGGACGTGACCCAAGCCAAAGTGTGTGTTTGTTGTGATGCTAATGCATGCAGCTCGGACCTTCCTCAGAACTCTGTATTGCTTTACAACTTCTTTTTTAAACAACTTACAGGATGCAAAGTGACGAGGTAATGTATCTCTTTCTAGTTACGTAGCGGTAGTTTTTGATGTGTGACAACAAGCAATTTTTGGAAAACTTATTATCGTAGTTTTGTAACTGGCAGTCCGACCCAACCAAGTAGCAAAGGAATAGCATTTATAGATAACCTATTTTGATGCTATAAAACTCATCTTAAAGTGTGAATTTCCATCAGGCATATATCTAAAGTGAGACTTTTTGTAATTACTTAGAAACTCCACATAGCATCTCTAAGGCTAAAAATGTAAATATGAAAAAAAATTAACAATTTGACCGTGGAGGTGCAGCACTTTTGAGAACAGTAACAATTAAAAATACAGACATTGTTCATTGGATTTTCTCTGCCTCGTGAGTACATTCAGGGAATTTCAGGGAAAAAAAACATTAAACAGACAACTTTTGTAC
Source organism: Scarus forsteni (assembly GCA_036419115.1). Lineage (NCBI taxonomy): Eukaryota > Metazoa > Chordata > Actinopteri > Labriformes > Labridae > Scarus > Scarus forsteni. The sequence goes on from JAZDUH010000198.1 coordinate 13,263,130, forward strand.
TGATTTAGCAGACACTGGATGAGAGTCCAGTCACCGCAGACAGCCTGTAAGGTCAAAAGTTGAATGTCATCAAACTGTTTTTTTTTTCCAGAAGAAATATGAAGTGTGTTTAAGAGATTTTGAGCCAACTCATTATGAGCAGTAATGTCATATCGCCCGCCCATCAATCAATCTTCAGCTTTTTGGGAGTCACCACTGGGTTTTCAGTGATGTCATGGTGCAGAAAACCTCTGAGCCAAGAAAAAGTCTGGCACATAAAACTGCATCACTTCTGCAACACGCTGGCTTTTGGACAAACATATACAAAATAAACTGAGATAAAATGTCAAAGAGTGAGCGTCAGGGTGCAGCCTAAAATATTCCCTCTGTCCTCTTCTTATCTGACCCTTACAGCTCCTGGGACGAGAACAAAACTATGTTCAACACTGTGACTGATTTTATGTTTTTGAAACACACTAAACCCAGTAACAGAAATTTAAATGATCACATGAGGTCCTCAATAAGGTCCTTCATCATAAATGTGTCTCTAATAAGGACACTGTTAATATTCACCCCCACAAATACAATCTTACAGCTTTACTAATATTGTTTATATCATTAAAAAATACTCAGAATGTATAGTAGAAAGCAGAAAAAAATGATCTAACAGTTTCATACTGCTGGCATACAGTCATGGCATCTGTTTTTTTTTTTAACAGTGAGTGTCCAGGCTGCCAACTTTCTGTAACTTTAGCAGCAGCCACAGCTCTTAGCTTTCAGCTAAAAAGGAGCCACTTAGCCCTTCTCAGTACGAGAGGAGACAGGAGGAGGATCGAGGTTTAAAAAGGGAGGCAACAAGCAAGACAGTGGACTTAAATAAACACTGGACAGGCTTTAACATGCTGCCAGGAGCTCTTAAAACAGAGGACCGCAGGAGCAATCGCTATGCTAACGCTTAACGATTGCTTTACCAGAACAGGAGACCATCTACCTGTGAGTCGTATCAAACCCTGTCAATGTTTTGCACATACATGATAGATTCATCAATCTCTCACCACAAAGATGTCCCTTTCCTCACAAAGCTAATGTTGGTTACCTATCCAGCAGACAGACGGCGACATCCGCGTCCGTTTTCAGGTAGGCTATTTCAATTGGCGGAGTTCCCTCCACCGTCGGAAAGCAACACCAATGTTGACCTGGGTCTTCCCTCTTTCATGGTCATAGCCTTTCTTTTTCACTTTTCACTCCTCTGACTTTTTTCTTTTGTGCTGTTTTTCAGCCATTGCTACTGCACATATTTTATCTCTCTTACGCTAACTGCGCACGCTACGCAACCTACAACTCCCCCTCCCCCCTCTGTCTGATCTGCACATGAGTATGATCGCCCCCTGGATGTGGGGGAATGTACCCTGTTTTGGCGACTCGGCCCGAGCCACAGTATTTACCTGTTGAAATTCAGAGCCAAGGCTGTGTATTGAAACCAGACTTTTTTTCCAACATGCTGTCAGTAGTGACATCTTGTGGATGGAGAGGAGAAATACAGTGATTTTGACAAATAGTGCATTAGATTAGAAGATTAGAAGATCGCTGACTACACCTTTAAGAGAGCTTCATAATGAATAAGATACCTCATTAACGGTGATTATTTAAGATCAAGACCTGATTTGAGCATAAATCAGCACTAATAAAATCTTCATTTTGTGCTCTTTACAGCTTAACTGATGTTTTTTTTGGTAGAATAGTCAAAAATCAGTCAGAAATAGAGATTTTTAGTTTCAGTTCTGGTTACAAAGGGTTGCAAAACTCCTATCAAAATTCTGGAAAGTTTCCAGAAACTTGCCATGGGAAGTTAAACCCTTCTGACTCCATGGTATCTCCAGAAACACTGGCATCGTCTTCCATCCCTTTAAAGCTACGATGGATCTTTAAGGAGACAACTCTGTTTGAGAGCTCACTCGTTTGCTAATCTTTTAAAGGCTTGCAGGAAAAAAAACCTTGAAAAAAATTTAGATATCTAAAGAGTTATTTTGTTTCCTTATGTTTTTGTTTATTTCATTTTAACTTTATGTGAAATAGATGCTGTACAACACCTTTACTTATTTAGCTGTCTGCACTTTTTGTACTTGTTGCCTTCATTTCTACTTTAGATTTCATGACTTTTATCATCATTATATTTCTTTGTGCTTCATCATGTGTAATAGAAACATCTAAATCCCCCCTGCAGTGAAGGTTGCCTTGAATATCGCCCTATTAAGCTTCATAAAACAGCATGTAAAACCACCAAATTAAATATTCATTAAGTAGAACCACCGTGTCAGCCTCACTCTGCTAACCTAATGTGATGATATTCTGACTTAATGAATAAAACGAGAGCGTGCGTGGCCAAAAAAGCCTAAAGCCGTGGATTACTGCGTGTTTCTCGTGTCCTCAGCTGCCATGAGAGACTGTGGAAAACAAAGAGGCCTATGACAGACCACCTGCTCCGAGAGGATTGTGGGTATGAGCTACTGTACACTAAACAGCTGAACCAGGAGCAGAGTGAGCGGGGGTCCCGAGGGGAGAGGAGGACGTGCAGGCGGGATGTGGGCCGGTCTGCAGAGGTCGTGGCTGTTTGTGCCGTATCTGCTGCACAGTTCCTGATGGACAGTGGTCAAGTCTGCGCTCAGTACATAAATACTCCACGCTACATTAGCTGCCAAAGCCCTTCCATATGTTGTTTGCTGAAGGCCTCTATGGTGCTTAAAGACCCAATCCCCATCTGGCTGTTTCCAGGTCAGCTGGTCCAGCACTTCACACATGTTCCAGGACATGGACCTGCTCTCTGCTTCAGCAGAAGGGAGAGTGCCCGCCCAGCCCGCGCTGATGTGCTTCACATACGCCCAACTTCGCATGTCACCAGCTCCATTCACATCGGCACACTGTAAAAAGTGACAGCAGTTTAACATTACAGCGAGGGTGAGCAGCGAAGCCTCCAAACTTCTGCTAGTGCAAAGTTTTCTCTCAGTCTGTGTCTGTTGCAAAGGCAGGAAAAAGGATCTGAAGTCAAAGGTAAAGCAGGTAGAGGATTTGAATAAAAAAACAGGTACCAAAGTTTATTACATAATGCTGCGTTCCATTAACCTCAGAACTGGGAAGAGGGAACTGGGAGTGACGTCAGCTCTGACTTATCACTTACAAAGTCGGAAAAAAGATGTTGATCTACCAGGCTATTGCTAGCTGTTGTTCACAAATACCACATAAAGAATGTAAATATCACTACTTTAGCATTTTTCTAAATATATGTCAAACAATACTATGCATACAGCTAATATAGAGCAACACAAGTCAGAAGTGCTAATAAATTGGTTATTACAGGAGCTAACTTACTGTTTACACTGGGGGCAGCCATGTTCAATTGTCATGTCGGGGGTGGCGAGGTTCCCCCTACTTCCCAGTTGGAAATTCCGGCCTCGGGGGGGGTTCCAGTTGCAGTATGAAAATTCCGTCTCCCGACTACAACTGGAACACACCAAGTAATTGAAGTAGTTTTCACACTTAGACCATTTAGCGGCCGTTCACACGAGGCCCCTAAATAGTCCCCTAAAAAATGTTTTGGTCTCCTGTTTACATGGGAACAGCACACGGAGTGCTTGTATCAGCCAACTGTTGAAACCAGGGTCCAGGGTGGAAAGTTTTCAAAACGCTCTTCCATGTAGCTCCGTGTAAATCAGAGTCAGAGCGTTTCAGGGTGAAAGCAGACGTCACCGCATGGGCGGTACCCTTTCGGTACCCTTTTTACTGTGCTCGGTTTGTAATCCAGCATCCTGGGTCTTTGTGCCTCCACTCGCCATTGTTGTTTGTGAAAAGTTTTTCTTCTTCTTATGTGTGTTGTAACAGCGCTGTTTCTCTGCAAACCTACATCGCCATCTACTGGACTGGCATGCACACTACAGGGTTTTCATTTGTTTCTAGCGTCTCCGTCTAGATGTGTATCAAGTTTGAATAGACAAAGGAAAAACCTTTGTGTTTAAGTCCCAGTGTCTCCGTGTAAACAGGGCCTTCGAATGGTTGTTCCAATAAAAGAGGGCTCAGTTCATTTTCATACATACTCCTGTTTAGTAACGCCACTTGGTATGCATTTTATATCGTTGGAAATCTTGATTAGTCACTTTTACAACGAGGTACAACCTGTAAGGATCCTGCATGCGTGGAAGGAGCAACACATGTGGATAGGCTCCAAAAAATGTGCCAAGATCCCCTTTAAATGAACGCTGGTGTTATTTTGGTGTCAGTCCTGGTACCTTCTCCAAACTCTGGACCAAATTCTGTGAGGCTGTTGGTGTCAAGACAGACCACGAGGTTGCTTCACTGAGGAGCTGTCGGCTTCTTTTTTATTGGAAGAGGGGACATTTTTGGGGTCCTTCAACTCTTTTCTGCACCACTCCATTGAGATGTGGGAACTATTTATTATGTTGTTGCTTAAATACTAAGTTTTTACCTGATATTGACATCAATACTGATGTATTTGTAATTAAGATTTGTGCTGTAATTCTCCCACAGTGCCAGTATTTTGAGTATTTCTTTCTTGTTTGATCATGACAACAGCTTAGTATTTCACTGCCCTTTAAAAATTGTTAATTAAATATCCTGTTTTTTTGTACTTTTTATTATTGATTTATTTTCTCTTCTCCCTTTCCCGTTTTCCTTTTCATTTGTTTGTTGTTCTTTGGTTCTGTTCTTACTTACTTTGTGTCTTTATTTGCTTGGGTTTTTACTTCTTTCCTTTTGCTTATATTGTGTTTTTAATGTTTGTTTGCTTGTTGTTTTCTTATTCCCTTTTCTTTTAGGCACAATTGTCTACTGTCTTTTGTTTTTTGTTTGTTACTTGCGTTTTCTTTCAGTTTTACTTTTTACTCACAATAGTACTGTGTTTTGTGTATATCTGTCTGTATATCTTTGTATGTGTGCATAAACAAAAAATAAAATAAAACTAAATAAAAAACCTATCTGGAGGGCCAGATATCAAAATTTTATTTCAGTGACATAACAAGCATCAGAAAGTACTCTCTGTTTTGTTATTTTAAAGGCCTTATGATGGCTGATACTGATGTTGAATTGATTTGTTTGTACCTCAAGAAATGAGAAAGTATTTCTTGCTCATACAGTATTTGTATATTTTGTGGTTGTGTGACTTTGTGAGATGCTTCAAAGGTGCCAGTGGTCACTTGAAACGACTCGTTCCCCAGCCTCCCCAAAAAGTCCTACCACTGTGCCATCCTACCATTGTTTTGTCATCAGTTAAGCTCACTGACTCATGATGGCAAATCCTGTGTAGTAGAAAGATGTCAGGATGAATGCAGAGTTGTTGAAAACATGCCACTGACCTGACCAATTATCACAGAGTTGACTGACAGCCCATCAGATCACCAATCAGATCACACAGGGCCCACGTCGGATGGGATGCGCCGCAGCCGTAAATAAAGTTTTCAGTTCAGAGGTCAGCACAGTCAAAAAAACATGTCTTGAGTGACACAGACTGTAATGGAGGAGTAGCCCGAGCGGACCATGATGAAATATTGGTGAAATTAATGAGTTTTTGGACGATTAATGCAGTTTTAGGAGCGGCGCTAACATGCCCCATGTGCTACCATTATACGGATGTGTGCCGCTCAATTTTGGATCTAAACATCTCCCGAAGCACTGTTTGGATCAGGAAAGCCTTCTGGGTGAGTATATTGTTCTACTTCATTCTATAAACAATGTGAAAGCTGTAGAAACCAAAGTTATCCTTTAAACAGGCAAGAGCTCAAACAGAGCGTCTCAGACAGAGTGAGAATACAGCCGGATCAGGAGTACTCACTATTTGAAAACTAAACTTTTTTTTTTAACAGTAGTGATGGCAAACACAGTCGTCCAAACTGAAGATATAAACCTGAGTCAAGGCAAAACAAGGCCTTTCAACATAATTCTTTATGAATACTCAAAGGAAGGGCCTCGGGCCTCAAAATGACTTTTACTGCCTCTTTGTGTGCGCCTGCATTCTCCTGTGCTCGTGTGTGTAAACATCTTAAAACAAAACAGAATCTGCAGAACTTTCCACTGCTGTTTCAAGAGAGCAACACTTGATTTGAGTAAATTGTTTACATAAGTTGATTTTACTTCAGGACAAGTAAAATAATCTCACTCCAGAGGCAGCGTCCTGTTGTTTTAAAGGAACAGGAATGTCAACACTAAATACTTCACCGAGGAGGCTGCTATTGACAGTTTCACATTGTTAGCTGGGAAACATTAGGGTTCGGACACTCAGTCCAAGGTCAAATTCCAGCACTTTTAATGTGTATTTAAAAAAATCAAGCACCCTACAGCTGTGATTAAATACAAATGTTAAAACAATCCCTGAACAGTCAGGATGATTTTATCACGACCTCATCATACAATAACAGACAATATTATGCTGGACATGAAATTGTTTTTGTAATAACAGTCAGCAAAAGGATGACAAATGCACTTTAGCATTATTTATTAGAATTTGTCACTTTTGAGTACATTTTACACAAACATGGTCCTGCTGTGACTAATCTAATCCAGCCTTTTGTCCAAACTATTTGGCCCGATATTAAAAACAAGATGTGTTAAGAAATCCAAGTATTTTAAGCACCCTGTCCAAAATTCAAGTGCTTTTCAAACCTTGAAAATGAAACATTTAAACTCAAGCACTTTTCAAGATTTCAAGAACCTGTGCAAACCTTGGAACTACATCTGATGATGAAGACATAGGTGCTGAATGATGGTTTCACCCTCACACTGCCATTAGTATCAGTGATAGAGATGTGTACGGGGATGGTCAGTGTGTTTACATGTATCAAAAAAAGTTGATTTATCATGTTAATCTAAATAATACTGGAATTTTCAAAAGATTTAACAAGTCAATCTGACTGCGGTCATACAAAGTCAAGGTTAGACGAGTTAATACAACCAGAGATCGGTTTTGACAGTGCTGAATAAACTTGTTAGACAACTATTAAATGTAAGATTTATGCCACAGCTCCCCCAAATTAATAGCATTAATGTTCCTGTAAAGGTTAATACACCAGTATATAAAAGCTCTTTAACTGAAATGTTATTTTTAATGCTAAACTATAAATATTATTGCAATTTATATAGCCTATTTTTAATTTTAATATTTGTCATAAAAAGCTGAAAAATAGTATAACACTTTATAATATCTTGATATAGATTTAAAATTATAGTTATTTACATGCTTTCTCAACAGAAAAAATAGTTTAAGTAGTTGAATGTTATTCTTCTGCTCTCAGAAAAACACCTCAGATTTGAGAATAAAGAGGTGAATTCAAAATACTTAATTTCTGTTCAGTTCTGTGTATGATAGACCATCTTTAAATGTTGTTTAGCACTGTTTGTAAGCCAATATAAGAGTTATTTTGTATATTTCAGTTTAGAGATACCCAAATTAAAAATCTATCATCTTTTATTTTCCCCATGTTGTATTTTTAACAACCCTAGGTTCACATCCAAGTCTGTCTGACCTGATAACGGATGTTGAAGTGCTTCATGACAAGTTTTTAATTTGGAAATAATAAGACCAAGTCATCTGCATAGAAGAGACTAAACATGTTTGTTTTGTTAATTGGAGACTCGAAAAGGTTTAAATGTGTGACCCTGTGATCAGCTGGTGATTGGTCCAAGGTTAACCCGACCGTACTGAAAGAGAGATGGATGGATGGATGGATGGATGGATTGATGGATGGATGGAAGGCTGTTTGATGACGAGCTTCACCAACCCCATTGATTTCTATTAGTTGCGTCAAAGTAGTGTATGGATACTTTGGCTCATTTTCTGTTTCTTATGCCAGTTTCGAGAATACGTTTTGTTGCCCCGACACACCAGAAAGTCTTTGGTAGATAATTGGATGATTGTTCTGTCGATCACATTCATATTGTATGAGGCTGGCACCGTTGCAGCTGTGTAAAATACATAAAAAGCCACGACTTGGAACAAACTATCGTGAAAACATGTCAGGAATGGAGTAAAAATATATTTTCTGTTGAGAAGCACTTTGACTGTGGTTGTTTGTTAATCATTTAATAAAGGAGTGTGGTCTAGATCTGATAAAACTGCTCCTGAAGCTGTTAGCATTAAAGCTAATCCCCTCACTTGTAGCTCCCACTTCTTCCTGCTCTTAAGGACTCTGACTGGGCTGTGCCACTAAGGGCTTCTCACAATCATTGTAGATTGGAGCTTGGTAAGGTGGATCCAACTGCTCTGCAAGTGAACATTTCGTGACACATTCAGATGGAAACAGTACCGTTGTTGTCCAGGAACTGAACAGGGGGCACACATGTAAACAGAGTCCAATCTTCACATGCACACACTCTCTGACATGCACCATTAAAATACCTTCAATATTTTTCTTTTCTCCTCTCCGCTGTAAAAATTCAGCCCATGTCCGTTTATCTGGGCCCCTGAGCCAGCCCTGACATCACCATCCTGCAGCTGCTGCACCACGGCGAGCTTTAATGTCCACGCTGTGACAAAGGAGAGGAGGAGTGTGATTTGTCATTAATGGGACCACTAAGTCCTGTTCTTCTGGAGTACGACTGACCAAATTCTTTTGTGGTGAAGCACATCCTCTCCGAGCACTGCAGGCCTGCCACATCTGCTGGCTGCCTGCCTGATTTGCTGCCTGGCTGCTCCATTTTTTCTTTTTTAAATAAAAATTGGAAGGACCAGGCGACTGGAAAAAGCAAACTGATGAAAAACAAAATGTTTTGGACGGTGGTCTTCGTGGGGGGAGCTGCTCACATCTTATCTGGACCCTCTCAGCCCTGTAAAAGCTTTCAGGTGCTGTGCCCCATTGAGCGGATCCGGCCTGGGCCGAGCTGGAGCGACGTTTTTTTTTCTTCTTGGCAGCAGATGAGAGAACAGAATCAGGCCCAGATAAATGGGACTATATGGGGATCTGTGTAACACATTACTGCCACCCCACCATGTGCCACCCGCCCAGACTGCGAGCTCTTGGCAACACTCGTCTTTATGTAAGAGCGGAGCTGGCAAAACAGGTGGGTTTCGTGAGCGTGCCCTATGATTAGATCAGTCATTACCACTGGCATTGTTGAAAGCAGAGCAGCCTCTCATTTCTGAGGACCACCTGCACTGGAATGTGTTACTAAAGCTTAACAGCAGATGATTCAGGCTCTGGATGAGAAAAATAGTCTGCGTTGGCTTACAGTGAGGATGTGTGTTTCCACTTATCATCTAATGAGATTCTGATTCTCTTTTCTTTTCCTTTATTTCCACACAGCCGAGCAGCCACTGGGTTTGTGTTTCTCTCTCAGTGCGTTTACATGCAGTTAGAAAACATCCTGTTATTGTGGTCGTCAATCAAGACTGGATTAACAAGATTCTGTATGATCAATAGACCATTTTCATGTTTGTACACAACAGTGATTGATTTTGTTTGGAGTCTAACCCGTGTAGAAGCTTGTGATCAATGCAAATTATGGAGATATGGACCAGCTGAGTGCTCTCTCTTCAAATATACTCCTCTAAAAAGGTTGGAAATGTTATTTAAGTCGATTATTTCTCCCCTTCAACACTACAAAAGGATGCTGTCATTTTACTGTTGGAAAGCCCGATTAACCACATTGTTAAAGGGACGGTAAGGAGTTTCTAAGTAATTACAAAAAAGTCTCACTTTTAGATATATGCCTGATCGAACCTAAATAAGATGAGTTTTATAGCATCAAAACAGGTTATCTATAAATGCTATTCCTTAGCTCCGCGGCCAGTTGGGACAGGGCTGGACTGGCCTATATACTCAACTTTGGGTACAAGACAATTAAAACAAGAGCAAATTTATATTTTTCGGACACGTCTTAGAGCACCAGGCTGTAAGTAGAGATATATAACCAGCTACAAAACTACGATACTAAGTTTTCCAAAAATTGCTTGTTGTCACACATCAAAAACTACCTCTACGTAACTAGAAAGAGATACATTACCTCGTCGCTTTGCATCCTGTAAGTTGTTGAAAAAAGAAGTTGTAAAGTAATGCAGAGTTCTGAGGAAGGTCCGAGCTGCATATATTAGCATCTCAATACACACACACGCTTTGGCTTGGGTCACGTCTTTTGGTGCTTTCCAGTTGTAGTCAGAAGTAGGAATTTCCGGGTTCCGAGTAGGAAACTGCAACTGGAACGTACCCTGAAGTCGGAATTTCCTCCTGGGAATTCGGTGAAACCTCGCCACCCCCGAGTTGACAATCGAAGATGGATGCCCCCAGTGTGAACAGTTATTTAGCTCCTGTAATAGTCAGTTTATTTGCACTTCTGACTGGGGTGCGTCGCTCTAGATCAGCTGTATGCATAGTATTGTTAGACTTCCAGAGGTATACGGATGCAGCCACTTCAGTTTTCACCTCTCAGCCAAATGCCAGCTGAGTTTCAACGATTTACCAGCCAATGAGGGTCTAAAAAAGGTTTTGTTTTTTAGTCTGCTTTTGCTTTCATTTTTGTTTTGACTGAAATTTTCCACTGTAATCAAAATGTTGTTGTTTTTTATACATCTTATAGGTCTTAGCACTTTCCTGTTACAGATCAGCCAAGAACTTGCAAAAGAAACGGGGGTAATTTCAGTCGCTCCATCTGTGAGTAAAGAAAACGCCAACCATCTCTTTGAGTTGTGAGGGTTAACAATACCAATCGCAGTTGGATATTATATCATTGGAAAGCCAATTTATATAGAGTTACTGTTTTAACCCTATAAAGCCAATTGTATTTAATACATACTTTTATAATACCTCTTTCTACTCAATATGATCAACAAATTACAAAAAAACATCTGAATACAATCAGATAAATGATAAAAATGTCCTCAAATGGATTATCAGTTGCCGAAAACACCTAATGTATCAAATGTGATACGAAAAATCTATATGTTGAGTTTTATGGACATTTTGATATTTTTAGGGTTTTAGTAGAAAGTGAAACAAACATTTCAGCTACAAAAAAATATAATTTTCTGGCTGTAATCTATGGTCATGAGCCTTAAAGGGTTAATGGAAAAAAAAAAAAAAATCAGGGGCTGGGCTGTGTCTCCATAATGTGCAGAGCAGCTGGTTTAATCCTTATCCACAACAATCCACAATCCACTGGCACATTTGTTTGGCCTTCCTTCCAAGTGCGGCTTATGCCTGTGCAGCCAGGCCGGTGAATATTTTCTTTAAATTTTAAGCACGAAAACTGATTTAGTTTAATTTTTTTTTAGAAAAGTGACAGTCCTGCAACATTCTTGGGTCTTGATTAATTTCCTGTTGTTTTGTTTAGTTGAGAGCACCCCTGGTTGTTGAATTTTATTTACTTAAAGCCTTACTAAATTGGTTAAACAGCCAGAGTGTGCCAAAAAAACAGTTACATCTTACACCACTACATCAGCACCAACAGCCTGAACCATCAAAACAAAGCAGGATGGATCCATGCTTTAACTATCTGACCCAATTATCTGAATTGACAGGTAAAGCTAAGACTCATCAGACCTGGAAACATTTTTCTAATCATCTGTTGTTCAATTTTGCCGATCATTTGCTGTAAACCCCTGAGATGGTTGTGCATGAAAACAACAGATCAGCAGTTTCTGAAATAGTCAGACAAGAATGTTTTACACCAACAGTCATGTCATGGCTGAAGACTCTTCCGTCAGCTTCCCTCTTAAGACCTAAAGTTGGTTTTTACCATTAGACTGACTGATTTACTTTTTGCAGTTGAACGAGTGTACCTTATAAAGTGGCCATTGAGTGTAAACAAAGTGTGTTTTCATGATCCAGCCATGTTAATTTCCTCTTACTCTTAAATGCAGAGGTCTTCTTTTCCTTCCAGTCCTCAGGATTGAGTCTCATACATCTCAAGCTGGCTGCAGCTGGGCGCTCTCCTCCTCCTCCTCCTCCTCCTGCTGCTGCTGCTTTTTCTTCAGTTGACAGTTGTTTCAGGGACCACACATTGAGGAGGAGGAGCGAGCCCGTTGTACTATTCTGGTAGACGGGCTAACATATATTAGCCAGCCTACCGTACTTTTCTGCTCTATCATCATTTATCTGCCAGGCAGGCAGAGCGGAGGTAAGCAAGGCTGAGGTCGTAAAGCACTGAGGCCCTCCTCCGTGACCTCCATTTCCCTGCTGGCCCACTCGTCTCTCAGGCTCAGACCTCGCGGAGCTGGCCCCTGCTCACGGCTCCCCGATGGGCCCCTACCTGAATCACGGAGCAGAGCAGCCACAGCTGACTGGCCTTGGGACAAGGGCAGCAGGAAGGGGCCTCTCTTTCCCTGACGGAGCCCCAGGAGGACACAGCCACAAAATATTGTTTTACACAGAGCCTCAGCAGCCCTGCAGCCATGAGCAAACTATTTTCTTACAAACATTTCGCTCCACAACCATCAGCTTTTATTACAAAAGAGGTAAACAGGAGTGAGATAATTTCACCAAATGTAAGAAATAAAATTTTAATCAACATGTTATGGTCCCCTGAAGAGATCTTTGATTTACGTTTCAGGAAAAAAAACAGAGACTCAACATACCAGATGACACGGGACATTAATCACAGCAGCTGTAGCAAACAACCAAATAAAAAAGATGTACAAGTTCAGGAAAAAGTATCAAACTGTGCAAACGTTAGCCAAGATAAAGAGCTGCAGAGCTGTGCAGTCGCATGTGGGGTCTTCATTCAATAGTTCTAATACACAGTTTCATTTTGTGCTTGAAAACCTGAGTGGAAAAGTTTCATATACATTTAGGTTGTCTAAAAGTTAGTGTTTCAGTAAAGAAAGTATAACTTTTTGCAGTGAAAAGTAAGTAATTTAGCAAATACATGATTATGTTCAGGGTATTATCGCAGACTCTCTTTGTGATTTTGGATTTTTTATTCCCTTAAGCAAAACCAAAGGCTGTTACGAAAACTGTTAGAAGAGCATGTAAGTGTGGAAAAAGGTCAAAACTCTGAAATGCTGCAGATAAAAGTAACCAATCTGGATATTTGATGCAGGGTTATATGAGATACATGGCATTTGCCTGAACATAAGCCACAGAGACAGACAACAGTTCTGCATCTGTACAGAAACAGCCATCAGTATTTTCATTTTGTTCAAAACGTGGGTGGATGAGCTTCATACACACTTATGATTCATCATAAACATATGATGATTCATATGTTTATGAATCATCATATGTTTATGAATCAATAAAAAACAAACAACTTTCTGCAGTAAAAGGTAACAGATACATTCTAAAGTTTGGGATATTATTATTATTGACTCTGTTTTTATTCTGGATTTTTCCCCCCAAGCAAACACTGAAGGCTGTTACTTAAATTATTACAAGAGCACATATGTTTGGAAAAGGTCAAAACTCTCACTGGCTGCAGGTTACCGTGATAGTTCTGGATATTCAATTTGTGGTTATATAAGGTACATGGCATTTGCCCTGAACATAAGCCACAGTGACAGCACCAGCTCTGCATCTGTACAGAAAGAGCCATCAGTATTTTCAATTTGAGGAAATCATTTCCTGAGGGAGAAAGATAATCAAAAAAGACTCCCTGGCTCTGGCTTTGAGCACTCTGGGATTACCAGTGAACAAAGATGTCCACTTTTTATGACTTTCAGGATGATGGTGACGTGGTATACCAGTACATATATTTTTTAAAGACTGTTTTGGGGCATTTTTAGGCCTTTATTGACAGGAGAGAAAATGATTAGGATAGTGAAATGGGCAAAAGATAGCAAAGGAAGACACTCTGCAGACTGACCACAGGCTGGATTCAAACCCAGAAAGGTAGAAACATGTTTATTGCTGTGATTTGTGATGTTTGAGGCGTGGCTTCTTCTGGGGAAATGCTCCATTTTGGACTGTACATTCTGTATTGAAGGAGAGAAGATGTTAAAGAGTTTTAAAAACAATCATGGTCAGAGGAAGACACATATGATGGATGAGATGTTGATATTATGACCAAATGATACAACTAAATCATAAATATGCTCGTGAGTTGGTGTGTTGATTGTTTCTGCTCTATGAATGTTTGAATCATCAATCAAAATGTAGGTTTTATGAATCATTTGAATGCATGATAAAAGGTCTGAGGATGTGAGAAAGGAGGGAAAAGGTAAATTGGGGCTCTTTAAACTGTCACTGCAAGTATAGGTGACTGGCATTTTAGGATTGCAGCACTGTATTTAATCCTCCAATAATCACATCCCTACTCCTCGTTTCTCTGTGTTTGGCAGCCGTTCCATCGTCCACTCCTCCTCCTTTTTATCTCTGCAGGAGAAAGAGAAAGTGTAACCAGGAGGACAGGCCTCTCTGACTGTGTTCCCATCAAGAGGAACACATCTCCTAAATAATCAAATAAAATCAAAATGGCTGTTTTTAATGTAAGAGTGATCACAGACAAGTTTGTTATTGTCAATGACCTCATCACTGATCACAGTCTGGACTTTCTCTTTCTGACTGAGACCAGGCTCGGATCAGATGTGCCTGCCACACTCAGTCAGAAAGAGACAGTCCAGATTATCATCAGGGATGATTCACTGAGAACATTAGCAATAGAAGACTTGTTTGTGATCAATCTCACATTAAAAACAGCCATTTGATTTATGTTGATTTTCAATTTGCTTTCAATTTGTATTGATTTTCGGGGGGTTTCCACAAAATGCAACCTTACCCTCATTTCTTAATCTCCATCCCTAACTACACTCAGACAATCATCATCGTGGCTTTACAGATGAACACATAATTCACAGAATGAGTGCATGATTCCAAAAGTGGACCGAATATCTTTTCCACTTAGGCCCTGTTTACACAGAGATGCTGTTACCCAGTGTTGGGAGTAATGTATCACAAAAGTAATGTGATTACTGCAATGCATTCCTTTTCACTGTAACATAGTAATGTAAGACATTAGAAAAAAAACAGTAATTTTTTTTACTCTGTACAAATGTCAGTAATGCAAGTTACAATGCATTTTTAATTTAACCTGAAATGAAGAGGTGTTTTTTTTTTTTTTTTGGTTTAAACAAAAATTAGCGAAATACTCTGTGAGATCAGGAGAGGAGAAAAGTCCTCCACTCGGCCTAAAGTTACAGTATCTCTAACACAATGAAACAGAATTTATCCTTTTGTCTGTTTTTGCTCTGATCGTTTCTTGTATTGTGCCATGAGCATCGAAGTGGCTATTATATTCAACTGTTTTTAGCCTTAAGCTGAACTCACTCAGAGCGCCACCACATCACCTTCCACTGGATGTGTAATGAGCTTTTTGAGCGTAATGAGCTACATTTAGAATGACAAATCCATATTTCCTGTTATTTTGACGAAAGTTACCTCAAAATTTATATGATAATAGTGTAATGCCTTACATTTCAAATACAGTAATATCAAAATGTAACTTATTTGAAATGGCAGGAACAAGCTATAAATAATATATTACATGGGTAAACATGGAGACACCAGAACTGAATGCACTGTAGTTTGCATGCCGGTCCAGTAGATGGCGATGTAGTTTTGCAGAGAAACAGTGCTGTTACACCACACGTACGAAGAAGAAAAACTTTTCACAAACGACAATGGCGAGTGAGTGGAAGCATGAAGATGCAGGAGTTTCTTGTCTGGACAACAAATCTGTCTGAACAGTTTAGTCCGGATAACAAACCCAGCTCTTTTAACTTCCTGTGGTTTAGGATGTGATAGCTATACAGCTTCCACCTACATGCATGTTTTCAGCTTTTCACTGAGACCCTTTTAACCCCTCACCCACTTTCGATCAGACATTATTTGGGCAGCCAATCAGCACGGAGCTCAATATCACAGCCTCCTTTAGCCTCCCGTAGATCTAAGCATTTTCAAAGAGGAGGGGAAAAGAGCTGCATCTTCTGTTAATTTATTTATCTTTAATCCTTTCTTAATAAACACCCAAGACATGATGTCAACACACCAGAACATGGGACCCTTAAATGAGCTCAAGCACAAAGCTACGCAGTTGCAGTAATATGAGCAAATGTAATCAGTTACTTTCCTCCATGCTTAAGAACATAATTAAGAGATCAGTTTGCTTTACTGCGACACACATTTTTGCCGGCACATCTTCTATCATCTGAAGAGTTTATAAGCTCCTCAGTGTTTCTTTGAAGTTCATCTGCCAGTCCACTCTGCCGTCAGAAACCACGTTGTTTTATATCGCTCTCTTTATTACATCTGACTGCCTTCCAGCATCTTTCTAAATATAGTTCTCTACCTCCTCCCACAAAAAAGTTGAGCATTAAGACCATACTAATTAGAGCCTTCCCCTCAGTCTGGAGCTGCCTGCAGTCAGAGCAGCTTTACGGGCCGCTCTGCTCGTCTGCAGCCTCCTCTGCTGCAGCTCGCGGGCTCAAACATCAGGCAGGCTGTGGGAAACAGAGTTTTTACTGGAAGCCACTAATGATGCTCACTGTTTGTCTCCCTCTAAATCTAGTCTAAACAGAGACTTTTTATTACGGCACAGGAATCTTTCAAGAGTGCTCGACTTCAAAAAACGTTCTGGGCTAATATTCAGAAATGATAAAAGCACAAACTCTGTAGTTTTATGCTTTTCTGGCAGCAAAACACAGGGCGGAAAACATCCTGTTTCAGGCTGCCTGTCTGTCATGGATATTATTCTGTCAATGTGAAATCTGAAAAACACTTTGAAGGACTTTCTTCAAACTTTGCAACAATGTCCACTTTAGATTTCAGCTGTGCGACTTTCTTCAGGACAACAGCCTGCTTGAAGACTTTCACTCAGATTTAGAGCTCATCATAGCACAGAGACTGCTCTAGTTAAAGAAACCAACAATCTACTCTCAGCTTCAGATGGAGGACTTCTCTCTGTACTTGTTTTGTTAGATCTTAGTGCTGCTTTTGACACCATTGATCATGGTGTTCTTATACAGAGATTAGAGATGTTACTTGGGATTACAGGGACTGCTCTAAATTGGTTTAAGTCCTACTTATCTGATAGATACCAGTTTGTACACGTGAATAACAAGTCCTCTGTGTACACTAAAGTAAGTTACGGAGTTCCTCAAGGCTCCGTGCTAGCTCTAATTCTCTGCTCCATATATATGCTTCCCCTTGGTGATATCATGAGGAAATACTCTGTTAATTTTCATTGCTACGCTGATGATACACAGCTGTATGTATCAATGAAGCCAGGTAAGACAAACCCATTATCTAAACTAAACGCATGTTTTAAGGACATCAGAACCTGGATGGGTTAGAAATGTTCTTCTTCTTAACTCAGACAAGACAGAGATTATTGTGCTGGGCCCTTAGAGAAACATTTTCTAGTTATTTAACTGCCATAGGTGGCATTAGCCTGGCACCAAGCACATCTGTTAGAAATCTTGGGGTTCTATTTGATCGGGATTTATCATTAACTCTTACATAAAGCAAATTTTCAAAAACAGCCTTTTTTCACCTTCGTAACATCGCTAAAATCAGGCCTATCCTGTCCCAGAGTGATGCTGAAAAGCTACTCCATGCTTTTGTTACCTCTGTTGTTTCCTTCAGATTTGAAAAACATCTGCACTGACTGACCAAAGAACTGAGTAAATCTGAAGGTGAAATATCATGCTGTTTTTTTTATGCTTGAGTTACAGTTGAGATAAGGCCAGCCTTCTATGGTCAACGTTACACATGAGATGACACTGTAAACATGGTGGTGATTATGAGAGTAGAAGAAATGCGACGGACACCATCATCAATATCATCAAATATTCGTTGACTAAAAACCAGTGGTCAAACCTCACTATCAGCATCATCTGACCTTTGCTACTAGTTTTTTTTTTGTTTGATTTTTACATGCACTGTAGGAACTGTATTGGTGTATGGATGAAATTAGTTACCGTGTTAACTGATGACTTGCGGCCGGCTGTGCTGACAGTTGTTGTAGTGAAAACACTTGAAAAAGCAAGGGTCTGCCTTCAGTGCTTCACTTTCATTAATCATAGTTTCAACAAATATTTCATTTGTTTACTCTTGAGAAAATAAAGGTTAACACAAACATCAACGTCAAAGCCAGGCATGGAGTCAACTGCAAGTCACCAACGTACACAGTCACCAGTTGAACTAATACACCAAACTTATTTCTGTACAAGTTTGTCTTCTAAACTTCCTGTTAGTTTTTTAGCAGCTGTGATCAATCTGTCATCTTTCAACATCTAAACTGATCCCACTGGTGACGTTCAGATGCAGCTCTCGTCTGCATGGTGTTAATTCTGGTCGTCGAGCACAACCAAGATGCATATGTGTCTATATAGTGAAACACAGCTTATCTCCAGCTTTAACTGTCTTGCCTTGCTTTAAGGGATACACCAACATTTTTTTGTTTTTGTGTCTTGCCTCATTTCTGAGTCCATCACAAGCAGATTGTTTTGACTGTGTGTGCAGAAACATGGAAGAGATAGGCAGAGCTTGCCTACCACTAACTAGCTTAGCTCACACAGAAGCAGCAGTCAATGGGTAGCATTAGCCTGATCTGCCCACAGCCAGGGGACAAACTGTTTGGCTTGTTTTTGGAACTTGTTTTTGTTTTACTGCATTATGTCTCTATTTTTAGACTAAGATTAGCATTTTATGTAACTTTAAAAAAGAAATACATGCAAAGCTGATTAGCAGTGGGCAAGCTCTGCCTGTATCTTCCTTGTCAGTGCATGCACAGTCAAAAGAATGATGTGTATCTGCTTATCACGCACTCACGAGTGAGGCAAAACATGAAAAGAAAAATGTTGGCGTATCCCTTTAACAGAAAAGTCACATACTGTTGTGGCCTATGTGGCCCTCGGACCACTTTTAGTTGGCCTACAGCAAAATCCAAAAGTTGACTCATCATAATTGTCTATCGGTTAATGCTCTTTTTTTGCTCTTTTCTGCATGGTCAATGTTTAAATAGCATATTGTTAAGTCTTTTTTGCATCCCTAGACACTGGAGATACCAAAGATGGTGTTTTCTCCTATGTGTCCTGTTTTTGTTGAAAGCTCTTTATTCATAAGCAAAAGTTTGTCAGATTTACCAAATTTTGTTTCCCTTTTTTGGAGCTAAATTCCACGACTAAATCAGTAAACTTAATACACAACAAACATCTTAACAAACTCTCTACCATGAAGCCTCTGTACAATTGTCAAACAGTCTTCCCTGCATTCTTTTCGGAATCATTTTAAACTTTAACACGCGTGGAGAGTTTGACAGCTTCATGGAGTTTGCTTTTTTTTGTCTGGGTGTTATGTTGAGCTTTTAAAGCACTTTTTCTGCCGCATGGGGCATCTTTCTTGTCCTGATCATGATCATGAGGCCCTTGATTAGAAAAAATTGGACATCTCTGTTTTAAACCATTAAGACACAACATATCAACATCTGGGGCTAATGTCTGTTCATCCCATGTTTGCTAATGTTAGCCAAAACAACTACTGCACTTGATGCATGGATACTCCCCTTGTTGAAAAGTCTTTTACTGTCAGACTGACTTTGAAACTATTATCATGACTTTAAAAGTACTATATCAGCTCTTTAAGCGTCTGATGTACCTTTCAGCTCACAGCTCACGAAGCTTCCCACAGCAGATGTCATAAATCGGCTGTGATTTGATTCTGACTGCAAACCTCTCGTTGGGTAAATAATAACTGGCAGGTGTTTTCTTGGGAGCTGTCGACCTCCCCGGGCCCTGGTTTATATATCACATTTGGAGTGATGGAATTTCTAAAAAGGCTATCTCGCTCGGTTTATTCAATAATACATGGAGCGATGGCATCATCTCGACACCCTACACCTTTCACTCGCAGGCCCGGCCATTAGCTCGGTCATGAGTGGAGAGCCAGAGAGAACGGAGCCACATGGGGAGGTGGAAGCAATGATGAATAATTTAAAGTGAATCCAGTGTAGTTTGGAGGTATTCTCACTGTCAGTCGGTCTCAGTGTGAGGAGCTGTGTGGACCAGAGAGGAGTCTTCAACTCTGTGACAGGCTTCGAGTACACTTTGGATTTCTATCTTTACAGGAAGTCTGACCATGACCCCACACTTCTGCCTCCTCCTCTGCTGGCTTACTCTTCCTCTGCAAGGTAACCACTCCTTTCCTTACTTTAAAACTAAAGATGGAGGCATGTTGAGGCAGGCAGGCTCCTTCTGGATCACAAACTGCTGTCATTATTGTATCAAATCAGCGAGCGCAGCCAGAGGCAGAGCTGTAAAATGTGCAGCATCAAACAGGCCGAGGGCAGATAAATAGTGTGTTTAATTATGTGTTGTTCATCCTCCAGAGCTGATGCAGACCATTCCCATCGAGTTGTGAGGTCTCGTAAAAGCTTTCAGAAGACACAGACTAATAAACATCTGTCAGTGCTGAGCGCGGAGAGGCTGTTTGTGTTGTGTACAAAACAACACCAGTTTTCTTCCTTCGCGGTAACAGTAACTGACTCCTCATGTGTCCTCTTTCAGGGATGGTTTTGGTACTTTGAAGACCTCAAGCAGAGAAAAATGTTAGGCCTTTAACTAGCTGATAGAAACAATCATAGGATGTGGACAAACATTTAATTTTAATCTTGATTTAGTCAATAAGATGGCAAAAGTGGCACCATGTAACTCCAGCAGCCCCACTTTACAAAACACAAACAAAAACTTTTAGCTTCAACTGGTAAAACTAAAAGAGCTCTAAGAGCACAAAACCCTGCCAAAGTATCTATGACATTTGTTAGCTTACAGCAGTTATTTTCAAATGTGGAAATATTGCCTATTGGGCAAAGCTATCAAGCCTTATTCCTATTTCGTTCTGTTTAACAGAAGTTTTTTTCTTGCCGCCATGATGGAGGATTCATGATCGGCTGTGTGGACTCATGTTGAGTGTCGGATGTATATATTTTTATAAATATGTATGTGTGCATTCAATATATGTGAATATTAGGGGTGTATTTCGTGAAATAAAAAATGATGAAATGAAATTCAAAGACGCACGATATAAAAGCACGCATACCACTGAGACTGGTGATTTTTCTACCCTCCTCGCCTACCGTAGAGAAGCACTAGCTTCAATATGGATGAAGACGAGGTCGAGGAATTAGCTGACGCTCCTTCGTCAAATAAATCGGTTGTGTGGACCTTTTTTGGCTTCCCATGTTGTAATAAACGAGAGAATGGTGAGAAGATTGCAGACAAAACAACAACCGTGTGCAAAATATGCTGCTACAGTTCTGCGTATACTACGGCGAGTACAACTGCCAACTACTTTGAACTGGAGACAGGCAGCAACTGTATGTTTGTGTAAGTCTGCATAAACAACAATATTTGATTTTTGCATCTACTGCTGAGTTGACAGAATTTGATCATACTTGAAGATCAGAAGTATATGCACTCCCAGATAGCAAAAAGTTATTGAATCAACATTGAAATTTGGTTAGGCTGAAGATTGAGATTAACGTTGATGTCAGAACATTGACAAGAACATTGATGTTGCTCGTTATGATCTGCATTGAAATACCATTGAATTTTCAATGAACCTAGACAATGAATCAACCTTGATTCAACCATGTTATAATCAACATTGAAATAACAGAACTTCACTAACATTGATTCAACTAATATAACCAATGAATCAACCTTGATTCAACCATGTTATAATCAACATTGAAAGAACATAGAACTTCACTAACATTGATTCAACTAATATAACCAATGAATCAACCTTGATTCAACCATGTTATAATCAACATTGAAATAACAGAACTTCACTAACATTGATTCAACTAATATAACCAATGAATCAACCTTGATTCAACCATGTTATAATCAACATTGAAAGAACGTAGAATTGCACCAACATTGATCCAACTATGTATACACATTTAAAGAGTATTATTATTAAAGGGCCATTTCAGCAGTTTTCAACCTTCCTCTATTTTTAATATGCCTCAAATAATGCTAAAAAAAATCTCTTTAAACTATATTTGGCAGAATTACACGGGGGCTTGCCAAAGTCATCTACTAGTGACATCACTGCCATATGCCTGAATTGTAATGATGTCACTACTGGACAACCAAGTCTGGACTAACCTTATGAACTATGAAAGAACAAAACTGGTCAAGTAAAACTGTTTGGCTTAAACGAGGCATATTAAACAGGAAGTTTGAAAAATGCTAAAACGGTTCATTAAGTATGCTTACTGCAGTGGCTCTCAACCTTTTATATTAGTTTTCAGAGGAAAACTTTTGGGACCCCAAAATGTATTGTAATTATGCCCTTCAAGATGCATATTCAAACATACGCTGGGAGTTTGCATTCAAATCAAGGTTGAGAACAGCTGCTTTATCTGCATGCTCTATGAACAGAAACAAACAGACCAATTATTATATTCATTTAGTCATTTATTAAACATTAAATAGTGTCTTTACTATTACACTAATATTATTCACAATTTCAGTGTCTTCCTTAAGGACACTTACACTTATTCTTGAAGGAGCAAGGAATTAAACTGGGTACGAAGCAGCCGCTTGTTTCTGAAGGTTTTCAGTTTTTCAGCATAGATTAGTATGGTGTAACGCACACACGCACGCTCATCCACACACATGCACACACACACGCAGTGGTAGACAGCAACGGAGTAAATAATTCAGAACAATAAGACCACAGTTCAACATAAACAAAACATAAAAAAAGTTTAAAACTCTCAAAAGCAATGCAGTTCACCATGAATAAGACGAACAGGTTCCAAACCCCATGAAACACTCTGGCCTCCAACTCCAAACCTTTTGTCCATTAACTCCTTAAAGGCATGTCCTTCCTTGGCACCCCGCCACTTCTCTCATGTGCAAAGCGCAGCCAATTCTGTATTTCGACCTCGAACTGCTTATCTGTCAATTTCCGGTCATATCGACGAGCAGCTGCTGTGAAAAAGAAAGAAATAATTATTATAAAAGCAGCAGTGGACATGTTCCATTCCAAAGTGACAAATGTCCAGTTTCCTTAAGTGTACCAGAGTCTTATTTACTAGAGATAGTTGAAATGTATAAAACGCTCACAAAAAGTATGGAAACGTAACCTCTGGCCATAATATCTCCCTTTAACACATTGAGTACCAAACCAGAGATATCTAGGGTTAACGCTTTTTTAGATTATGATCAAAGATGGTCTTCCACATCTGGTGGCTTTAAATGGGACCTCTACATCAAAAGGAACTTGAAAAATCACGTGATGAAATGAAATGAAAATGAAATGAAAAATACTTTATTTATCCCAAAGGGAAATTCAGGATTGTAGTAGTTCAGATTGTGTTCAATAATAATAACAATAATAACAATAATAATAATAATAATAATTTATTCTGGACTTTGTTCATGAGGCTGATGGCTGCTGGCAGGAATGATCTTCTGTACCTCTCAGTCTTACATCGGACCTGAAGAAGCCTCTCACTGAACACACTCTTCTGTCTCATCACCGTGTTGTGGAGAGGGTGTGAAGAGTCCTCCATTATCTTCATCAGCTTGTGCACTATTCTTTTTTGGGACGATCAGCTCCAGCGGCTCCAGAGTCACTCCAAGCACAGAAGCAGCTTTCTTGATCAGTTTGTTGATTCTCTTCAAGTCTCTGGTTCTGATGCTGCTGCCCCAGCAGATCGCTGCGAAGCTGATTGCACTTTCAACAACAGACTTATAGAAGATGTGCAACATTTTGGTACAGATGTTGAAAGATCTCAGCTTCCTTAAGAAGTAGAGTCTGCTCAGACCTTTCTTGTAGATGTACTCAGAGTTGCATTTCCACTCAAGTCTATTGTCCAGCTGAATTCCAAGGTACTTGGATCATGGTCAATGAATAAAATGGAACGCCTATAACATGCTTGTGGCAAACCATAACAAACAAACTGCAAAAAACCCAAAGAAAGCTTGAGAGAAAAAAACGCAAGCATTGTGATTTGAGGCGAGACGCAGGTGAGAGCGAGACACGCATGCACACAAACACACACATAGTGGGAG
Source organism: Scarus forsteni (assembly GCA_036419115.1). NCBI lineage: Eukaryota > Metazoa > Chordata > Actinopteri > Labriformes > Labridae > Scarus > Scarus forsteni. The sequence continues at coordinate 13,287,125 of JAZDUH010000198.1, forward strand.
AGTGCCATGGAGCAAGGAAAGACAGCTGGCAGTTGTGCTAGGAGGCAGGAGGAGTTGGGGGTTAGGAGAGAAGACAGGTGAGGAGTAGTAGGGAGGAGGTAAGAGAACACGGAAATAGGTGACACGCTCCTGCCGACCGTGCTGTCCGAGGCCATGTATGTCACAGCGTTAGATACCATGCTGGAAACCGGCATATGCTTCATCATTTAGCTGCTTAGCACCCAGACTATGAAACACCATACCTCCACACATCCACAACCTGAACTCACTGCACACTTAAAACTCACCCCTTCAGAACTCATTACTGTCTTACACAGCTCATCATCTCTCTCTTTGCCCCCATAGTTATTTAATCTGTATGCTCCACTGTTAACAT